>MU224601.1:962226-985154 GCA_018584345.1 Thuja plicata
CTTAAGTTGTTGTCCTCAATCATGCTGTTTAAAACCATTTATAGATGACTCCATGCCCTAAGATTGAGCACTGGTCTATTTTTGTTCAATGAAATGACTATCATCATTTAAATCAAATCTTTACTTTTAGTTCGGTTTGTTTTAGTAAAAATTACAGTGATCATTCCCTGTAATTCCACCAATAGCTAACTAGAATAATTTAGTGATTTCATTATTCTAAGTTGTCAAGGGTAATCATGCCCGAGTTTGTGGAGCTCAAAGTGCAGGGGTTTCAAAACCTTGTTTCTGTTATTCTACTCTATTTCTTGGTCAGTGTCAGGGATAAATAGAGTGAATTCTCTGAGGAGTATTTTTATGTCAGCAAGAAAAGGGATCAACAGGCCTCATGGTGAAAAACATACACTCTTGAAAAAAAGCTCACATGGTTCAAACTCTCAAGAGGATAGGATGTGCACACTTGAATTTGATGACAAATTAGATGGATCCTTGGAGTACAAGATCCAATATCCTATAACATCTCACAGAAACTTAAAACTTACTATTTAGAAAAATAGATAATAAATTTGATGAGAAAATGATAACATAACCCAATCACGAAATAGAAACAAGAAAAACTATAAACAATATAAAAACCCAAAAATAAATTGCTCAACCTTGTAAATTATAATCGGGGAGAGATGCCAATATGTGCACAGGTTTCTAAAGGTGGTATATTAGTCGATCCTTATTGGCCCCACACCTATGCACCTGACTGCCAGTACGTGTTAGGTAAAAATTCAAAAAGCATAAAATGAAACCATATAAGTAACAACCCACAAAATATACCAATAAAGGTGAATATATAGTTTATATATATATATATATATATGCCTCAAATTATTTTAAAAAAAAAAAGATCCCTATCTTATCAGACAATCAACCTATCAATATTACTGACAGGTTCTAACGCCCAGTCTACTAGGCCATTTAGAACAAAATCAAAGTCAAACCTTATTTAAAGTAAACCCAACGCCAAAACACCACATGTCACCACTTTACATGTTTATGAGGCTCGCCATGTAAGCCACAAACCACAATAATAAGCAAACATTTTCATGTGGACAATTACAAACCCAAAACAAGTTACATATTGGTGATGTAATCTAAACATTAAGACCATACTGCCTACTAAGATGTGACCACCCTAAAACAATTGACATGCCCATGTCTCATCGAACCAGCTACACTGCTACTTCATTCAACCTCAAGTGGACACCTTGTAGTCCTTTCAGCATTAAACCACCTGCATTCACCAATAAAATTTGCCTAAGGAAACCAATTCAAATTTAAAGGCCATCAAATCTGAGATTAAAGCATTAATCAAATGATTTCTTGCAACAGAAGCTAAGAATTGAAAATTCAAATTTAAAAGAGTACGAAAATTAAATACATCACACCATCAGAGAAAAATTGTTGCATACAAGTAGACTTAAACAAAATCATTCTTACCATTCATGTCATTCAACATCCATTGCATAGCAGTAAGAAAGCACAAGACACTAGAGAAGAAAGAATTGAAGTTAATTTTTAAGGTATGTCCTCAAATTTACATACTTCACTTACTATTTTTTGTATTTTTTCTATCATGTACATTTCATTTTTAGTTTCACATCCTCGTGGTTTGTTTCAATTCCTTCACATTCAATTCACTTTCTATTTTCTATGATAACAATATTCCTTCACTTTCTATTTTCCATGGTAACAATATTATCGTTGTTGTTAAATTTATTTATAGGTATCTATCCTTTGTATTGCTTATGTTTTTATTCATTTAAGTTTCACACCCTTACATATTGAAAAACTTCACCTACTATTTTTTGGATTCTTTTCTTCTTCATTTCATTTTCAGTTTTCTATGCAAGGAAACTGGCTTTTACACACCCTCGTGTTATGTTTGCATTCACTTTCACTTTTCTATAATTTCTATATTATCCTGGCTATTCAAATTATTTTCAAGCTATTGTTTCCTTCTTTTTAATTCCTATATAACATCCTTACATCTTTACAAACTTAACCTATTGTTCGTTGTATTGTTTCTTGCATGTTCATTTAATTCTAAGTTTTCTATAACCTTATTGGTTCCTTGACATCCTCATGGTTTGTTGGAATTCATGGCCATTCAATTAACTTTTGTTTTTGTATTCTATCTATACTATGATTGTTGTCCAATTCATTTCCACGTATCTATCATTTCTTTATATTGTTTTCATCTTGCTCATTTTTATTTCACATCCTTGCATCTTTACAAACTTAACCTAATGTTTTTGTATTGTTTCCCTCATTGTTCATTTTATTTTTTGTTTTCTATAAGATTAATGGTTGTTTGACATCCTTGTGGTTTGTTTGGATTCCTTAAAATTTAATTCAATTTCTATTTTCAATTATTTATATACTATCCTTGTTGTTCAATTCATTTCTAGGTATCTATCATTTCTATTGTTTCCCTGTTGTTCATTTGTATTTGACATCCTTACATTTTGACAAACTTCACATCCTATTTTTTATTGTTTCCTTCATGCTCATTTTATTTTCAATTTTTGATAAGATAACTACTTGTTTGGAATCCTCATCATTTGTTTTGATTCCTTGACATTCAATTCACTTTCAATTTTCTTCTCTCTCTCTCTATACTACCATTGTTGTTCATTTTATTTCTAGGTATCTATTATTTCTAGTGTTGTCATCTTGTTCATTTATATTTCACATCCTTACATATTTACAAAATTAACTTATGTTTTTTGTATTTTTCCCTCATGTTCATTTAATTTTTAGTTTTGTGTACTCTTACAGGTTGTCTCACATCCTTACTGTTAGTTTGGATTCCTTGTCATTTAATGAACTATCACTTTTCTATTCTTTCTACATTATCCTTGTTTTTAAATTTATTTTTAGGTTTCTATCCTTTCTAATGTTGTTGTATTTTAATGTGAAGCATTATGTAGATGAATGTGGACAACTTACCATGATCTAATCCATACAATGGGCATGGACACAAATCAGTGCTGACAATTAGTAACCCAGATCAACACTACCAGATTGTCAAGAATTATGAATATGATACAGATAACTACTACATATATCCATGATTCTTCTCTTGCACCCCATAGACTGATTCCCCACACACAATGGCTAGTGGATATCTCATATCCATAAATTCTACCATAGCGAGAATGACTTGTGAGTCATTCTCATATTATTGACCAATTATTTGTCACTCCATATCCTTGTGATCTATTCTAAAATTTTCAAGTTTATTCTTGAATCATGGAAGACCAACTATCTAAACAGATATTTCTTAGAAAACTATGGTCCACAACTCAGAGAATTCTTAGGAACTCTTTCATGGAAACAAACCCTTCAAAGAGTGGTCACCAACCATATCCCATCTTGGGTTTTTACTAAAGTCTAAATTAAAAATCAAACTATTTTCTTTCCTACTATGCCTTGTCGTGTCTACAGTCAAAAAATGATGTGGAAAGAACCTAGACCAGCTACACCACCTCATCTAGTTGACCCAGAAGGTTTAAACTATGAATCACTACCAGTATAATTGTTATGTTTCTACAAGTGTTACTATTTCTCATCCTACTTTATTCTCTACACATTATATTGTTAGGGAATCATACTTCCTCTGTTCAAACATCACAATCATATTACACTATATTCTCCTACAATCTAAAAATGCACCAAATTTTATCATTCAAGCATCATTTTTAATATTGATCAACAAGAATCAGTCTACATAATGCCAAGGTTAGCTGATTCCATTTTGTTTTGACACAGTTTACAGTGTAATGCTTTTTTTCTCACAGAGAAAAATCAGATTTTTATTCTTAATTCTCTTAACAATTTATCTTTAAATTCTCAATTCCATATTGTTGTTATTGACTACAAATGAGGAATTTGCATTGTTTGAAGGAGATCACACCAAAGAAAAGAGAATCAACTAGGCTGTCAGCCCATAAAAGAGGTGTCATCTTCCCTCTAGACCCTGAAATGCCACCTCCCATTGTGATAAATATATAGCACCAACATAGGATGATACCATAGAAGTGAGAGCACATAAATTTATGAATTCATAGAAGTTGTGGTTTGTAGCTGACATGGAAGGGGCACTCAATGATATTGAGGAGAATGACATGTTGATAAGGGAAACATCAAAGAAATGGGTTATTCCAACATCCACACTATCGAAATGGTTTGATGGTCTCACAACAACCTCCAAGAAAGGTCCCCTAACCATCCTCACCCCTGAAGAAGAAGATAAGATGGTTCAGTGGTGTCAAGAGATGGGTGCAGTGGGTCATGGGCTGGAAATTATGAACTTGAGGGAAATTACAGCTCAGATATGTAAGTGAAGACCCAATCCTTTCAAGAATGGCATGCTTGGGAACTCTTGGTGGTCAAAGTTTAAGGCTTGTCACATGAAATTGACACTACGGACAACATAAGGCCTTGACAAAGACGGGTCACTCAATCTAAGACCATCTGTTGTATGTGCTTTCTATGAGAATTTGTTAAAATCGTATGTTTCAAATCTATATGAACCTTATCACATATGGAATTGTGACAAAATAAGAATGCTAGAAAGAAGAAATGGGGAAATGAGGTTACTTTCTAGAATAGGAAGTCAGAACGTGTCATACATAATTCCCAAGATCCATGAATGGATCACCATTCTTTGTTGTATTAATGCTTTCGGGAATACCATTTTGGGATTCTACTTGTTCAAAGGCAAGAAGCTCTTGCAAAATTACATAGAAAAATTTGAACCAAGTTCTTGCATGGAAACCCAACCACATGCGTGGATGACCAAGTATTCCTTAATTGGTTGCACCACTTTTCTCGCTCTTTTCTAGGGGGTATTTCACCAACCAACGGTAACTTTCTCATATATGATGGCCATGGTAGCCATGTTGTAATCACAACCATACAAGAGGCACACATGCTAGGTATTGACTTTCTCACATTGTTGGCTCACATCTCTCATAAAATAAAACCCCTAGATATGAGTGTGTTTTCTCCATTCAAATCATACTTCAAATAAGAAGAAGAAGCATGGTTGGAAACAAATTTTAAAATCAGGAGGGCAGAACAAGAAATAATAGGTAGCAATTCTTTAACAAGTGAATTGACTGTATCTAACACTGTAGAAAGATTCAAAAGGACTAGGATATGGCCCCTCAATCCTGATGCACTCTTGGAGGACATGCAACCCAACAACACATTTCAAATTAATGAGGGAAAAGATGCATGTGTAGTGCAAAACATGCTTAGCCTCTCAGGAGTTGATATGTCAACTAAAGATGTTGCAAACATAGCTCAAATCTGTTAATATGATTCCAATTCACAAGTGGGGAGTGATCAGGAAGCTGAAAATGAAATTAAAATCCTTGTTTAAAATGTGGACAACAGTCTTGGTATTCCATCAAAAAAATACCTTTGTCATGTTGGTAGAAGGCTCTATAAATCTAGGTGTCAACTTGCAAGGGCATGAAGAAGAAGAATATTTAACTTTCTCTTCACCACCCACCGCTACCATGTCAAAATTTGTGGATTACTATGTTGATTTTTTATTATCAGATACTGGTATAGATCTAGATTTGACACAAGAAACATGTGAACCTATCAATGAGGAAGATGGAAGCCTAATGTCACAAGTCAGCGAGACACCAGGTTCTCAACAACAAACACCAATGAGAAAATTTATAAATTTTTCCATTCATATTGTAATCCAGAAACATGGTAGGGGTTGATAATGGGATCAACTTGTTTTGGCAGTCCCAATTATTAACATTTGATGATTGCATGAAGGTGCTAATGAAGCAAGAGCTAAGGGGGAAAGAATTAGAGGACATCAAAGAAAGAAAGAAAGAAAGAAAGAAAATGACGTTTCACATATATTGAAAAAGGAAAAGAAGGATAATGAGAGAAAATAAAAGGAAATTCTATGTAAGAAAAGGGAAAGGTTGAAAGAAGAAGAAACAAAGGAAAGGGAGGAAAGAGAAAAGTGAGAGAATGCAGACAAGGAAGTGGAGGAAGAGGAAAGGAATCCTTACTATGCACAACTATCATGCAGGAATCCCAATATTTGCTACCAGCACTGGATATGGTAGCACAACTCAATTTGGAGTTAGTATCAGTCAAAAAACAACAAGAGACGACAATATGGTTCCCCTTGCAGTGTCAAGGGCATCACCCACCTCATCAACTATTTGTTTCCTCCTTGGTTTAGCTAACTTTGGGATTGTTTTGTTATCTATTTTACAGCAGCAGATATATGGACCTATGTTGAATGTGTTATGGATATATGGATCTGAAATACTTTTTATTTCCAATCATGTCCATTTTTTAAACGTATATATCAATGCAAACTACAACATATAATATGATGATTGAGATAATATGTCAATAACTATATTGACTATATTTCAATGCAAAAAGTCTAATTTTCATAATTTTGAAGGAATGTGTTTTCAATGTACATATTTAGGGCAGAGGAGCCATGACATGCACACCCTATTTTTCATGGGTGGACATGGTAGATATTATTTTAATAGGCCACCTAGATCGCTAAGTTGGAAACCCCAAATCAAAATCTTTTAGCATGGCTTGACAATATCCCATGTCATTTAATCCATTTCATCTAACGTGTCCAAAAATACCCATTTCGGTGTGTCAATAATGACATGCAAGGGACCACAACCAAAACATGTGCAACCTAATAGCCAAAGTGGACATGGTACCATTCCACCATATGGACACCCAATCCACCATCATCACTTCCATTAATTTCTACCTAATACTTACGCTTGAATAGGCGGTGGCATTTACTATGTGTCACCAGTCAAGGTTCTTAAATTGATGAAAATGGAATTCAATATGCCTAACTCCTCATGGATAAAGCCATGTTTCATTCCTATATATCCTACCCATTATGGGTCATTTGATTGTTTTGGGACCAAAATGTGTTTGACCGAGGTCTCTACAAGTATTGAGACTGTGTTTTAAATACAATGAGGACACTCTACCAATTGAAGACCTTTATAGTCATGAATTGTGTTCCATAATCCATTCAATCTGAATTTTATAGTGCAACATAATTCATGACTAGAAAGGTGTTAGCGAACAGATTTGTCCTTCAATATATCTTCAACAAAATAACTCTCTATCCCTTTTGAAAGACAAATAACAACTAACAGTTGGGTAAGTGTTCTTTACTCACTTCCCTCTGAATTTGATCCTAGGTACAGCTCCCTATAAATTATTTTTAATATTTAGATAACACGGATTTCACAATTTAACTTTTAACCTGAAAGTTTAAAAGGCTACTATCTCATTCTTAGATGAGAAGCATGACAATATTACCATAGAAAGGATAAATTAATACATAGATGGAAATAAAAAGCATAGCTTTTCTTATAGCAATGATTACATGAAATTAAATGATCTACAACTATAACATAATAGAATATGGGTAGAATCAAGCTACTGTGAATCCACAAAAATACACTACTGAATAAAACAAAATGTCAACACAGAACACTTGCTTATTCTTTTCAAATAACATAGATCTGAAAACGTAGTCATAATATATTTCAAAATTTGCAACACAGGCAACCATGAAAGGTTTGTTTTTCAATAGTAGTATCAGATTCAATCAATATCTGTTACCCAATTTCTAAAACTACCACACAAAAATCAAAGTAATTTTGTTATGATCAATTTTTCTGAACCCTTTTTTAGTTTTCAGTATCAATACTTATAGTTTTAAAACACTGAGAGGTCTCCCTAAAAACACGACCTCTCGGATAAGTAGTTATAAAATGAAACTAGAATAAAAAGGATAGTTGTCCTTAAGAGTTTGGTATGCAAATTAAAAAGAAACTAAATGTCTAAATCGGGCTCTTTTTCTGTGATGTGCTCCTCAATCCCCACTGAATTTCCATCTTCTTTAGTAGAAGACTGGGTGGGGTTCCACTCCTTGTACGCTTGCATCATCTCTTTTGCGACCTACAGATGTGGGAATTTTGAGTTCACGATTCGGGCCATAGAGGCCTCTTTACTCCATTTCAGTTTCTTTATCTTTTCCATCAGCCCAAGTAGTTGGTCAATGCATAGGTATAGCATCAATTCAATCATTTCCATTTGCATGAGGTCTATGGCCTTAAGAGTAGCTTTCTCTTTGATTATTTTCATGGCTAAATCGAAGGCTTCCAGGGCTCCTTTTAGTTCCATTTCTTCATAATTTCATGGGTAGGATTAGGTGAAATTGATAACTTTCAATTCATTCAGGGTGGCTTTCTGAATATGTTTTTCTTCAGCCTCATACTCCTTAGTCTCAGTGACGGTATTTCTAATAGTAGAAATCTTCCAGCTTATATTCTTTCTGAAAATGAAGAAAACTTACTCCTCAATAGACTTTAGTGATTTTTCCACGTAGAACTTACTAAAGTCATATCTGTCTATTTCCAGTAATTTCCTCATCGCAAAGACCCATTTTTCTTCTTCCCCATCCCAGACTTGTCACTGAGTTTGTAACTCCCCTATTATAGCCTCGATATCATGGAGGACCACATGTGAGTCCCTGATGTATTGGTGACCACTATTTACTATCTGAGTCATTCATTTGTCAACAAAGGAAACTAAAACCTGACCACGCTAAACTTGATTCAGTAGGCTTTTACTTTCTACTAAATTTGGATTAAATATTTGGGGGGATTGGATTAAAGGCGTGGCTTCAAAACTGCAAAAGGCATTGATAAACTAGGATAATGACACTATGGTCTGCTTCATTTATTTTTTTTCCTTACTGTCTTGCCAAGATGTCATCAACATTTGTTGGGCAGTTTCTTTAAACAAATGATTTTTACCCGCCCTATCCATGCTTCCCAGCTCGATCTTAGTTACCTCAAAATCCTCTGCTACAACTTCTTGCTTTTCTTCTTTTAGCCTGTATGTGGCCACTTCAGCAGTCCATTTCCCTATTTTTGTATCAGCAAACATTCATGTCGTACTCTTGACCTTCTTAGTCTTACGAGTCCTATGAACATATTTACTCACAATATCTTGCACCGGGATAGAAAAGGGAACTAGACCTTATTTCTTGTTCACAGATGTGGTCAGCCAGTTAGGTATCTTGCTTGCTGCAATCGATTTCTCAATTTTCTTTGCAGGTGTATCCATCATATCCAGTGTCACATCATCCAAATCAAAAATATATTTTCCCACCTGTTCATCTACTCCAATTTGGTAACTAATGTCACAATTTATCATCACACAGGTTGATCATTTCTACGTTCTCCTGTGCCATCTTTTCTTTATTTTGGGACCGGGTTCTTGATCTGGTGATCCGCTAAGGTGAAACTACAGGCGAGGATTATGTAACAGGATTCTTTTTGGAACTCCTACTTTGTTGCTTCCCTGAGGGACCTGCATTATCAATTGGTTCATAAAGATTAGAAATAGGGGAAGGGGAAGATAAATATGAAGTTTTAACGTCAATTGATTTAGGACTAGATTTCTTTCTTCTTTTCTGAAGCCACTTCTCATTCAATTGGAGTACATGCTATGTTCTTTGTTTAATATCATCTTCCTCTTCTATTGTCTAGTCTACATCATATTCTTCACTTTCCATGGATTTCTTAAAACTTGGTTCAATCAAATTTGATTCATCATCAGTAACTCCTTCCACCTTGAAATGTAGCCTCATAAATAGAATCTGGGATATGCACAGTCTTCTATGTTCCCTTTCTTTGACTTGAGATTCATTGGAGTAGTCCTCCCAAAAGTCATCCAGTTGGGGAACAGGAAACATATGAGACCTCAGACCCAACCTTCCACTAGAAAAATTCTTATTGTCAAACCCTTCTCTTTCAGTATAAAATTTGAAATCAAAATGCCTCAAATCACTCCCAATGTTGATTGCATCTTCCATTGAAGCGCATGAAAATTTACCTAGCTATACTGGAAATACTTTTTCCCATTCTTCCTCTAGGAGGAATCTCTTTAGCATAGTGGCTACTTGCCTACAGACTTCTGCAAGAACAAAACAATCAAAGGCGTACCTAGGCAACCTCATGGGGGAGTATTCAAAACCGCCAACCCTAATATAGGTAAATTTAGGAAACTAAGTGTAGAAGCTTCCAAATTTAGTCACAAAACCCTGAGCTTTAGATCTCAACCTCTTAGCAGAATCCTCAGTCAATTAGAAACAAAGCTACCCAAGAAGGTATCATGTACTCTTCTATAATTTTGAATCATATTATTTATGTGCAAGATTGGGAAATATTCGTACACACACAGACCATCTGACCAGGGCTCATGGGGCATCACGTTCCATTTTTTGCAACAAGCTAGGCAATAAATAAGATAATATGACATATAAAAGATACTCCCAGTAAGTTTTGAATTATTTAGCTGCTCTCTCATGGAGCTGGCAATCAACTTAGCCCAGTCCAGGATTTTTTTCCCTCCAGAAACATTTGGACATAACAAAATAACCAATCAGAAAAGAAATAGGCCTCTAGGGACCCTCTCACTCTTTGTAGCATCACCATAATGTCACTGATATAGGAGTGTACATGGCTTCTGTTGAAATTTTTAGGTAGGTGTGAACCTCCCCTTTGAGGGTTTAATAACCAATTTTTGGTCATGGAAGTACGATTTCCGTCTGCATTCTCTTTGAATTTGACAAGGGATTGCATAGGGGAAAAGGTACAAAAGGTCTACTCTAGAATATGGAAGGCTAAGGATACAATTTCCCTATTAACAAACAATAAGATGCTACCATCTTTATTTAGAATAGACTCAATTCTCTGGTCATAATTATGAATACATTCATGAATTAACTCAGGGCAAATTATGTCGGGAGGGAAAGTAGTGGCGATACAGAGTCTGCTATGTAGAATTTCCAAGGCTGGCATTTTTTCTAGGTAATTAAAAATCCTTTATGATAATCCTTCTAAATCATAACCCTCTAGGTTAGTATCTGTCACAACTGGGCCTTCACAGACCAAAATTGAAACACTCCCGAACAAATGGAAAGTAGACTTCATATCTGTATCAATCTTGTAACTACCAGGAATTCTCTGAATATTTTGCAATTTTAATTTTAAAACACTGTAGTGAGGGCAGATTGACTCACCTTGTTCTATAGAAACCTCTGAAAGCTGGAGCTCTGAAGTCCTTACCTTTCGTCTACTCATCTCTCGATAGCGACAATATTTCAAAATATGAATAGAGAGAAGGGCTTAAATAGATATTACGAATTATTTAATCATTAACTGCAAATCTTTATGGCAATAAAATAAAAAAGTGTGATGTGACAATTTATGCATGCAATTCATTAATGTTACTTGTGCAAATTTTGATGTTGTACATACTAATGATTGATTTGACACCTCATGCGTATTTAGACAGTGCCGCCACTTCTTTGCATTAAATGCCCTCATTTTTGTAGGACTCACTACTGAGCTGTCTAAAAGTTACCTTTTCCTTGTCGTCTCACGTCACCCTTGAATGACCTTGAACACCCTTCAACAAAGTTCAAGATAGTTCACATATGTTCAATACTGTTAAAGCCTTTCAACCACCTGAATCAATCTTTAAACAATGGATCACGTACTGATATGTGTGAGTCCTTTTCCTTTTCGTACGGCTTTGATATTCCTGCCACTTGTAAATATAGAAAATTTGCACCAACTCAATGCACCAGCAAATTTCCTTTAGAAATAAGAACTACTTTGAACGACCTTGAACTGGTTTGAACTAAGTTCAAACCTGTTCAAGGTTGTTCAAAGGTGTTCAAAGATGTTCAAAGTTGTTCAAGAAAATCATTAGCAAATGAACTTTACACTTTTTTCAAGCACAGAAGGACTACAGGACCAAAATCTTTAGTGAATGATTGGACTCAAAAATCTTAAGGCACTTAAGATTGCTAGAAAACATAATGGCGACTCAAGAAATCACTTAAAAAGGACAAGTACCATACTTGGACTAACATTGGCTCTGATTGGGGACTGATTTTGTTTAAAATGCAGAGAACTCAAAACTCTAGTTTTGCAAACTACAGAAAGAATTCGGAAGAACTTCACAAAAATCAGAAAGGAAATACAAACGATAGGAAAATAAACTAAACCTAAAATGTACAGCCATTCACATGAAATAGGACTCAGAGCTTGAAAATTTTCAAGTCTTGACCATTGTAGGAAAATGGTAAGACTATTACATCTGGGTAGGATAATTTAAAATCATTAGATCCTAACTCTTCTGCCATAATGAAGGGTCCTTTCCATAGAGATTTGAACTTTCCATGTGCTCCCTTGGGTTCCTTTCTCTTGTCCCAGAGAAAGACTTCATCCCTTGTCATAAACTTTCAGGGCCTAGCCTTTCTGTCAAAAATATTCTTTACTCTAGCCTGGTGTTCAGTAATTTTATCAACCAAAGCCTCCTTTTCTTCTAATTTATGAAAATACACGATTCTTTTCTCCAAGGAGTCTTTGAATGTCTAGTCTTCAATAGCCATTTGTAGCTTTGTTGCCAACAGTTCTAAAGGGATTGATACTTGAGCGCCTACCCCATAGACAAACTCAAAAGGGGTCATGCCAATTTCTCTCTTAGGGGTAATTCTATCAGCCCAAAGAGCCTCATAGAGTTTCTTGTGCCAGTTTCTACCACCGTCATCTACCAATTTCCTCATAATCATAATCATATTTTTATTACTTGACTCTGCCTGACCATTGCCCTAAGGAAAATAATCTGATGAATGGGCCAGGGAGACAGCTCCTGTGAAGAGAAATGGATATAATTATCAGCTACAATCTTTTGGGGTACTCCAAAGGGTGCAAGAATGTTATCTTTCAAGAAATCGCACACCACTTGAGAATTTGCCTTCTTGGTTGGGATGGCCTCAACCCACTTAGTCAAATAGTCAGTTGTTGTTAGGATGTAAACATGGTCTTTGTTTGACTAAGGGTTAACTAGGCCAATAAAATCTATTCCCCATTGTTTAAAAGGCTCGCTCACCACTACTGGTTTCAAAGGCAATGCAGCTAATTGAGGTCTTCCAGAAAACAACTTACATTTTTCATAATTTCTGACGAATGCATATGCATCTTTGAACATCCCTGGCCAATAAAAGCAGTTTTGCAAAATCTTAAAAGTTGTTATGGTTGAATAAAAATGGCCTCCACAGGATTCTTCATGGAAGTTTTTTAGCAACTGCAACTACTTACTTTTATCTACACACCTGAGGAAAGTTCTGTCAAGACCCCTTTTATATAAGGTACCTTACCATATCACATATTTCATCGCTTGGAGTCTCAAATTATGCCTCTCCTTGGGCGTTAACCTTATAGGGCATTCTCCATAAGTTAAGAAATATTCTATGTCACAAAACTAGGGGTCTGTCAAACTGACCAACAATACCTGAGATGTTTCACTTTCCAATCCTTCGGGGTAATTCAAATTTTTTGCTATAAATTTACAGAGACCTCTTCCCCTGACTAGCTTGGTGGGTTTTATTGTCAATTCATATTCCTGAATTTTTGTCACCCACGTTTCTTTTCTATTCATGGCTATTTCTTATTGAGTGAGAATATCTTTCACTGCTGAGTCAGGGACATATACTGTGGAGTGAGAATGAAGGATATAGAATCTATACTGTTTAGCTGATTTCACTACAGCAAAAGCTTGTTTTTCAAAGGAAGAATATTTTATTTCATGCTTTTTTAAAGGTGTACTCCTCTTCATCCATCCTCAAAAACTTGCACATGTTCAACATTGTCGAGAACAACAGGCCTATATATCATCTCAACCCTATAAGTATCCATCTTGAAATCTGGGTGTGGGAGCAGTAGGGATGCTGATACTTCAAGGGAAACGGCTTGTGAGCTCAAAATTATGGGAATAGCTTCTATAGAAAAAGATTCAAAGGCTTTGATTTCATTCCGGACCAAACTCCTATAATGTTTCAGATGCTCATTCTTAATTGAAATCTGACCTTTTACCTGTTTGACTATCAACTCTGCATCACCTCTTGCTGCCAATACTTTAATCCCATGTGCCTTTACCTCTTGTAATCCTAATAATAAAGCCTCATATTCAGCAGTATTATTAGCATTTTTAAAATCCAATTAATAGGAGAAAGGGAGACATTCACCATCCAGACCTTTTAGTACCACATCAGCTCCAGATCCAACACTAGCACAACTGCCATCAAATTCCATAAACCAAATTTGACTGTTCTCGTCACAGACTATCGGGGCTGGAGAAACCTCCTCTGAGAAAATCATATAGTTACCAAATTCACAATCTTGAAAAAGAATTTGTGCCTTAGGATCGTCGGAAGGGAAGACTGTATATTTATTCTTTGCTTCTAGTTCTAGTTTTACCTACCTCTTCCCTATGGGGATAACTACTTCCGACTAGTCCATCTTAATTTCTCCTCCCATATCCCTACAGAAAGTTCTGCTTAGAAGCATCCCGTAACTCATGGGTATATCGGCTACTAGGATAGTTAACTTTAATCTTTTATCAGGGTAGGCCACTAAAACAGCTTGAGTATCCTTTACCTGACCAATTAAAGGTACCCCCTTACCGTCCATGGAATAGCATCTTCCAAAGGTCTTGGTCAAGGTCAAACCTAGGGCTTTGGTGATAGATGATGGCATGATATTATTGGAGGCACCTGAGTCTATAATACAATTACTCAACTTGAGGTCATTAAGGAGCAGAGAAATATAAAAGGGATCAGGTTTCCTTACTTCATCAATTTAACATTTTTCTTCTAAGGCAGAAGTATAGGCTAAGTCATCTTGATTCATAACTACAGGTGGGGTAACTGTAGGAATTTGAACAGGATTGTCATATTTGTCTACGGTAAACTGATTGGTTTGAGGTAACTGCGAAGGATCACCTTTGACATATTTCACAAACTTATCAAGTTCTTTGGGGTTTAATCTCAGGTATTCTATGGGGGAAATTTGTATAGCAGATGACTTGCAATATTTGACAATATCAAAAGAAGACGTGCTAGCATTTTTTTGTACAACTTTAAAATCATGAGTTTTAGGACTAGAAGGAGAAGTATTACTTACAGGCTCTTTGGTCTTCTGAAAGGCACTTGATGATGCTGAAGTGTACTTAGAGGTCTTTTGATTGCGAGTCAACATAGCACTTGTTGGGTCTTGAAGAGTGACAAGAATATCTCCTCTTTCAGAGTCAAATTCATATTCAAAATAATATGAGCCAGAGTTGTCAAGTCTCTCTTGAGCTATCTCCTCTATGGTACATTCCCCCAATGTATATTTTGTCTCTTCCATTTGAACATGCCTCAACATATCTCAACAAGAACTACCATCATGATATGTCGTCAGGTGAAAAGAGCACATGACCGCTTCCTTTGGTGTAGCTTCAAGGTATAATCTTGGCTAATTTGAAGGTAGCAGAGGGGTTTTTCCATGTCATTGGTTAGGTTGCTTACGACTAGTGTCTTGATACATGGGAGGAAGGAAGATCCTTGTTTAGGTAACTGCATTTTCAAGGCAATCACATCATTCGTGAGTCTTTGAACAACTGGGTCTTTGGAAGAGGAAGAAAAGGCTTGAGAGTGGGGTAATTATACATCTTTTCTCCATTTTCCTATCATGATGAGATCATCCTCCAATTTGGTGGCTTGGCTTTGAGCATTGTCTAAGTTAGCAGGTCTACTTCTCCTCAGGTGAAAACCTATGTCTAGAGGCATGGAGTTCACAAAAAATCATTGTTGATTTTCTAGAGTCGTCCTTCTGGCAGTAGGGATTCTATGAGTAACCTTATTGTACCGAGCCACATAATCCCTTATAGGCTCATGAATCTCTTTCTTCATTTGTTTTAATTGTTCCAATAGAGAATGCTCATCCTTAGCTCCTTTAAAACTGTTTTCAAATGCATTTTTCATGGTTTTCCAATTTGTGATGGACCCAGCAGGTAAGTGACCAAACCATTCTGCCACTCCTTCTATTAAAGCTTGCGCGAAGAGTCATGTTGTACTACCAATATAGTAGTTGCTACATTGAACACATTGAAATGTTCATCCACTAAAACTTTACCATCTCCAAACAATTTGGGTAAGACGTATTTAATACCCTTAGGGAGGGCATGATGAGCACCCAATGCTAGAGGGCCAACTGCTTCACCCCATGGTTGAGCCATAACTATGACTGAAAATATTGTTACAAGTGGGGGTGCTTAAATGCTAGATAGGGTCAAAGATTGCCAAACACTTGTGGATGGGGATGTATTTGATGGAGTCTGAGGCGGAAAAGGAGGTCTACTCTTGGCTTTCGGCTTTGGAATGTAGGTAGTTGGAAACTAGAGGTTTTGTAATTTTTCATAAAAAAATATCAAAAATGCCCTCCCTCCTTTGGGACCTGGTGTACAGCCAAGAATCCAGTATTATGTTTTCTATTGCCTTTTGGATAGCTCTGTCAACAATTTTTGCTTCTTGAGATATTGGGAGACCTCGCAACCACTCTCCTATATCTTCCTCTTCTTCTAAAACTAAGAGAACTTACTGATATTGATGATAGCTAGTTTTCAAATTCCAGGCAAGGGTATTCAAATCAATAATTATATCTTCTTGGGTGTCTTGAAATTTCAAGTCTAGTCGAATAACAGGAGGCAATTCCTCCTAATTACGTATTACAATAGCTGGTAGTACCATAATTGTTCATCAAAGAAAGCATTTAAAATAGGTCTACACTATTTAGCACTCCCCAGTAGAGTCACCAAAAATCGGTTAGCAAAAACATTTGTCCTTCAATATATCTTAAACAAAATAACTCTATATCCCTTTTGAAAGATAAATAACAACTAACAGTTGGGTAAGTATTCTTTACTGACTTCCCTCTGAATTTGATCCTAGGTATAGCTCCCTAGAAATGATTTTTAATATTTAGATAACAAGATTCACAATTTAACTTTTAACCTAAAATTTTAAAAGGCTACTATCTCATTCTTAGATGAGAAGCATGATAGTATTACCATAGAAAGGATAAATTAATATAGAGATGGAAAGAAAAAGCACAGTTTTTCTTATAGCAATGATTACATGAAATTAAATGATCTACAACTATAACATAACAGAATATGGGTAGAATTAGGATACTATGAATCTGCAGAAATACACTGCTAAATAAAACAAAATGTCAACACAGAACACTTGCTTATTCTTTTCAAATAACACAGATCTGAAAACGTAGTTGTAATATATTTCAAAATTTGCAACACAGGCAACCATGAAAGGTATGTTTTTCAATAGTAGTATCAGATTCAATCAATATCTATTACCCAATTTCTAAAACTACCACGCTAAAATCAAAGTAATTTTGTTATGATCAGTTTTTTCGAACCCTTTTTTCATTTTTAGTATCAATACTTATTGTTTTAAAACATCGAGAGATCTCCCTAAAAACATGACCTCTCGGGAAAGCAGTTATAAAATGAAGCCAGAATAAAAAGGATAGTTGTCCTTAAGAGTTTTGCATGCAAATTAAAGAGACACTAAATGTCTAAATCAGGCTCTTTTATCATGATGCGCTCCTCACTCCCTGCCGAATTTCCATCTTCTTCGGTAGCAGACTGGGTGCGCTTCCACTCCTTGTACGCTTGAATCAGCTCTTTTGTGACCTACAGATGTGGGACTTTTGAGTTCACGATTCGGGCCATAGAGGCCTCTTTACTCCATTTCAATTTCTTTATCTTTTTCATCAGCCCAGGTAGTTGGTCAATGCACAGGTACAACATTGATTCGATCCTTGCCATTTGCATGAGGTCTATGGCCTTAAGAGTAGCTTTCTCTTTGATTATTTTCATAGTTGAATCAAAGGCTTCCAGGATTCCTTTTAGCTCCATTTCTTCATAAGTTGTTGGGTAGGAGTAGGTGAAAATGATAACTTTCAATTCATTAAGAGTGGCTTTCTGACTTTTTTTTTTGCTTCAGCCTCATACTCCTTTGTCTCAGTGATGGTATTTCTGATAGTAGAAATCCTTCAGCTTATATTCTTTCTGAGAACAAAGAAAACTGACTCCTCGGTAGACTTTAGTGATTTTCCATGCAGAACTTACTAAAGCCGTATCTGTCTATTTCCAGGATTTTCCTCATCGTAGAAACCCATTTTTCTTCTTCCCCATCCCAGAATTTTCGTTGAGTTTGTAACTCCCCTATTATAGCCTCAGTATCATGGAGGACCACATGTGAGTCTTGATGTATTGGTGACCACTATTTACTATCTGAGCCATCCATTCGTCAACAGAGGAAACTAAAACCCGACCACACTAAACTTGATTTAGTAGGTTTTTACTTTCTACTGAATTCGGATTAAAGATTTGGGGGGGTTGAGTTAAAGGCACATCGAAACTGCAAATTCATTGATAAACTAGGCTAATGAAACTATTATCTACTTCATTTCTTTGTTTTCCTTACTGTCTTTCCAATAATTCATTAGCATTTGTTGGGCAGTTTCTTTAAACAAATGATTTTTACCCACCCTATCCATGGTTCCCATCTCGATCTTAGTTACCTCAAAATCCTCTGCTACAACTTCTTGATTTTCTTCTTTTCGCCTGTATGTGGCCACTTTAGCAGTCCATTTCCCTATTTTTGCATCAGCGAACATTCGTGTCGTGCTCTTGACCTTATTAGTCTTAGGAGTCCTCTGAACATATTTACTCACAATATCTTGCACCGGGATAGAAAAGGGAACTAGACTTCATTTCTTGTTCATGGATGTGGTCGGCCAATTAGGCATCGTGCTTGTTGTAGCCAATTTCTCAGTTGTCTTTGCAGGTGTATCCATCATATCCATTGTCACTTCCTCCAAATCAAAAATATTTTTTCCCACCTATTCATCTTCTCCAATTTTGTAACTAATGTCACCAAATTCATCATCATCCAGGTTGATCATTTCTACGTCCTCCAGTGCCATCTTTTCTTTATTTTGGGACCGGGTTCTTGATCCAATGATCCACCGAGGTGAAACTACAGGCGAGGATTCTGTAACAGGATTCTTTTTGTAACTCCTACTTCGTTGCTTCCCCAAGGGACCTACATTATCAATTGGTTCATAAAGATTAGAAACAGAGGAAGGGGAAGATAAAGATGAAGTTTTAACTTCAATTGACTTAGGACTAGATTACTTTCTTATTTTCTGCAGCCACTTCTCATTCAATTGGAGTACATGTTGCGTTCTTTATTTAATACCATCTTCCTCTTACATTGTCCAGTCTACATCATATTCTTTTCTTTCCATGGATTTCTTAAAACTTGGTTCAAATAGATTTGAGCCATCATCAGTAACTCCTTCCACCTTGAAATTTAGCCTCAGACAAAATTTGGGATATGCAAATTCTTCTTTGTTCCCTTTCATTGACTTGAGATTCATCAGAGCAGTCCTCCCAAAATTCTTCCAGATGGGGAACGGGAAACATATGAGACCTCAGACCCAAGCTTCCACTGGCAAAATTCTTATTGTCAAACTCTGCTCTTTCAGTATAAAATTTGAAATCAAAATGCCTCAAATCACTCCCAATGTTGATTGCATCTTCCATTGAAGCGCATGAAAATTTACCTAGCTATATTGGAAATACTTTTTCCCATTCTTCCTCTGGGAGGAATCTCTTGAGCACAGCGGCTAGTTTCCTATAGACTTATGCAAGAACAAAACAATCAAAGGCGTACCTAGGCAACCTCATGGGGGAGTCTTCAAAATTGCCAACCCTAATATAGGTAAATTTAGGAAACTGAGTGTAGAAGCTTCCAAATTTAGTCACAAAACCTTGAGCTTCAGAGCTCATCCTCTTAGCAGAATCCCTAGTCAATTTGAAACAAAGCTTACCTAAGAAGGTATCATGTACTCTTCTATAATTTTGAATTATATTATTTATGTGCAAGATTGGGAAATATTCATACACACACATACCATCTGACCAGGGATCATGGGGCATCCTGTTCCATTTTTTGCTACAATCTAGGCAATAAATAAGATAAGATGACATATAAAAGCTACTCCTAGTAAGTTTTGAATTATACAGTTGTTCTCTCGTGGAGCTGGCAATCAACTCAACCCAGTCTAGGATTTGTTTTCCCTCCAGAATAATTTGGACATAACAAAATAACCAATCAAAAAAGAAATAGGCCTCTGGGAACCCTCTCACTCTTTCAAGCATCACCATAACGTCACTGATATAGGAGTGTACATGGATTTTGTTAAACTTTTTGGGTAGGCACAAACCTCCCCTTTGAGGGTTTAATAACCAATTTTTTGCCATGGAAGTATGATTTTTGTCTTCATTTTCTTTGAATTTGACAAGGGATTGCGTAGGGGAAAAGGCACAAAAGGTCTACTCTAGAATATGGAATGCCAAGGATACAATTTCCCTGTTAATAGACAATAAGATGTTGTCATCTTTCTTTATAATAGAATCAATTCTTTGGTCATAATTATGAATACATTCATGAATCAACTCAGGGCAAATTACGGCAGGAGGGGAAGTAGCGGCAATACAGAGCCCGCTATGTATAATTTCCAAGGATAGCATTTTTATAGGGAATTAAAAAGCCTTTATGATAGTCCTTCTAAATCATAACCCTCTAGGTTAGTATCTGTCACAACTAGGCCTTCACAGACCAAACTTGAAACACTCCCGAACAAATGGAAATCAGACTTCATATCTATATCAATCTTGTAACTACGAGAGAATTCTCTGAATATTTTGCAATTTTAATTTTAAAACACTACAGTGAGGGCATCTTGACTCACCTTGTTCTGTAGAAACCTCTAAAAATTGGAGCTCCAAAGTCCTTACCTTCAGTCTACTCATCTCTTGATAGCGACAATATTTCAAAATATGAACAAAGAGAAGGGCTTAAATAGATATTGCGAATGATTTAATCATTAACTACAACTCTTTATGGCAATAAAAGAAAAAAGTGTGATGTGACGATTTATGCATGCAATTCATTAATGTTACTTGCGCAAATTTTGATGTTGTACGTATTAATGATTGATTTGACACCTCATGTGTATTTAAATGGCGCCGCAACTTATTTGCATTAAATGCCCTCATTTTCATAGGCCCCACTGCTGAGTTCTCTAAAAGTTACCTTTTCCTTGCCATCTCACGTCACCCTTGAATGACCTTGAACACCCTTGAACAAAGTTCAAGATGGTTCACATGTGTTCAATATTGTTCAAGCCTTTCAACCACCTGAATCAATCTTTAAACAACAGATCCCGTACTGATACGTGTGAGTCCTTTTCGTACGGATTTGATATTCCCGCCACTCGTAAACAAAGAATATTGGCACCAACTCAATGCCCCAGCAAATTTCCTTTAGAAATAAGAACTACTTTGAACAACCTTGAACTAGTTTGAACTAAGCTCAAACCTATTCAAGGTTTTTCAAAGGTGCTCAAAGGTGTTCAAAGATGTTCAAGAAAATTGTTAGCAAATGAACTTTAGACTTTTTTCAATCACGACAGGACCACAGGACCAAAATCTTTAGTGAATGATTGGACTCAAAAATATTAAGGCACTTAAGATTGCTAGAAAACATAATGGCGAATCAAGAAATCACTTAAAAAGGACAAGTACCAGACTTGGACTAACAAAAGGTTTGAAATAGAAGTCTGTCCTAATTCTATATGATACTGGTACATCTATAAGTATGTTTAGTATAAATATTGTTGGAAGGTCCAAACAAATCATATCAGAATGTTGAAAGAAATTATGACAAGAATATAGTTACTCCCTTCAACTATGATCTTGTCTTAATTTCTTTCATCTATTTGGGGATGTTTACTTAGACCCTGAACGTGGAATATGAAATAAAAGTATGCATGGCCATGTTGTATGGTCTTGTAAAATATGTTGCCTACTTGGCCCATCCATCAAATTACATGTTAGACATTGCTTTCTAAAATAAGGGTCTTGTAAGATATTTTATTGTTGACCTTTGAAGTTAGGTTGTGCATGTTCTAGCCCCCTACCCCTACAAAGTTACATACACATACATATTGTATGATATGTATATACATGCACATATATATTGTTCTTCCAATGTTAGTGTTGATGGGTTTACACATACATGTGTGCATGCATATCATGCATGTGTGTGTGTGTGTGCTCATGCACACACACATATAATATGGGTGTGTGGGGGGGGGGGGCGTGTGCCCAAACACACACACACTCAAGTAAACCCATCTATATTGACATTGGAAGTGATTCAATTTCATTGTTTAAGGGTTCAAAAATTGAACACTTTCCAATTCAATGTACAACATTTTCAATTTATGTGTTTTAAGGATTCAATTTTACAGTTTAAGGTTTCCAAATTCATTTCCAATGTTAGAGAGTAAGGATTCTAATTTCAGTGTTCATATTTCCAAATTAATTGAACTACAAGGATAATATAGAAATAATTCAAACCATGAGGATGCAAAATAGTCATTAAGGATTCAAAATTGTTGACACAATGGATGAAAGGGACTGGATCACACGGAAAACCCCTGAGTGAACAAGGAAATTTTGATTTGGGGTTTCCAACTCAGGGGTCTAGGTGGACGATTAAAAAAGTGGGATAAAATTTAACTTGTGGAAATTAGTTCTTTTCACTTGAATTTTCTTAGATGAACACATTAGAAAAGTTTAAATCTCTTTATAAACAAGTATTTTATTAAGCTGGCAGAGTAACATCAAACTAAAGGCCTTCTCATTTGCATATATAGTAGCATGAAATTTAATAGTTGATAGAAAAAGAATTTATATTTGCACAAAAATTGAACAAGTGCTTACAAAAGATCAACAAGCGATTACAGATGTGAATGTCATTAACAAGGGAGAGC
>MU224601.1:985338-996620 GCA_018584345.1 Thuja plicata
AGAAATAATAAATAAATGCTTACATGTGTGTGTGTGTGTGTGTGTGTCCAGCTTGGGATAAAGGGTTTCAATCTAGCTATTTATGGGTTTATTTCACTGATCGAGGTTTAGGTCAAGGTAACAATAAAAAGAAAAGATAACTGCAAATGAATTGAACAACAAAGATAATATAGAAATGATAGTAAAGGGAAACTGAATTGAATGTCAAGGAATAAAAAATAATAATGAGGATGTGAATAGAAATGAACAAGAATCCAACAATAGAAAGTATAGATACCTGGAAATAAATTGAACAACAATGATAGTATAGACATAATAGATAAATGAAAATCAATTGAACACGAAGGAAACAATACAAAAAATAGTAGATGAAGTTTGTAAATATGTAAGGATGTGAAAAATCATAAGAGTAGTAAAATGGCGTGAATTGAATGTCAAAGAATCCAAAAAAACAATAAGGATGTGAAATAGAAACAAACAAGAAGGAAACGGTAGAAAGGAAAGATACCTCAAAATGAATTGAACAACAATGATAGTATAGACTTAATTGAAAAATGAAGGTGAATTGAACACGAAGGAAACAATACAAAAAATAGTAGATGAAGTTTCTAAATATGTAAGGATGTGGAATAGAAATGCACATGAAGGAAATTGTATAAAGGACATATACATGGAATTGAATTGAACAATGATATCAATGAGAGGCAAAAAGGCAGTCAATGAATTTCAAAAACCATGGTTGGATTTGCGAGGAGTAAGGCCTATCGAATTCCATTTTCATCAATTTAAGCAACTTGGTGAGTGGAAGTAAGGAGAGGTGACGCATAGTAAATTCCACATCATGTTCAAGTGTAAGGTGTCAACAAGAAATAATCCCTAATCCCTAACATTGGAAATGAAATGGAAACCATTAACAACAAAATTAAAATTGTAAAACATGAAATTAATTGAAATAAAAATGGTAACTTAAGATACATAGATACATAGGTACCTATATATACATAAATACATAGATACCTATATATACACAGATACATAGATACCTATATATACACAGATACATAGATACCTATATATACATAGATTCAATTTAATTGATTGAGATAGAGATAAATTCATATTCAACAACTTTATCAAGCATCTCTAAACACCCTAAGGTAGAAAAGTTTTCTACGTATTGCAAATACATAGATTCAGTTGTCAAAGAGAACATTGTTTCAAACATGTTGAGAAGAGATAGAGAGAAATTGCATGAACAATAGGAATGCCTAAGAACAACTAGAGGAAAAAAGTGAAACCAATCCAAGAAGGTCCAAAATGTTACACATCAACACTCCCTCATAGAGAGAAAACAAGCAGAAAGTATTCAATCAAGGAAACAAAAAATCCATACCCCGCCTTCATGGAAAGAAAAATTAGAAGAAAATAACTAGAGGTATTCTAAAAAATGTGTAGAGATGAGAGTTCAAATGAAAAAAAAATAAGGAAGGTGTCACCACAAACTGAAGAAAATGAAGAATAAGAGCAAGTATTGTAGGAGGATACTTTCCTCTTCAAAAACACACAAACCCTTGAAGTCTCGCCTTTTCTAGATGAAGATCGTTAGAAGGTTTTGGATCAGATACTATAGACATGCATTGGTATGACAACTGTAGATAGATTTTAATCTAAGGTGTGTCTTTAATAAGTTTTATATTAACCTCCAACTATACATTAGAAGATCTCATGGTTTATGCTAACCACCACATAATCAAAGAGTAATGGAGATATAAATAAATGATCTCTGATGTAAGAAAGGACTAGATAAGTTGATGTTAGATAACGCAAACAATACAAATGAAGATCAAAGAAGCAACCACAAAAGAACATCAACTAATATAGGGACAATCCTCTCAGGCTCAAGATTAGGACACACCTTCCTCCTTTCTCACCTCTCCTATGCAATCTATCAAGGAATATTTACAAAAGATAAATTAGATTTGATCACTAGGGTCTCTACAAATACTTCAATTGCCTTTACTTGGTTCATAAGTTTATCATGGGAGTATCACCCCTCCCCAAGTTTCAATTGGGGAATATATTACATTAGAAAGCGAGAGAGGATATTTTAAAACATGTGGAGAGCCTTGATAAGTTAGAATATTTGGTGAAGGAGATACATAGTAAGCTCCTTGAGATATAAAGGAATCCATCACAATGACTATTAGTATAATTAAAAACTTTAATTGATAAATATTGTTCTCTAAAGTTCCTAATGATATTATTTATATAGAGGATGTTAGAAGATATATATTCAAGCACCAATTGTAGAGATTGATTGCATGAAGTTTGAAGCTCTTAGGTTAAACTTGTTGCAACCAAACTTAGACAATTATTGATCACAATATACATGAATAAAGGAGAAGAAATTAGATATATAGATGGAATCCTCAAACTTAACCACACAAGAGGATTAGGTCTGCATTATGTTAATTCGGTTCCACAATGGGTACCTATACTTGGAAAAATCCTACAACATTAGAGGTCTTACTAGAAATGAGTGTAAAGAAGAAACAAAAGAGAAGGAAAAATCACAAATAAGAGTGTCACAACAAGAAATTGAAACTAAGGAAGAAGAAAGATCATAGGGTTCCTCCCTCATAAAACAAACAAAAGCCTCAATATTTTCCCAATTGATGAGGATAATTGAAATAGTGGATTATTTAGATCATATTGTTCAAAAGAGGAACACAATTATACTCAGATATGACAATGGTTAGTAGTTTCTTGTGAAGAAATAATTGATTAGATATAGGTAGTTTTAAAAACAAAACATTGGAATATTCAATGGATATATTTCCAAACTCCTCGACCACCATAGTAAAGTTGTGGAGGGAGAAAACATAAAAGGAGATAAACTATTAAAATTAATGTAGTGGCCCCTACCATCACACCACTGCAAAATAAAAGAGTAATGAAAATACAAAAAATGAGCTTAGGTATAAGAAAATATTGGAAATTTAATGTTATAGAAGTTAGATGCAACTCAAGCAATTTAGGTAGAAATAAGGGAAGCACCTATAAAGGCTTATCAAAAGTTACTCAAGGAAGAAAAATTTGAAGAAAATTTTTTAGAACAATCATCTCAACTTCCACGGTCAAACACACCCTCATCTTTTGTAACTTCTCTCATGTAGTCCATCAAGGAATTTTATAGCCAAGAAGAAGTAGATACAATTAATGGCATGTCTAGAGCTATTACAATAACCTTTCGTGAGATCAAAAATTGATTTAAGATTCATATCATTGTTGCATAAGTTTTAGTTAGGGGATATCTTGCACCAAACGTACTAGGGAGGAGATATTAAAGAAACATACAAAGATCTCTTATTAGTTAGAATGTTTTTTATGAAGATATAAACAAAGTTTCCTCAGATCTAAGGGGACTCATCAACCACTATCGATATAGTTGAGAATTTGGTTGATAAATTTTTCTTGTATTTTGCTTTGAAAATATCAATTTAGTGTGATGGATAATACTGAAGGTGACTTGAATAGTCCATATCATCTTTTCTTTCAACATCTAAATGTAATAGAAACAATCAAAGCCCAAATGTATCAATTGGCAATTTAGATTTTTGAACAGATCAATTTTCTATGAATCCTTTAAGGTTTTGGATGGACAAGTCTGAGTACACATACAAGGAATGCATGGACAATTTCAACAACTCCAAGATCAAAGGGAGAAGACTCGGCACTATTTTCAACAACTTAGTGAAATAGTTAATTTAAGGTTGGCCCATGATGCTAGTATTCTTAAAAAGGCACAATACGTGGCCTAGAGAATCCAAATGCTTACCATAATCCTAGAAGAAGAAAATCTACTGCTACAAATCCAAGTTCACATTTAGCAACTTCAATCAACAATAAAATCAATGGGACAAAAATTTTCAAAGCCTAAAAGAGAGATATATAAAGATATTCATCCAGCACAATAGAGGTAACAAAACATAGATATATAATGATATAAAGTCATAATTGAACTCATCTTTAATAAGCACAGAGGGCAAGAGTTTCAAATCCCACATGATTTCAAAGTATTGAAACCCTAAAACTTGTCCCGATAATGTAAAATTAATCTTTAACAACAAAGTTATCCCATAAACTTTGTTTTCACACAGAAATAAATTTATCTCATAAACTTTGTTTTCACACAGAAATAATAAGATATTTGTGAACACTTAAACAATTAAATTGAAACCATAAAAATCCCACATATTGGAATCATTAATCTCTAACTTTGGAAATGAATTGAAACCCATTTACAGTAAAATGTGAACCATTACATAGTGGAATAGAAAACCTCATAACCAAGCCCAGGCAGTTTAAGTTAAAGCCTTAAATAGTTCTAAGTAGACCAATAAGTCGAATACCAACAACGAAGCTTGATAGTAGCAAAATATTGAATGCATAGGATCAAAAATATGCCAGTGACGCTAGAACAAACAAGTACAATTACCTTTTTTTAATGGAAGTGTTTATGAACACTGTAAGTTGTGATCATAAACACAAACACCCTACAAAATATTTCCTCAACCACCAAACACAACGACGTTGTACCTCGCGGTTAGACAAAATAAAAAATGAATGCAAAAAAATTGATTTGAAATCCTTGAATGCTATTTAGTGGCCTTAGCAATGATAGAATCCTCACATGTTTCAAAAGTGAACCGGAAGAATGAATGCAAGAAGTCCTCCTCATTGTCATTTAATGTCAACTCCACACATGTAACAGAAAAGATAGGGGAAGCCACAAATCCATTTGAAACCAAAAAAAACCAATTAAATGTGAAGAAGACCCATATGCATACCTACATGCATGATGTATTTTCTAGTGATGAAGACATCACGTTGTGGTTGCATCTCGCTATTGCAGGGGTCGTGACTGAATACATTTTGGTCCCAAAACAATTGAAGACTCTAGAATGGGCAGGATAGAAAGGAATCCAACATGTCTCAATCTATGAGGAGTTAGGCAGTTGGAAGTATGGAGAGGTGACGCGTAGTAAATTCCACTACGCATTCCAGTGTAAGGTGCCAACGGGAAGTAAAGGAAATGAAGTTGGTGGATTAGGTGGCCATGTGGTGGAATGTCACACACCCACCTTATCCACTTTGAATGTTAGGGTGTGAATCTAGTGGTTGTGGGCCAGCACACGTCCTCGTCGATACACCAAAATGGGTGTTTTTGGACACATTGAACGTTAAGCATCGGATGACATGGCAAATTACTGATTCATGCCAAAAAAAAAATATTTGGGGTTGCAAACTCAATGATCTAGTTGGAGGGTAATAGAAGTGTGACACATTTTTTAGCACACATTGGGTCAAAGGTGTCTCAGTTTGAAAATCAGATTTTTCAAATCATTTTTCCACGATTTATAATTTTTTTATGATTTTTCATGAAAATTCATTTTTGGTCACAAATCAGTGAATTTTTTGGAAAATTTTACATTTCTAGAAATCTCTTAGAATTCTACAGGGGGTATGTTCTCTATTTTTTTTGTTTTGATGACAAATAATGGCTTAAAAATCTGATCTTTAAAAACTGGTATGTTTTGATAAATAGGGTCCCTAGGGCACAAATCAGAAAATATTGCTAAAAATTTTACATTTTTGGAAATATATCTATTTTTTAATAGGGGGCTCTTTTCTGCATTTAGGTTTTGGGATCCAAATTCATGTCATATAGGTCCAATCTTGTTGACTAGGTCAAAAATCAAAATTAAAAAATGGCATTTAATGATTAGCTTGCACTTATGTTTCACATGGTTCAATGCATGATGTGAGTTTTCATTTGAATTATTTGCTGGTTATTATTTCTCCTAAAAATTGATTTTCAGATCTAACCCTAGGGTTTGCATAAGTTGAATATACATTGCATATCTTGTTTGTTTGTTTTCTTATCTTTCTTGTTGGAGAGTTCGTGGCTTGCTTTCGCGGGAAAGCTCAACAAAAGAAACAATAAGGTAAAATATACTAAGCGTGTTGCTTTGGACTTGAGTTATTTTGTTGCATCTCTATAACATTTGGATTTTGAAAATAAAAATGAACCTCTCATGTGTTTAGCTTGAGTGTTTCTTGCTTTCATAGATCACATTTCCAATTTTTTCTCTGAAGGAATGAACTTAGATTTGCTTTCTTGCATATATGTTTCACATAGTAATTAGGCCCTATGAACACTATTTGTGGCGATATTGAGAGAGTGGGATTCATTCTATTGTCTTACATGTGAATATATTCTTAACAATAGATCCCCTTGTAGGTAGGGAAGGATTTGTTATTATCTCACTTGGTTTGGTCTTCAACTTTTGACGGTACTTTCTCTCTTGAGATTGGTGGTCATTGTTGTTGATATACGAACCTTGGGTGAGGTGATTTCAAGTGGGTCAATTAATCTTGTTTTCTATGTCTGGGTGAGGTGAAGAGGCTAGAGGATTATGCTCTTTTCCCTTTTGGGAGAATCAGAAACTTGGAACCCTTGAATCCGAACTAAGTCCCCGTGTGGTTCATATTGCGAGTCTTCCTTGTTAGAGAGGGTTAACCATAGTGGACACTCCCTTAATTGGGTAAACCATGTGGATGGAACCTCAAGTGGTAATAGCCATTTCTACCATGGTAGCAACAACCGCTATATATATGTCCTTGTGGAAGAAATCTCCACGGGTGTAGTTTCTTGTTGGGTTGTCAGATCTCCTCAGCAGCTCCCGATTGATTAAATTCTTAGATTGTGTCAAAACCTCGGTGTGCCAGGATTGGATTTCACCCACTTGAGATTGCAAAAGTTGCAGATTCAAACCATTACTATGAACCATAGTGTAGCCAACTTTTTCTTTTCTAGGACTATGTGCGTGATTGAAAAACACTTTGAGGGCATACACAAGTAGAATCTTTATGGAGTAGAATACTACGTCACTATTCTTGATCATGCGCAAGGTTGCTTTGTCCCTTGCTCATTGTTTGAAGACAAATGTTTTCTTGAACTCCCTGATTTCTTTTCTTGTGTGCCTGATTGATGATAAAAATTTGTTAATACATCTAGTTGGTCAATTAAAACGAACAAATATTAGTTTCCGAGTGATAAAAACTTCAATAGATCTCCCCAAAAGTGATATGACATGTTTCTCAACATCCAAATGAACGTAAATGGTATCAAGTTGCACAAAATGACTCTTGGTCTTCTTTCTTCCACATCTCCCATGTCTTCCTAGTCTCCCACTTCCATCATTTCTCTTATTCCTTCACGCTTCTTCCTCTTCTTCCTAAGATCTTCATGTTTCTTTTCCTCTTATTATCTAGTCTACCTTCTATTCATGCTTGATTCCTCCTCTTCCATAACCATGGATTTCAACTATCTTGTTATGGAACCTCTCTTAAAAATAGATGATCTCGAACTCATTGCTCGATTTGAAGAGTATTATTCCTCCAAAAATTGCATGGGTAATAAATTTATGACAAAAATAGAAAAAAAAAAATTGATTGACTCAGACGCCTTTACTAGGATCATACGTATGATCTTGTTACAACCTCCTTCTTCCAAACATCTTTCATCTTCTAAGTCTTCTCATCTTTCCTCATCATCCAAGTCTTCTTCCTCCACTAGGTCTTCACTTTCCTCTTCCCCACGATCTCGTTCTTCTTCTACTTCTCCCAAGAGTCTTACTTCTCTTCTCAAGACATACCATAATGAGCAATGTGACAATCCTTGTGATGCCTATTCCACAAAGAGTGACATGCCCATCTTTGATGACAATGATGATGGACAATGTAGTGATACCTATGACACCTCTATTCCTAAGAATCCTCCTAGTCGTGTACTTCTTCTTACTGGTAATGGGTTGTCACATTGGATAGATTGTGATGGTGATCCATATGGCTCTAATTTTGAAAGAGACTTTGATGATTTTTGTGAACAATACTTGGATGATACATTTACTTCTATTGAGGAAGAGAAAGCTTTACGTGTTGATTATAAACGTAAATACTATAAGAATCTCTCCTCTAAGACCTCTCATGCTGAAAATGAAGATTACACTTTCGAGCAAGATCATGTTAATGATGAACCTTTTTTTTTTATAATTCCCTTCCATCCTCTACTTCCTCCAATACTCAGACATCTCCTAAAGTTTTCAATCTTTTCAAACCTTTCACAAATCCTTCATCCAACAAAGGTCCTAATGTTGTTCATGTGATTTCCTATAGTTGTCCTCAAGGGCTACCTGTTAAAGAAACTCAAGCTAACCTTCACTTGGTTGTGAATACTTTGAATAATGCTAAACCTAAAGAGCCTAAGCCTTTATATACTATAATGCCTACTTCAGCTAATCCTTCCCCATCTCTTCCCAAGTCTCCCATACAATTCCAACATTCTTCGTTGTCCTGAGAAGTGGCTCCATGTCAAGAGGACTCTAAAAGTGATAAAGAAAAGAACATAAAGAAAGATCAAGATCAACAAACCTCCATGTCATCCAATCCTTTTCATGATGTATCTTATCCATTTCATGGTTCTTATGATCCCGCATGCCCTTTCTCATTCATTCCACCATGTCTTAAGTCTTCTCCTAAACAAGGTCAAGTCACTACTTACACCGTTGATCTTATTGACAATCAAAATAACCTTACCCCACTTACGCTTTCCAAAGATGATACTTCCATTAAGGTTATTAAAAATGGTGTTGTTACTTCCAATATTAAGCCTATTAAAAATCGAGAGGAACATTATGGGCTTATGCTATCCAAAGATCCTTATCAAGATCAAAGTCTTCCATCTTCTTGTTCTACCACTCCATGTTCACTTCCACTTTCTACTCTTGATCCTAAGTCTTTTCAAGATTTGAACAATCCTATCAAAGAAGGTGCTCCTATTCAAGATGTTCATGATCCTATTGAAAATCCTAATGCTCACTCTAAAGATGTTGATGTCCTTGGTTTTCATATACATGTCAATGAACTTATTGATTATCCTTTTGTGTCTTCCACGTCCATCCTTGGACCTCCTCCACCAATACTAAGGGATTCATATTTTCCTTCCATCTTGGGTATTTATGTCCCTTCACTTTCCCCTCCTAACCCTCCTAATTCATCATCCATCTTGGGTCCTTACGTCCCTCCATCTCCTATCTTTCCTCAAGATCAACATAGATGCATACCCTTGATTCCTTTTCATCCAGCCACCCATCTAAACCAATCATATTTTTTTTCTTCCTCCACAAGTCCCAAGTCTTTTGGAAGAAACTTGAATGTTTAATACAAGAAAAAGAAGCAATACAAGAATCCATCTAAAAAATAAGATCGCCATGTCTCCTCTAATCGACATGGGGGCATAAAGTCAAAAGAGATATCTAAGAAGAAAACTACAAGACAAGCCAAAATCCATCATTGATGATATTCTCTCTAAATCATCAAAAAGAAATGAAAATCCTGCAACTATATGGATTCCAAAGTCTCTCTTGAAAGAGTCTCATGTTGAGCAACAAGTGAAGTTGACATTCAAGCTTCCAAAGGCTTCCACTTCATCTTCTTCCAAAAACATTATTTCATTCCATGCGCCTAAACTGCAACCTTTGTTATCCATTCACCATATTCCTTCATGTATTCCTTCATTCACATTTCCTCCATCCTCTCACCACCCTTCAAGGTGTGTATTGATGTTGATCTTGCCTTCCTTTCCATCTACCCTTTCACAATCCTTCCATTCACTATCCTTCTACCTTCTATCATTTTTCCTCATTTGACTATTCCTCCTATCTTTCAACCTCACTCGCTTTGCATAAGACCTTATCCTCCATTTTATTTTTCATCTTCCTTTCCCTATCAGCATCTTTGAGCATATCTTGGCATATCATGGTTTATCCTTTCAAGGAGCATTATCTAAAAATCTTGCCTTCTTCCAAAAAAAAAAAAGTAAAACACGGTGCTATGAAGCCTCTTGACATGTCTACTCCTTTGGACTGCATCCTTTCTTGCTCCTGCATTACGCTTTTGTGACTTATCTTATGCTGGCCTTTCATTTCTTGTCCAAATGTGCTTTACATGATGTTTCTTCTTCTCTAGCTTGGGTACTCTTGAGGAGTTTTCCTTTGAGGATTTCTTCCCTTTATTCTCCTTCATTCTCCTGTCTTCCATCTCTTCCACCAACTTGCTAATCCCTCATGTTCTCCACCTTGCTAAACATTGGGACTATGCAATGTGATCTTGCCCCATTCTGTCTGGGGGCATCCTTTGTACATAATTATTGATCCTAAAAAAATCCAAAAAAAGGATATATTGTCAAAAAATTCTAAAAATCAGAAAATGTCCTAAAAAAATGATCATCTTAGTGAAAACCTAGCAATATGCGCTTTGATGTATCTCCAAAAAATTATATATTCCAAAAATACAAAAAAATCAAAAAATTCAAAAATTCAAAAAAATAGAAAAAGTGCCTTGGTGAAAACCTGGAAACAGGCGCCTTGGTAGCAAAAATTCAAAAAAATTATAAAAAGTCCTGAAAAAAAGAAAAAAATGAAAGAAAAAAAATTGTAATCCAAGTGGTGAAAACTTGGAAACGGGTGCTACTTGAGGTCTTTGCACCCCTGTTTCTTAGTGCGAGTCCTCGACACTTAGCCTTTCTCCATCATGCCTTGTCCTTGTTGCCTTGGTTTGGAATTGGTCTTTGTCTTTGTCTAGGGGGCATAACTATGTTAGCTTTGGTCTTTTGGATGCGTTAGCCTTTAGGACGCCTCACAAACAATATTTTTCAACACCACCCCAACTATATTTTTTAATACAACCCCTGACATCGAGTGTTTTTCAACACTTATCGGTTTGGTCTTACCCATTTTTGTCATGTGATCTTACCTCCTTGTGAGAATTCAATCCTTATCCTCAGTATCAGTTAACACACTTAAATTTTTAAACACAACACTTAATGCTTGAGCTATGTTGTGATCTTTTCTTTGTGTGCTGGTTGTTATTGATTTTTGTTGAGTGTCCTTGTCTCATAAGTCTCTCTGTGATGCATAGCTAGAGGACTTGGGGCATGGAACATGTTTTTATTTGCTTCCTACTTTATGCTTCCCTATTTTTGCACAACCGTTTTGCTGGTCATCCTGGCCTCTATGCCTTGATGCGAGCGTAGTTTTTCTATATTAAATTGGGTAAGCTAACATCATAGTCATCTTGACCTTTATGTCTTTGATGCTTATGTTAGAATCTTTCCACATTCCAATCCGATATAAATCACATTCATATCTTCATAGTTG
>MU224601.1:1012729-1026229 GCA_018584345.1 Thuja plicata
AGCTCTCACCTTTTGAGCATAGAAGGGTTTCTGCTTTTTCTGTTGTTGGCTTCAATCTTTGCAACAGGTATTTTGCATGCAGGTGTTCTTGGCGTTCTGTGGATTTGCATGTTTCACAAATCCTACACTCTCCCCCAAGGCCTTTTCATCCCATTTTTAGAGAAAAAGTTAAATTCATTGTAATCAGTTGCAACAAGCTTGAGGCAGGAATCAAAACGGCATAATGCGGAGTAGATCTTTTTTACCGTAGTGACATGACTAATAGTAAAACATAAAAATCATATTTATTTCATAGTTTTTTTTCTAAAAAATTCAAAGCCTCTGATAACCCTTCCTCGCCTATAAATACCACTATCATCTTCCCTAGGCATCTACTAGATCTCCTTGACCTTCCAACAATGGCGGTCTACAAAGGGTTTCTTGTGCGTGTGGTGCTTTTGGTTCTCTCATTTTCCACTCCTCTTGTCTTTGCAGACGATTCACCAGTAAGTAAATCATTACATTCTTCGTCAAATCTGCCTGTAAATTCATGTCATATTAAAGTGAACTGAATTGAATGTCAAGGAATCCAAACAAACAATAAGGATGTGAAATAGAAATGAATAAGAAGGCAAGATTAGAAAGGATATATGCCTCAAAATGAATTGAACAACAATGATAGTATAGACATAATAGAAAAATGAAGGTGAATTGAACACGAAGGAAATAATAATAAAAATAGTAGATGAAGTTTCTAAATATGTAAGGATGTGAAATAGAAATGAACATGAAGGAAACTATACAAAGGACATATACATGGAATTCAATTGAACAATGACATCAATGAGAGGAAAAAATGCAGTCAATGAATTTCAAAAACCATGGCTGGATTTGCGGGAATTCAAGCCTATTGAATTCCCTTTTAATCAATTTAAGAAACTCGGTAGGCGGAAGTAAGGAGAGGTGACACGTAGAAAATGTCACAGCCTATTCAAGTGTAAGGTGTTGGCAAGAAGTAATCCTTAATCCATAACATTGGAAGTGAAATGGAAACCATTAACAATAAAATTGAAACCATAAAACATGATTTGGATTGAAATGAAAATGGAAACTTAAGATACATAGATACCCCTATATACACATATACATAGGTACCTATATATACACATAGATACATAGATACATACATATATAAATAGATTTAATTTAACTGATTGAGATAGAGATAGATTCATATTCAACAACTTTTTCAAGCATCTCTAAAGACCCTAAGGTAGAAACGTTTCCTACATATTGCAAATACATAGATTGAGTTATCAAAGAGAACATTGTTGAACATGTGGAGAAAAGATAGAGAGAAATTGTATGAACAATGGGAATTCTTAAGAACAAACAAGAGGAAAAAAGTGAAACCAATCCAAGAAGGTCGAAAATGCTACACATCAACACTCCCTCCATAGAGAGGAAACAAGCATAAAGTATTCAGTCGAGGATAACATAAATCCCTCCCCCGCCTTCATGGAAAGAACAATTAGAAGAAAATAAATAGAGCTATTCTAAAAAATGTGTGGAGATGAGAGTTCAAATGAAAAAAGAAAAAGAAAGAAGGAAGGTGTCACCACAAACTGAAGAAAATGAAGAAGAAGAGCAAGTAATGTTGGAGGATATTTTCCTCTTCAAAAACACATAAGCCCTTGAAGTCTCCCCTTTTCTAGATGAAGATTGTTAGGAGGTTTTGGATTAGACTCTATAGACATGCATCGATATGACAATTCCAGATAGATCAATCCAAGGCATGTCTTTAATAAGGTTTATGCTAACCACCAACTATACATTAGAAGATCTCATGGTTTATGCTAACCACCACATAATCAAAGAATAATGGAGATATAAATAAATGATCTCTGATGTAAGAAAGGACTGGATAAGTTGATGTTAGATAATGCAAACAATATAAATGAAGATCAAAGAAGCAACGACAAAAGAACATCAACTACTATAGGGACAATCCTCTTAGGCTCAAGATTAGGACACACCTTCATCCTTTACCACATCTCCTATATAATTTGTCAAGGACTCTTTATGAAAGAAAAAATAGATTTGATCAATAGGGTCTCTACAAATACTTCAATTTCCTTTACTTGGTTCAGAAGTTTACCTTGGGAGTATCTCACCCCTCCACAAGTTTCAATTGGAGAATATTACATTAGAAAATAAGAGAGGCGATTTTAAAACATGTGGAGAGCCTTGATCAATTAGAAGATTCGGTGAAGGAGATACATAGTAAGCTCCCTGAGATCCAAGAGGGTCCATCACAACTACTATTGGTATAATTAATAACTTTAACTGAGATTTATTGTTCTCAAAAGTGCCTAATTATGCTATTTATATAGAGGATGTTAGGATATATATATTCAAGCACCAATTGTAGAGATTGATAACATGATGTTTGAAGCCCTTAGGTTAAAATTTTTGCAACCCAACATAGACAATTGTTGATCACAATATACACGAATAAACGAGAAGAAATTAGATATATAAAGGGATTTCTTAAACTTAATCACACAAGAGGAGTAGGTCTGCATTATGTTAAGTCGGTTCCACGATGGGTACCTATACTTGGAAAAATTCTACAATATTTGAGGTCTTACTAGAAATGAGTGTAAAGAAGAAACAAAAGAGAAGGAAAAATCACAAATAAGAGTGTCACAACAAGCAGTTGAAACTAAGGAAGAAGAAAGACCAAAGGATACCTCCCTCATAAAACAAACAAAAGCCTCAAAAATTTCCTAATTGATGAGGATAATTTAAACAGTGGATTATTTAGATCAGATTGTTCAAGTGAGGAACACAATTATACTCAGATATGACAATGGTCAGTAATTTCTTGCGAAGAAATAATTGATTAGATACAAGTATTTTTAAAAAAACCATTGGAAGATTCAATGGATATATTTCTGAACTCCCTGACCACCACAGTAAAGTTGTGGAGGGAGAAAACATAAAAGGAGATAAACTATTAAAATTAATGAAGTGGCCCCTACCATCACACCACTGCAAAATAAAAGAGTAATGAAAATACAAACAAATGAGCTAAGGTCTAAGCAAATATTATAAATTTAATGTTAGAGAACTTAGATGCAACTCAAGCAATTTAGGTAGAAATAAGGGAAGCACCTATAAAGACTTATCAAAAGTTGCTCAAGGAAGAAGCAAAATTTAAAGAAAATTATTTAGAACAATCCTCTCAACTTCCACAGTCAAACACACACTCATCTTCTATAACCTCTCTCATGTAGTCCATCAAGGAAATGTATAGCCAAGAAGAAGTAGGTACAATTGATGGCGTGGCTAGAGCTATTACAATTACCTTTGGTGGGATCGAAAATTGATTTAAGGTTCATATCACTGTTGCATAAGTTTTAGTTAGGGGATATCTTGCACCAAACTACTAGGGAGGAGATATTAAAGAAACATAAAAAGATCTTCGATTTGTAAGAATTTTTTTTACGAAGATATAAAGAAAGTTTCCTCATATCCAAGAGGACTCATCACAACCACTATCGATATAGTTGAGAATTTTGGTTGATAAAATAGTCTTGCATTTTGTTTTTAAAAAATCAATGTAGTGTGATGAAGAATACTGAAGGTGACTTGAATTGTCTATCAGTTTTTATTTCAACATCTAAATGTAACAACACCAATCAAAGCCCAAATGTATCAATTGGAGCTTTAAATTATTTAAATATCAATTTTTTATGACTCCTTTAAGGATTTGGATGGCCAAGTTTGAGTACACACACAAGGACTACATGGACAATTTCAACAACTGTAAGATCAAAGGGACAAGACCCGACACTATTTTCAACAACTTAAAGAAGTAGTTAATTTAAGGTTGGCCCATGATGCTAGTATTCTTAAAAAGGTACAACACTGCCTAGAAAATCCAAATGCTTACCATAATCCTAGAAGAAGAAAATCTACTGCTACAAATCCAAGTCCACATTTAGCAACTTCAATGTCCAACAAAATCAATGGGACAACAATTTTTAGAGCCTAAAAGAGAGAGATATAAAGATATTCATCCAACACAACAAAGGTAGCAAGATATATATATATATATATATATATATATATATATATATATATATATATATAATTGAACTCATCTTTAATAACCATAGAGGGCAAGAGTTGCAAAGCCCACATGAGGTCAAAATGTTGAAACCCTAAAACTTGTCCAGATTATGTAAATTTAACCTTTAACAACAAAGTTATCCCATAAACTTTGTTTTCACACAGAAATAAAGTTATCTCGTAAACTATGTTTTCGCACAGAAACAATAAGATATTTGTGAACACTTACACAGTTAAATTGAACCCATAAAACCCCCACATATTGGAATCATTAATCTCTAACTTTGGAAATGAATTGAAACCCATTTACAGTAAAATGTGAACCATTACACAGTGAAATAGAAAACCTCATGACCAAGCCCAAACAGTTTAATTTAAAGCCTTAAACAGTTAGAAGTAGACCAATAAGCCGAATACAAACAATGAAGCTTGATAATAACAAAAGATTGAATGCATAGGATCAAAAATATGCCAGTGACGCTAGAACAAAGGAGTACGATTCCCTTTTTTTTATGGAAGTGTTTATGAACACTGTAAGATGTGTTCATAAACTCAAACACCCTACAAAATATTGCCTCAACCACCAAATCCAACAACATTGCACCTCACAGTTAGACAATAAAAAATGAATGCAAAAAATTTGATTTGAAAGCCTTGAATGCTATTTGGTGGCCTTAGTGGGGATAGAATCCTCACCTGTGTCAAAAGTGAACCGAAAGAACGCATGCAAGAACTCCTCACTGTTGTTGCATGTTGATTCCACACCTACAACAAAAAAGACAAAGGAAGCCACAAATCCATTTGAAACCTACAAAAACCAATCGAATGCAAAGAGACCCATATGCATACTTGCATGCATGACGCATTTGTTGGCGACGAAGAGATCACGTTGTCATTGCAGCTCGTTGTTGCAGGGGCTGCAACCGAATACATTCCAGTCCCAAAACAATTGAAGACTTTAGAATGGGCGGGATAGAAAGGAATCCAACATGGCTCAATCTACAAGGAGTCAGGCATATTGAATTCCATTTTCATCAAAATATGCAACTCGACAACTGAAGTAAGGAGAGGTGACGCGTAGTAAATGCCACTGCGTTCCAGTGTAAGGTGGCGACGAGAAGTAAAGGCAATGAAGTTGGTGGATTGGGTGGCCATGTGGTGGAATGCCACTCGACCACCCTGTCCACTTCGAACGTTAGGGTGCGAATCTAGTGGTTGTGGACCTGCGCACGTCCTCGTCGACGCACCAAAATAGGTGTTTTTAGACACGAACGTTAGGGGTCGGATGACATGGCAAATCGTCGAGTCATGCCAATGTATTTTGATTTGGAGTTGTCAACTCAACGATCTAATTGACGGGTAAAAAATTTAGGTTCTGAGTCCACATGACAACCCACATGGACCTCGGAAGTTAGAGTGTGCACATTGTGGCTCCTCCCTCTAAGGCCTTTTCATACCATTTTTAGAGATAAAGTTAAATTCAGTGTAATGAGTTGCAACTAGCTCGAGGCTGGAATCAAAATGGCATAATGCGGAGTGGCTCTTTTGTACGGAAACGTCTAAATGTGCAACTAAAACGTAAATCTTACCAAGGGGGACACTTAGTTTTTTTTTCACTTTTTTGAAACTTTCCTTATGCATTTTACATTTTAGTTGCACATTTAGCCAATACCCTTTTGTACCGTAGTGACAAGGCCTAATATTAAAACATAAAAACCATATTTATTTCATATTTTTTCGTAACAAAATTCAAAGCCTCCGATAACCCTTCCTCACCTATAAATAACCTTATCATCTTCCCTAGGCATCTACCAGATCTCCTTGACCTTCCGGCAATGGCGGACTGCAAAGGGTTTCTTGCGACTGTGGTGCTTCTGGTTCTCTCATTTTCCACGCCTCTTGTCTTTGCAGACGATTCATCAGTAAGTAAATCGTGACATTCTTCGTCAACTCTGCCTGTAAATTCGTGTGATGCTGAATTCTTTTCATTTATATCATGAGTAAATCGTTACATTTTTCGTCAAATCTGCTAATTCTTTTCGTTTATTTCATGAGAAAATTTTTACATTTGTCGTCAAATCTGCATTTAAATTCATGTCATACTGAATTGTTTTCATTTATTTAATGAGCAAATCGTTGTATTTTTCGTCACATCTGCCTGTAAATTCATGTCATGTCTTTTCATTATTTGTTGATCTTTTTGTTTATTTCAGGCGACCTGCGTTTACACAGTATATGTCCGCACAGGTAGCATATGGAAGGGCGGAACGGATTCGAACATCAGCCTTGCTCTGATCGATTCCTCAGGCGAGGAAATTTACACAAGCAGTCTGGAGAGCTGGGGAGGTCTAATGGGGCCAGATTACAACTACTTTGAGAGAGGAAACCTCGACATCTTCAGCGGCCGAGGCCCCTGTCTGTCGTCCCCCGTGTGCAAAATGATCCTTTCTTCCGACGGCACAGGTGCTCATCACGGATGGTACTGCAACTATGTCGAGATCACATCCACAGGCCCTCATATTCCCTGCTATCAGCAACTATTTACAGTAGAGCAGTGGCTCGCCACCGACGTTGCGCCCTACGAGCTCACGGCCGAGATGGATCTCTGTCAATCTTCTGAAATCCGCACCAGGGGCGTCTCTCAATTACGACTGGATTAATTTTTAGTTCTGCTAGGGTTTCAGTGATTATCTGTGTCTAAAAATATGTGAATGTAAGGAGTTCTTCACAGGGGTTTTATAAGTTTCCCTTCCGGAGATTCGAACCCCAGACTGAAGGCTATAGCTGGATTTGATGATTACAATAAATGCATTGTATTATGGATTCTAATTCAGTAAATGCATTAAAGATCAGGAGTTTATTGCATTAATTGGGGAAAGATAAGTTTCTGAATTGTTCAGTGATCTGTCTTTCTGAATTGTTTAGTGACCTGTCTATTTTAGTATAATATCTGTTTTGACGATCTTGCTTAGCCGGCATCGTAGTTTTAGCCATGTGCGTCTCACCGACGGTGATGACGTGTTTGTACGAAAGGGCAAAAACAAGTGCGCTTGATGTGGTGGTACTCTACGATTGGTTGATTTTCTATATTTAATCATAGAAATATTACAGCACTATTTACGGTGATAATAAATTTGTTTTGTATTGATTATCTAATAATTTGAGAAGACGTTTAATTCATGAGTAGTGGTTCACATGAACCCATCTCTCATGAGAATGAATGGAACACTTAGCACTCATATTGGATCTAGGTGATGCTCACAGAGGTGAAGCACCAACACTTAGCACTCATATTGGATCTAGGTGATGCTCACAGAGGTGAAGCACCGGGACTTCCTGGGAGGTCACCCATCCCAGTACTACTCCAGCTCGAGCGCGCTTAACTACGGAGTTTCCTCCATGGTTAAACCCACTCTACTTGCATGATTTCTCAATTTTATTTATTTAGATGATATAAAAAGATGATTCTACCAATTAGCTTCCTTTATCTGGCGGAGTACACTGTTTGTAATTTGTGGAAAATTACCATATAGTGATTAGAGTAGGTAGGGTACAATTTGGTTGCTATTTGTAAAGAAGTTTTCTTGTTTATATCTTCAATCGTTTGCAATAATAAACGGTGTTAAAGGTTGGTATACAAGCACTCTGAAGGAGTTACCCAGCTACTTGGAGGATGTTTGGGAACAGTTTGGTTTGGTTCATATTGTATTATATTATTTGCACGGTTTCATATTTGATGGAACTAGAAGCTGCTGTTAATTTGGACAGCATTTATATTTGATCTCATCTACTTATAAATTTTCTTCTTTCAATAATAAATAAATAAACGGTGTTCATGTAAATTAATAATTACTTGGTGTTAATTCCTCATAAGATTATATAACCCCTCTTTTAATAATCTTAAATAGGATGTTAAGAGTTAGGTAGGGTCTTATTTGTGGTGAGGTCTGGTATGTGATCTTCTTTGTGATTACCAGATAAATTTGTTAATATATATCATATTATATATTGATATGGATTATTATTTTATATAAAAATTATAATGAATATTTATTAAGAAACTAAACTTTTTCAATGTAATATAAATAATAATAAAATTATTTATTAATTAGTATAATAAATAAATAAAATTTAATGTAAAATACATAACAATTTAATATAAATACTTTTTAATAAATATTAAATCATGTGTACAATCATTGTGGTCAAAGTGTAAATATTGGAGTACTCATCTTATTATTGACTTATAATAAATGTAAAAAGAGTTTTCAACATTTTTATATGTAGAAAAAGGTGAAAAAGTTTTATGATCATTCAAAGTTGAATGTGAGTTGTATTTTAAATAAGAATGGGTATTTTTACAACAATAAATATCATTTTTAAATTCTACTATCAAGTGATTTATTTTGGATATAAAATTTAGAGATTATAAGATTTGTTATTATTAAAAGATATTAAGATCACTGACATTGTACATATATTATATTTTTAAAAAGGAATATGATATTAGTCTAATAATAAATGATTTTTTTTTCAATCAATTAGCAGGAATACCAATATTTATGGTTACCAAAAGGTATGAAGATTATTTAACTCATCTATAAATTATATTGTAATTAAGAATATGGTATTGTTTCAACAACATGATATTATTTTATTCAAATATTCAAGACTACATGATAAAGTTTTGGTTAAATATTTTACAATTAACTTTTAAGAAATCCTCTCATTAGACATGTTAATGTGGAGAGTTGTATGATTTGTCACACCCACAAGACTTAACTACAAAGAGATATCAATCTAGATCACATTTTTTTAAAAAGGTCATGTGCAATTATATGCAATCATTATAGGTCCACTAAGTTAGCTTGCATGATTTGTGGCCCCTCCCTCAGAGTCTTTATTGGTTCTAGATTCATTTGTTTGAGGGTTGTCTTTTTGTGGACATCAATAAAATGTTTTTTAATATTTTTTTCTAGTAGAAGATATAGAATTGGATTTACAATTTTTAAACTCTTTTAGATCCAATCATTTTTTTGACATGTGATACTTGTAGGAGATTAGCCTAGAATTCAACCAAAGCTTGTATCAATATGATATGCTTTTAGAATGCCAATTCTATTAACATTTGGAAGGAAATTGTTTTGTCTTTTTTTAATGTAATGTAAAGAATAATTTATCCTTCCATTTTAAATTTTATGATTTATTCATTAAAAAAATAATATAAATGATTGCAAAGCTAATACTAGCAATCACACCTTAGGGTGCAATGGGTACGCTGAAGGGATATTGAAGGTCAATTAGGGAAAAAAATGTAAGTGTATTTTTTTATAATACAATATCATAACCAAAATTGTAAACACAACCCTAATCCTAATCATGACATAAACCTAAACCACTATCTTAACCCTAACCAGAATTTAAAAACCACAACTTTAAGCATAAAACTAACCATATTCCTAAATGTAACATCAATCCTAACCTTAACCCTAATCAAAATCCTAACCTTAACCATAATACTAACCATGATGCAACCCCTTGCCCTAACCATAATTGTAACACTAAACTATATTGACAACCCTGACTCTAACCCTACCATAACCTAGACATTACACCCTAAATACTAAATACTATATTTTTTAATATGGAGGTTCAATGTTGGAACCCAAAAAAGACACAAAGCATGAGGACACACCAACCTAGGTAGGGCCTTCACAAAGTAGTTTAGGTACCTAATTCGAGAGTGTAAAGCTACCTCTTCGACTAAGACCCAAGAACTTAGGAATATCCATTCCGCCAAATTCATTTAGGACATGATCCTAACCTCGTCTTTTATGATGTTGGAGCATGGAACCATTCAACTTCACCAATAGACCAAGGGTCCATTGACAAAAATTCTATCATGGAAAGAAACACTAATACTTTAAACACCAAAAAAAACCTTAATTAATATTTTATTTTAAAATTATTTTTTATTTTCTTTATATTATTAAACTAACAACTATAAATATTATCAAGCGACTCAAGCGTTGGATTTTGAGGCTCTTCCCTTCCATTGTCGGCGTTGCTTCTCTACTGGTCACATGGCCTCTAATTGTGCTCTTATGCGTCGCAAGGGTGTTGCTGCTTGGTGGAAGGTTGCAAGCAATGCTCACTTGACAGTTTGTGCTGCTTCTTGGTGGAAGGTTGCAAGCAATGCTCACTTGACAACCTATGTTGTTGACTCTCTTTCTAAGTCCTTCTCTGAGGATTCACAGACTAATGACAAAGAAGAAGCTCCTGCAAAAAATCTTGACGATACCTCTGGGTGATCCCACAATAGTGTGTCCCAATTTTCGGGACGAAGGATTTTGGACTTCTAAAAAAAAATTTCACGCGAAGCACCCCTTCTCGCGAAGCCACTTTTCGCCAAAATTTGTATAAAATTTTGGCGACCCATTTCATTTTCATTATTTACTGTGAAAGATTTTGTGGAGCCGGGGCTTAAAGTGAACTAGTGACGACCAGTGCGACGTCAGTAGCTCCCGAGCTTCTTCGACCTCTTGTGATTGTTAGTGGTATCAGGCACACGCATTTTTCTCATTTTTTATTGTAAATTATATGTTTTATATTTATTTTAGTTAAATATTTGTTTTAAATAATATTTAGTTTGTAGAAATGTTAGAAAATGATAGTTGAATTATAGAATATGTTAGAAAATTATAGTAGAATGTTAGAAAATGTTAGAAAACATAAAAAAAAACCCGTAGTATAAATGTTAGAATATGTTTGCAAATGTTAGAAAATTGTAACATAGTATACATTAGAAAATATTAGAAAACTGTAACTTAGTAAACATTAGAAAATATTAGAAAATTATAATTTAGTATAAATTAGAAAACATTAAAAAACCGTAATTAGAATGTAACTTAGTATACATTAGAAAATTGTAACTTAGTATACATGTTAGAAAATATTATAAAATTGTAACTTAGTATATAGATTCGAAAATATTAGAAAATTGTAACTTAGTAAACATTAGAAAATATTATAAAATTATAACTTAGTACATACATTAGAAAACAATAGAAAACTATAATTAGAATGTAACTTAGTATACATTAGAAAATTATAACTTAGTATATACATTAAAAAACTGTAATTAGAATGTTAGCAAATGTTATAAAAAATGTAACTTAGTATGTTAGAAAATGTTAGAAAACGATAAAAAATCATAACTTAGAATGTTAGAAATTAAAAATATTTGTTTTTAAATTGCTTTTAAAGTTAGTAATTTTATTAGGAATGTCTCTCTCTTTCTCTCTCTAAATTATGTACATATATGTTTTAGAGTTACACATGTATATATGTTATTCATGTGTAGAGTTAGATGTTAAATATTACATGCCTTAGTACATGTCCTAGTACGTGCTTTAAGACACTTAGAGGACCCAAGTAACTTACACCTTAGGACCCCAACATTGACATTTAAACCTTTTTAAGAAACCAAGTAGGACCCTTAAACATGTAACTCTAACCATATTGAACCCTAACATGAAACTCTAACAAATTAACCCTAACATGAAACTGAAACATAAATCAACATAAACTCTAACATTAGTTACCCTAACATGAAACCTTAACCATATTGAAACCTAACATGAAACCTTAACCATATTGAACCCTAACATGAAACCCTAACATGAAACTCTAACATGAAACTGAAACATAAATCTTGACATAAACTCTAACATTAACCCTAGAACATGAAACCTTAACCATATTGAACCCTAACGTGAAACTTTAACATGAAATCTTAACCATATTGAACTCTAACATGAAACCTTAACCATATTGAACCCTAACATGAAACCTTAACCATATTGGACCCTAGCATGAAACCCTAACATGAAACCTTAACCATATTGAACCCTAACATGAAACTCTAACAAATTAACCCTAACATGAAACTGAAACATAAATCTTGACATAAACTCTAACATTAATCCTAGAACATAAAACCTTAACCATATTGAACCCTAACATGAAACCTTAACCATGTATGAAACCCTAACATGACGTAATAGGACCCTTTAGACGTAATAGGACCTTTAAGACCTAATAGAACCCCTTAAGACCTAATAAGATCACTTACTTGACCTAATAGGACCCCTTAAGACCTAATAAGACCACTTACTTGACCTAATAGGACCTATTAATACCCCTTAGTACATCCAACGACCCTTAAGACCTAATAGGACCCCTATTGTGACATAAAACTCTTTAAGATCTCTTAGGATATTTAAGACCTAAAATAAGACCTAATATGACCCCTTAAGACCTAATAAGATTGAACTTAAGACCTACTACTAAATCCAATGACCCTTTAGACCTATTAATACCAATCTAGTACATCCAAGGAACCTTTAGACCTAATAATACCCTTAAGACCTAATAGGACCCCTTAAGACCTAATAAAATCACTTACTTGACCTAATAGGACCTATTAATACCCCTTAGTACATCCAAGGACCCTTAAGACCTAATAAGACCCCTTAAGACCTAATAAGGCTGAACTTATATATTTATCTATATTTGTTTCCATTTTACATGCAATTATAACATGTAATCAAGTACTTAATTGTTAACACTTAGATTTCATGTATGTTACATCTAGATGGCTGCTCAAGATGTACCTGCACATGATGTACCATCTCAGGATGCACCTCGCACTCCTGATCTGGAGAGCATCTTTCAGACAGCTCAGATAGAGATGGATAGACTTAGACACAACATCCATACATCTGAGCCAGATAGCATCTATAGAGATATTTGTGTCAGTATATTGAAGAGTTTGGAGGATATGACTGCTCGATTCAGATCCCACTCTTTTTTCACACCACAGGTTGTAGATAGTATTTTTTGAGAGTTGAGAGCATAGGTATCGGGTGATATTTCCTTGGAGACAATCCAGAGCCGTGTCCCCAAGGAAATAATCAAACGAGAGGTCTTCCCATTTTATGATGGGAAGGCCACGGTGAGGGCATATCAGGTTACACGGTGTGAGATTCCTCAGATAGTATGCATGATATACCCTTATTTTCTTGCAGCACATGGTCGTTATCCTAATAACGACCAGATTCCATTATATTTTGCACAACAGTTGTACGCTGAGTTTCGTTTGGGACTCAGGGTCAACTATTTAGATCTTCCTGGATATTACGGTCAAGGGCGCGGTAGAATTTCCACTTACGACGTCCACATTGAGATTTAACTTAATGGAGACAAATGGAGGTGGCAACTACTAGGTGACTATATTGAAAGACCTTATTGTCTGGTTGGTAATCAACAAAGTGAATACCATGCTGAATTACTTTGATTTGCTTGAAATATGTTCCCTCTAAA
>MU224601.1:1026697-1038050 GCA_018584345.1 Thuja plicata
ATCAGTAACAACTAGTGGCACTAGATTCCATGCACCTACATATCCACGGTCTTGATTGATGCATTCCTCATAATTGTCAGCAATGCAGTGACAACAAAAGCATGAGTAGTCCCTAGTGTTCAATGTCTAATTGCGACAATTCGTACTCATAACTGAATGCAAAGATCGCGTCCTTTCTATCCGCTTGCAACCATGCATAATTTTTGTATCCACACCTGAACAAATGCATATATAATATTATATTCTATAAATATAATTTGAATAAAGAATGTACATAAAAATTTTAAACACTTGAATAATTTAAAAATGCGTGCATACCTTTTATCTCCTAGAATTTTCTATGTGGTACCGCTTGAGTCATTCCTAATGATGTTTCATTCTCATTTGGTGTGAAATGTGTCTTGCACCATTCAACATCATTTGCATTTTTTATATGAACCCCCTTCTAATTCATTTGATACTTTCGTATAGCACGTTTGATGCAAGCTCCAACACCATCATGTTCACCTTTTCTGTGTCCACTCTCAAAGAAACTCCAGACATGTGGTATGTTTTCATTATGATGATATCTACATAGTGCATAAAATGGTCTGGATGATTTGAATTTTGCAGCACATCCATCTGACCAAACATAATGTTTATCAATTTTTATACCTCTTTCTTTCAAATTTGCAATAAACATCTTGAAGCAGTGTTCTACATAATGAATGTCATGCTCTATCATCACTTATATAAAAATGATATTCCTTCTTGATGACTCGTGCTTCAAATGTGCTCTGAATACCATCCAAATCTAATTGTGCGTGTCGATAACACACATGTACCATAATAGTAATTTGCTCTCAAAAATAGTATTCTGATTGAATTTCCTTTTGATGAACAAAGGAATAGTTTTCTGCAAAATCAACAACTAATACAATAGGTCCAAGTGGGAAATTGTCTCTCAGTGTTTGGAATTGCTATGCTTGCCACTTTGCAAAAAAATCATGATAAATGTAGGGTTGAATCAATTTTTTAAATTTGCCCATAAATACTCCAACATTCATCTCCTCTTCAACATATTCTAACCTTTTGGATTCTTTCCCAAATTTTGTTTCATTCTTTACATATTTGTAACTCTTGCAATTTACCATCTTTGTTACATCAATGTTTTCATTTTTCAAAGTAAAAAGAGTCAAATCAGCACATGTTTGACATATTCCTTTTATGCAATTTATTGTCCAGCTGCATCATCTCCTTTGTCACATAAAATGGATGAGATGAACTCGCTTCATCTACTAGGAGGAGCATTTTCAAAACCATAAGTGTCTTCTACAAACTTTTGAAAAACTTGATAATGGAGATCAAATTCAATATGATAATGACAACAAGTTTCAAACACTTTGTTTGTCCTGATATAATATGGCTTCAATATTTCAAACAATGTTTGCCCAATCTTTATATTAGGATTTGAACTACAAAATGACACACATTTCATGTTGTGTTGTGTCCAACCAATGTTTCGTATGATATTCATATCGATTAGATGAAATTCTATGTCTGATAACATCTCTACTGTTTGATGAAGGATGTGTATTATCATTCCAAAATAATGTGACCAAATTTTGTATTCCTCCATCAATCCTGTTAGAACGAGGAGCTCTACACATGATTGCCCAATCGCCTTCTAAGGTGCTATCATCCAAAAGTATTCTCCTATTAACATATCATGATATTTTTTTCCTACTAGAACCAATCTGAGATGAAACTGAAGATATTTGTCTTTTTTGGAGCATAGTGTTACCTACAATGGATGTCAACATAAATTTTCTTGTAATGGTCTTATCTTTAGTTCGAGATCGCTTCCCTACTTGGTTCAAATCTTTCCTAAGATTTTCAATCATATCAGTTTGCATGTCAACAACTTTTCTCTTCTTTGATGTTGCATCTATACCCAATAATTTTAATGTCCCTTCCAATTTTTTGTTTATAAGTACAACCAAAAGCAATTGGGCTTGTTCAAGTGTTTCTAAATTATCAAATTTAGCCAATATTTCTCTTGCTATCATATTCATTGACCTCTTCTTAGCAAGACTTAAGAGTTGAACATTAGCAAGTGATCTCAAATTCTCCACATCCATTGTAAGTAAATGATCTAAGTTTCTATAATTAACATTTCTCTTTACAGTTTGAGCTAAATTTATAAGTTCATCCATACCAGTAGGAGCACGTGATCTTGAACCTTATCCAACATCAATTGTTTGAGCTTCTGTAGGGAGTGATCCCGACCCTTCTTCAATGTGCAACTCTTCGACTTGACTTGATCCTCCTACTTCAGCTTGTCCTTCACCTTCTTTAGTTATATGATAATATGCCAATGCAGCTTCACGATTTCTTTGTTCGGTACCAGGTGACCTTTTTCTAGCAGATTTACGTTGTCTTCATTTCTTGTTCCCCATTTCTTCTCTTCAAAAAATGTCTTCCAAAAGAGCAATAATAAAAATTCTTTTCTTCAAAAAAATACTTTGATATAATATTTCTCCTCTCCAAAATTATGTCTTCGAAAAAAATAGAAATAAAAATCCTTCTCCAAAAAATGTCTTTGTAAAAATTGATCAATAATAGAAAAAGAAAATTCACATATTATAATTTGGTAAAAAAGTGATAAGAAAAAACATTACTTTAATACCATTCTAAATTTAAAAAAAAAAAAACTAATTCAAAATGGCCGACGTACTTCGAGCGAAGTACCCCAGATAAAATTCCGGCGGGATGATTCTCGCCGGAATTTTCACACAGGGGTCTTCGTGCGAAGACCCCCGGACCACTTCCCGCGAAGACCACTAAAATATAAATTGGCCCTCAAAGAAAAAAAAAAAAAAAAAAAAAAAACCTCCTAAAAAAAGGCCTTTCAAAGCCTGGGACAATGACCAAATCAAATGTTTTTTTGAAACAAATGATGCCAAATGATGCGATTCGGAACAAGATTTCTAATGAATATAATTTTAATACATATTGAGTTCATTATCACTTTCAAATATTACTTTAACTAAACATAGGTTGTTTCGTCATTCAACAACTTGTCTCTTCAAGGCTTCAGAAAAAATAGTAAATTACCAAAACAAAATTATGAAAAATATGCAGGAAAAGAGTATTTGTGTTACCTTTCTATTAAAAAAAATGAATTTTGATATATAGAGATCAAGTTAGAGTGATCCAAGTGACCTTATGTCTAAATTACAATTACTGTTACTTTAGAACTTAATAAACTATGAAATATTGACCCAAAATGAATGAAACCAATTGCATCCTGTCGATATTGAAGTTACAAATATGATCTCGAATGAATTACATTGTTATCATATTTTAAAAATAAGTTACGCTGATCCAAGTGACAGTTACTTCTTAAAAATACAATATTTTCACACATACACTTTTCGAAGGAGAAAAAAATGAATTTAAAAGAATTTTAATAATTTAAAAAATATATATATTTAGAAACTAGAAAGAAAATGCTAAAAGACCCTAGTTTACATCATCTTCAAATTCCTAATAGTTTTGCGGCAATAAGTGTTCGAAAGTGAAATTTTTTCTCAAAATGTTCATATCTATGTCAAAGTTGGCCAAAAAGTGGAACACACTATTGTGGGACCACCCCTCTGTTGTTATTCGGGGCCAGGCTTCCGAGGTTGTTCCATGTCTTGATCCTGCTGCAATTCTTGTTGCTGCTCCATTTTCTACGGGTGTTGTGTCCTCTGGCCTGGAGGATACTTTTGGTCCCTCTTCTTCTACAGTTGCTCTGCAGCATGTTTCTGTTGGCAATGCTCTGCTTCCTCAACACTCTAACCGTTGTGTTGTTGGCTGCCCTAGCATATTTTCTTTCATTTGGGAGCCCAAGGATAGTATCGCTTGGATAGTTGTCTGAAGGCGTAGGATGAACTCCCACCCTTCCTCACTTGTGGTGTGAGTTTGGCCCGCTTTGTTTGGGCAAAAGCCTTTGTGCTTCATTTGGTAAGTTTGGACGTATTTCTAGGCAGCACCTCTTGTGCTGCCTATGTGTTGTTGATGGACTCTTATTCCTTTGTTGGGCCTAGCTTTTGTAATGGGTCAGCCCCCTTGTTTTTTGGTTGCTTTTAATTTCAAAACAAGTATAATATTATTATAACAAAATATATTTTAAAATAAATATATTTTAAATAGTTTTATAAACTAAAATAAAAAGTCTATTTATCAGAATTTGTTATCAACATTTGAAATCACATTCAACAATAAATAGTAATAAAATAAATTGTATTGCCCGTTAATGGGCCTCCAAGGGTTATTCCTTACCTGCGGGGCAGCCAGAGGTAACCCGGGTACTTCCGGGTGTGGATGCATAGCATGGGATTATGAAGGCAACACAGTAGCATTCACAATGAAGAGGTTACGAGATGGAACCAACAATGAGGCAGAGTGTGAAGCTGCGAAAAAGGCGACCTTATTGGGAGTAAAAATGGGCTTTCGGAAGGTGCACCTGGAAGGGGATTCTGAGATCATCATAAATGGGATCAAGAAAGGCAAACTGGAGTCATGGCATCTTGACAAGCATATTAAACAGATTAGGTGCTTTATGCTGGAGTTTGAGGACTTCCGGATTTCCCATGTGTATAGGGAGGCAAATGTGGTGGCCGATAAATTGGCCAACCTAGGAGCAAATAAACCCCTTGGGAATCATAATGCCATATTCGAAGAGTTCACTCTTCTCAAAATGGATTAATTTGAAGTCGATTTCCATTGCTTTAAACCCACTTGTCTCCTTTGTTAAAGGGACTTTCAATAATTACCCCTGATCAAGTACACTCATGGGAGAGTAATGTCACACATGTGATAACCCGCACACAAAAAGGAATTGATTGGCGCGTTTTAAAGACCCTTCTTGGGAATGCATTAAATTTGGAGAACGGCCTCATTTTGACATACTTTGAGCAAGGTTTGAGCAGAGCGGTCGACATGGAAGAAAATTTTTCTTTAGAATCATGCAACCAAATGCAGTCTTACAAGGGAAACGTCACGGCCCGACGTCTGAAGCACATCTTTCTCTTTGAAGATCAGGCCTTCCTGAGTGTTGTCATGGATTTCTTCGGTCCGGAGTTCATGGATGCATACTGGCGGAGGAGGTCAAACTTGGATATTGCCTCTTTGTTCATTGCACTGGCGTTGTTGGTGGGGGAATCAAAGGAAGAGGTCCACCAGGTCATAGAAGCAAGCATTGATCCGCAGTGGCTGCTAGGGGTGGGCGAAATCATCAATAGGGTCGAGTTGGGGGTCGGGTTGGACATGGGTTTGGAGCCATGGAGGCAAATTGGTGGTGGAGATAATTCCATGCAACCCCTGGTGGTCTGGTCGTCTTCTACCCCACGGGAAGTACACCTGTCGAAGGCTACCAAGGCTTGGCAGACTATGCTCACCTTTCTGCAGGAGAACACTAGGGAGGAGAAGGTCGAACACAAGGGCTTCAGGAAGACAACCCCCAGAAAGAGTGTGTGCCCTCCTGGTGAACCTCTGAGGCATCAACTGGCCAGGGGCGGACGAGAAGCAGTTGGGGCATCCACAAGTGCAAGAACGTGGATTGATGAATCACTGTTTGGTGAGGAGACTGCAAGTGGCACTGGAAAGCGTCGGTTCTCAGTGGCAGATGCCCGTTTTATCCCCAATTTCACCAAGGAAGACGTTGCAGCCTAGTTTAAAGAGTGACGAGGCGGAGTGGCCTACTGTGTGGAGGGGCATATTCCATGGTTTTTGTCTCTATTTCGGAATAGCCCATGTTTTTGATGCCTTTTTCTCTTATTTGCATCAACTTTATGTATAGGGGTATTAGTGGGCTCTCATGCTCTACCAAGCTTTGTATGCACTGTATCTTTTTGGGGTGTTAATATCCTTTAGTCTTCAGTATTACGACTATATGGGTAGGTGCTAGGGTAGGCAAGCAATGTGCATGTTATGTGGTAGCCAACCGGTTAATTGGCTTTATGGTGTAATTTTCTTATATCAATATCAATACAAAATATGTTACCGATCAAAAAAAAAAATTATTTAGATTTAAATTAAAATAAAATATATCTATCCATGATTTTATGTGTGAATTATATAAAATAATTATTTTATTGCATAATAAATATGATACTTAAAAGCTATAGTTTTCATTTCAAATTTGAATTATATAAAATTATATACAACAATAGTTTAAAAATAATAAATATAAAAATTTTAAATAGATAAAAATATTGATATAATATAATTCATTGTCAAATAAATTGACCCATATAAATAAATTTCACTTTTAATTATAATATTTAATATTTTAATTATTTTTCTTAATTTTATAACTTTTAATATCTTGATAAGATTGTAAACTCTATATTTGAAAAATAATTGAAATATAAAAATACTTTTTAAAAATAAAAATAATCTTTTCATATAAATAATAATAACTGTTTCCAGCATAGATATACAAAATAAGAAGAAGAAAAAACTTTCCAAACACATGAAAACATTGTAAAGACATTTTTTCCCATTGCTATATTTATTTTTTAACTACGTAGTAATGTAGTAATTGGTACTCCATATGGATAATTTGGACTAACTATTAATACTTCCCACATCCCACTAATTTAAAAGATAAGGTAGAGCAAATATATTGAATTAATACATGTGGGGGTACTTTTTGTTTTTTATGAGATCGGTGACAGGAAAAAGCGGCAAACAAAGAATAAGAGGAAAGCCTGGCTCCGCGATTGTCACGAGAAAATTAAACGGTCAAGGAATCAAAAAAATGTTGCACATATTTCGTATAACACCATGTGGACGGTTGAGATGTTTTCATTCGTCTTGCATCATCTATTGAACATTTTCAACCTTAGATGCAATTTTGAGTTTGAAGAACCTCAGAAAGGGAATGCCTTCGGTGTAAAAATCACACACGTAGTGACCCACATACATGTGCTTCTTGATCTCCAAAATAGTAAAACTTGTACTATTATTAGAGTTTCACACTTCCCTTCTAACAAGGATAAATTTTTTCTTAGAGTTTGTTGACATGCTAGAAGTCTAAGCCTCCAGACATGATTCTCATGCTTCTCAGTGCAAATGTTATGTTCACAATGCTCATAGATTGTCTCTAGCTTTCCATCAATCTTTACCTTCTTCTGAGTTATTGTAAGTGGCGCCTCAAGTTGTCAAAATAGTGGCAAGGTCCTTCATCTTACATTAACCATTTTTTCTCCTAAGGTTGCTAGTTAACCTCTTGAGGAAGTGCGAGATGAATGCAATAAGTATAAGATAAATAGGTTAATGAATCTGTTGTTAGTCATTAAAATCTTATATCATATAGTTAAGGTAATCTTGATGTGTGGAAATAAAATGATCATGACTTGCTTCTAACTACTTGATGAATAACACTTAGAAGTATGTTGTATATCTCTTTTGATATGTTGTTTAAGACGACATCTTTCATAGATTATAAGATGCAAGTTTTTCCATCCATCATTTTTTACAAATATAGTTTCAAAAATTCCATAAATAATATAATAACATTATATCATTAAAGAAAACAATATTTATATTTTAACTAAAAATAATAATAATAATAATAATAATAATAATATGTATAATTTATATATAATGACTAAGGATTTAGATACTAGATTGATAACAAGTTCTATTAATGCAATTAAAAAATGTGATGCATAGTATTAGGGAGTGAGTGTATGCTAAATCAAAATATGAAAAAACATTTAGGCTCCCATTATGATATGAGCTTCATGCTTTCATTTGGCCTTCATGTTTGACCTTAGCATGTTAGTATGTATATCATTGGCCCACTGCCACGTGTTCTATTCAAATTAAAGTTTATATTATCAATAGCTCAACTAAACCTTCTAATCATCTTGCAAATATGAGCCTCAAGCATTCATTTGGCCTTCATGTTTGACCTTAGCATTTTAAGTATGTATATCATTGGCCTAATGCAACATGTTCTATTCAAATTTAAGTTTATATTATCAATGGTTTGTTTAAACCTCTTAATCATCTTGCAAATAAACATTTAAACTACTCATTAGAAAGTAAAATGAAATTGCTTAGATTTGGTTAAACCGTTATATTTTTATAGTCACAATCTCTCTCATTTTTCATTAATATTAGTGGGACATCGAAGGAGGCATATAGTGTAGGGTGTTAACTCACCTGTCGGGCTGAAGCAAATGCAATGGTGAAACAAAACAAGGTTTTCATAACTAATTATTGTATGCAATCCTAAGTGGGATGGTACCTAAAGTTTGCACATGTATGACACAAATTTAGCCTAGTCAAATTTCCCTGTAGACAACGGGCAAGGAAAATGCACGAATGTGTGTGAGCATTTTAAAGCTTAGGTAACTATGATTGTGAAATATAGCCAAGGTAAATATGATTGTGAAATATAGCTAAGAAAAAACTATCTTTTATTTAGTATAGTCTGAGTTGGCCTAGTGGTGGAGAACTTGTACTCTTGAAAGAGAGGTCACAAGTTCAGATCCTACTAGCGGGTAGGTTATGTACGCGTCATTTGTAGGTACTAGGAGTACGAGGTAGTCTTATATCACTGTCACCATATGTTGACTCAAAAACAAATGATTGCTGTTGTGGACTATAAAAGAACCTTTTCTTTTATCTTTTATTTAGATAAATAATTTTATTAAATCACAATAAACAACTCGTTATGAAGCAATCCCATGTGATTGGATTTTGTAAAACCCCAACACTTTCGAGTGGGAATATTCATTTAGCTTTAAATTAATGGCTTAAGGTATGAAGAAGGGTATCTTTCCATTCAATGGAACCATGTTGACAGTCAGTATTCTTGCTTCACCTCTTCGCTAGAAGTTGAATCGACAGTTTTGTAGGCATTTTTTAACTAAACATATGACTTGCATTTGTATATAACCCGTCCAATTTTGTACAAGTTGCGAGATAACTGGTGAAGGCTGCATGATTTGAAAGCGTCTAAAGCCTTCTCAACAAATTCATTTTGTGCATATCCTATAATCATCATAACATTGCTTTGAGGCATTCTGTCAAACAGTTCACTATGCGTTGTCTATGCTCCCACATTTAGCATTTGCCTGAACCAACACAGTGCGACCATAATGCTTTATGGTGGATGTCCATGATTGGTTCCAAAGCTCACATTTTCGTACAGCCAAGCAGAATATTGGCAAAAAAAATGTGGAATTTGTCTTTACGTCTACCAATTACATTTGCTTGTCATGGCATTCCATGAGATCACATTTCCTTTAGGCAGTTCTATTAAACAATTCACAGGCCCTGTCTGTGTGTGATTCTACATTTGCTTCAATATGAAATGCAACAATTTGTGTGACAAGATTCGCAGATCATCAGTAGGTACCTCTTTAATCAACAAAAGCAGAAAAGAGATAGATAGAGATCCAACAAAAACGAAGACAAATTCAAAGCAAAACTGAGAAAACAAAAACTAGAACTAGAATTTTCTTTTTATGGTGATGTCAATCCTAGATGCTCCTGCATCATTATATTTCCCACTATTTTGAATCACATTGTTTTTTTACAATGGACATATGTCAATTATAAAATTAAAACAAAATATAATATTAAAAAGCATAATACATATTACACCTTTTTGCAAAGCTAACACCAAGCACTACATACCTACAAAATCTCATCTTTGAGTAAGTGTGACACTTTTGTAGCATTTTAATTGTAGTGGAGGTGATTGTGCCCATGCACTAGAAGCTTTTTTTTAAGATTTGAAGCACCAAAAGCCATAACTATTCACTTCTTTCTATTGTTAATGTTGCAATGAAATCATTAAACTAATCTTATATTGAAAACCAATAGTTTTAACCATAGTTGAAAAACTTGCCTAAAACAAAAACTTGGCAATGGCTAAAAAAAACTTGACGAAAACTTTGCAAAAAACTCAACAACTTCAAATGTTGCTTGAATTTAATTAGAAATGGCCAGTAGTGGCATGTTGTGATGGTTAAGTTATCGTGTTGTTGTTCTTGCCATCAAGGTTTAAATCTCATTGGGGATGAGGTCCCCCATTTGTGGCCTCATTGATTCATAGCTCCGGGTCAAAGCGTTTTAAATTTAATTAAAAATCCTTCTTTTTTTTTGGCAAAATTCAATGAGGAGATGCATCCAAAGAGTGAATAAATGAGTACATAAAAGAAATAAGCTGAGTCTAGATATATTTAATCAATTTAAAGACAAATTAGGTACAAAATGACATCCTCGTGTGAAATATTGATGGTTGATGGCTTAATAGTTTGAAGCAAAATTAAAATAGAAAATTGTTTTTGTAAAACTAAAAGTAAATACAATATCAAAACATTTTGCATCTCTCTTCCTACTTCAGTAAAAACTAGGGGAGAGGTAATCCATTGTAACTATGCCTCCTCGCTCTGCACAAAAGGTTGTGGCTTGACCTCCGTCCTGGATGCAAATGTTGTTGGCACTGGAAATGAGTCCTCTTCATCATCCTCAACCTCCCCATCATCCTCAATGTCATCCAATGTGAATCTAAATCCACCCCCCTCCTCCATAACCTGCCTCTCCAAATCATAGATGTTATCTTCGGTAAATAACAAAAGCTACTCATATGTTGTCCAATCACTGTAGGGACCTATATCATTCACAAATCAATTGGACCACATGATATTTCCTCTACCTTCCTTGTGCACAACCAAAGATGGTATTTTACAAAGACAAGGTCATTGAGGCATTTCTGAGCTAACTTATTCCTCTTCTTCGTGTGGATGGCCTTGAACAAGCTCCAATTGTGCACTTCCAATTGGATGAACTACAAATCTTCACTCCTTGACACAAAATCGCTTCAAATGACCTCTTTGAAGGTTGGAAGGGTGTTTTTTCATTGGAGGAGCAAAAGAACTCAATCAAAATGAAATTAGAACCAATTTTTTTCCATCCTAGGCATTATATTCATTTGTTATAGAGTTTTAAACAAAAATCAGCAAGTAAAATCTAAGAGTTTTTGGTGGAAATACTTACCATGCAAAAAAACTCGAAAGTTTTTAAAAACTAAACACTCACCAAGTGCTCAACGAGTTTCTCAACTATAGTTTTAACTATCACAAAATAAGTACCTACACTATTTAAAATTATAAAAAACCACTTTCAATTCTTGTTCTTTAGATCTTATGATTCCCTATTAGATCAAGTTCCCATAGGCCCCGTTTGTTTGGGGAATTGGAATTTGACTCAAAACCTTATTATCACAAAATCAGGGTTTGAAATCCCGGTTTTGCATCTTGGGGAATTGGAATTTGACTCAAAACCTTATTATATCAAAACC
>MU224601.1:1053189-1067719 GCA_018584345.1 Thuja plicata
TGAGATGTTTGAAGATGAGCAGGTGGTTGATTCCCTCCTAGATCATGAATAGGGTTGCAAAACATCTAAGTGCCCTAAGAATTAGCAGGATGGCCTATGTAGTTTGCCCCCACAACTCCATTATTTTTAAGTGTAGACTCAGTTTTTTTTATGACTGGTTTCCTGGTATAGTAGTATGTCTACAGCGTAGTCTGTAAGTCAATATCTTAGATAGTGATTGAAAGCTGCTATTTAGTTATACATGGATATATGGATATTTCAAACGGCGGTTTACAATAAAGGGAAGGTTTCAGTTAATATCCTTGTGTTTGGATGGAGTATTTGGATATAGTAAATGGTGACTCAATGTAAAGTCTTTTGTGCCAATTTGTTTGATGATATATGCCCTTATTCTGATTTAGAATTAAGAGTGGATTTCTTTATAACAGTTTATTGAAATATTGTTGAATATGGTTGAATTTGACTGAAAAACATCTGTATTTTGCTATGTTGCTATAATATTAGCATAGTGTTGTATGAACTTATTTTGATATATATATATATATATATATATATATTCTTGTATGGACGAACCCAAAACGCATCTGAATCTAACCCAAAAAAAATTGGACGAATCTCGAACCCTCATCTGTACCAGAATCCAAACCGGCAACTTAGATTTTCTATGATGCTGAATCCATACCAAGCCAGATAAACAATTATGACTAACTCAGATAATTCAATTCAATTTATTTACATTTTCTATGATGCCGAATCCATATCCATAAATTGACAAATGGACCAATTTCAGTCATCCAAGAGAGTGCGACTCGGGGAATTGAAGCCTGGTATCACTTACATAAGTGACCCATAAACCAATTTCCCTCTGAATGCGTGTTCCACATTTTTATCTACATGTATGGTCTAGAAACTCATTAAAACTCTAATATTACATTCAAATTTTCTACAATTTTCCACAACACTTGCTGAAGGTTTTGCAAATAGGGTTGCAAGCAAAGTGGGCTTAACCATGGAGGAAATTCCGTAGTTAAGTGTGCTTGAGCTGGAGTAGTACTGGGATGGGTGACATCCCGAGAATCCCAGTGCTTCACCTCTGATAAAATGAGTGCTAAGTGTTCCATTCATTATCATGAGAAATGGATTCTTGTGAACCACTTGTCATGAAACACGACTCAATAAATTTAACTCAAAAACTAAACAATTGAATCATGATAACAATATCACAATTATCTTACCATCCAAAATTGCACTTGCACAGCTTATATTTTTAATTTATGAAAAAAAAGAGATTGGACAGTTAAGCGTAATAATCCTACCTGTTCTGCAACTCCCAGACCAGTTCCTTCCTTCCACCCACATTTTTTCAGGAGCTGGAAGAGAAAAAATCATCCAAATTCTCAATTTCCAAACCCTATACACCAGATTTCACAAATTACAATATAAACAGACCAAGAAAGAACAAACAATAATAAAATCTTACCTGAAATCCAACGTTGGAACCCTCAATTGCAGACGTTGTCTGTGAAGTGGACTCTGCTGAATGCGAAGCCCAACGTAACCCTAACCCTAGATGGAATTTTTCTTCGCTAGACATTATTTATCTGAAGCGAGTATAGAACATTATAAGTTTAGATTTTATGGAGAGTATGATTGTCGACGCAGAAGAAAAGACTTTCAACTGCAAAATATTTGTTGAGCTTGCGAGATTCGAGGAAAATTACAAGGAATCGATTTCAGCAGTCGGGAAATTGCCTGTACGCTAAAACAATTGGTTTTTCTATCCGAGATTTTAATTATTTCCGCAGTCGGCGAATGAATATCTAATACGGTAAAATAAATTGTCTCTATTTGGAAAATTTAGATTAGCAATGGCATCTTGGTGCACAGTGGGTCAAGGTATCGAAGGTTTAATATAAATTTTATTTTTTTATAGTCTTTACCATAAATTTAAATTTAATTCAGAAATCAAACGAAAATTCATTAAGTAAAATTTTCATTTTATAAAAAAACATATCTTTTTAAATACATCTCTAATTTTCTCCTTCTCTCTCCCTCTATATTTCTATTTTCCTATTTCTCTTCTTTATATATCAAATACTATTAATTAAATGTGTATATCTCGATTATTTGATCACACTTAAATAGTTCGGGATTCTTCTCTTCATGTTTTCTTATGTGAAAAATTTATGGGAAAAGTCCTTAGAATATGACATTCAAAACTTGCAAGTATATGTCTATATCCAAATGGAGATGTATGGACCAATTAGTAGTCAATACATCAGTGAATATATTAACACAGGTTGACATCTAAGGATCAAAATATAAAATAAAGGGAAATTAATGTGGAACTACACTTTTGTGCTTGTCAAAGCAAAGTTTGCATAACCACTTGGAATGATATGGTTGAGAAAGACACTAGTCTCCAATAATCTCACTTTACTCAAAGATTTTCTTAAAGAGTGCAACTTGTTTTTAATGAAGTAGATTGGTAGACTTAGATGAGAGTTATTGTTTAATGAGTTTTATTGTTTATCTAGATTAGTAATGTCCATGCAATACAAATTAACCAAAATGAGCATAATTGTTGGTTTCTCATTGTAGCTTCATAGTAGTTGAGTTTCTTATATTCAATTTTTTGCTAGTATTATTCTTCTACACTTATCATTGTGTTTACTTGTAGTATTTTTGAACTCTCGTTGAGCTTATATGTTTAAGAGGAGGGAATTTGTGCATTACCTTTGGATTTGTATGTTAAATTGTTAGACTTGCACTATTTGTTAGGTCTTTAAAGTCCAATTAGTAAGTCATTTTTTTTAAATAAATATATACATATGCATGACAATGTGATAGCCTTGAATTGTTAGTGCAAGTTCAAACTTTGATTGTTTAGTTCAAGATCCATGTGCAACCCATTAGATTTAGGTTCACAATATGGAACATCTAATTGCTCTTTAAATAGTGTGAGTTTTATATTAAAAAGCTTCATTACTTCTTGTCAACCAATGAGACATGGGTGAACTTCTTGTCAATCAATGAGACAATGACCTCAACATAGGTGAACATGTAGTTGTAGTGGATATCATATGTGTAAATTTGATTTTCTAAATAATTTTTATTGTTAATCTATGTTTGAACGTGATTCTAATACGATTTTGTGATGGTAAAATGGACCATTCTTATATAATATAATAAAATCTTCATATAGATTGCGGTATACTAAATTTAATTGTATGGTGTCTTGACAAATATGTATATTAAAAGATTTGTTATCTCTTTTGATATACACAATCTATGTAATGTAAATTAGAAACTACTAATATCAAAGAAACTCTTAGGCAAGTAGTCGGGACAATGTGTGATGGATGTCCAAATGTGAATAATGGTTATAGAGTGGGTTCTTTGGATGCAAGTGCAGATGGGAAGAAGTTGAAGTATGAAGTAGAGGAGAAAAGTAAAACTAAGAGAAATAACCATGCATGCACCAGGAAGGATGGAGCTCACACGATGGTTGGTGATGGAAGACAATATTATTTTATTTGATCTGGAATGACCCTTAAGCTTCAAGATCAACCAATCTTGCCTCCTCCTTCACTCACGCATTCGATCCTTTGGGTTCGGATTAGGATACAACTCATACTGCTAGGTTGGAGCCTTCCTACTTGGACCTAAAAACCCTTGTGGCATGCAAATATAGGGTTAATCCAAGTATCATGAGAGTAGTGCCTTTTTCTTAGATCAAATTTGGGAAGCTAACCCTAGCTCTATGCTTCCCAAATTGTCATCTATTCCACCTTCCCCTTCCACCAAGAATCATGCTCATCAAATTGGTGGCTCTCTTTTCATAATTAGGGATTCACAGGTGATTTCATAGATGGGCCAATATTTTTTATTTTAAATGATTGTATCAATACAATTTTTATGGACATTAGAGGTTTTGAGCTTTATGTGGAGGCGCAAGCCCTTATATTTGGTACTTGAATGGGATATATATCTACCTAGAGTAATTTATCTCTCCTAGTGATTGAACCTTGGATTTCAAGTTTTTTCTACTTTCACTCAATTTGGTTGTAGATTGTAACTTTGCAATTCAAAATGGTCTATGAAGTTTTTGGTAATCAGGTCTCTTTCTCATTCCATGGACCCCTTTCTTTAATTCTACTACTCTAAAGACTAGAGGAATTCCCTAATTGGATCAAGCTTTACAATCTACCCTTGGTTATGCATAATGAAGATTTTATCAATAACCTAATCAATCAAGTGGCCATCTTTGTTAAGTTATACAAGGAAGAGGTGATTTCTTTGTATAGGTACATCGAGGATTGTGTTATGGTAGATATTTTTAAACCTCTTTCTCATTCCATCTAGTCATTCTTCTTTTGGTTCTTGGACTCAGTATTTCTCATTCTATCCAGCTTCATTCTTCTTCTGGTTCTTAGACTTGATGTTTAAGCTTTGGGTGAATTTTATTTAGATTATTTTTTCTATAATAAGATAAGTCACAAAGTTGATGTATGTACTCTCTAGTGTAAAAATTAGAAAAATAAATGTGGTTCTTAGTTAATTTTATTGGCAAGATCATGACAAGTTTTTGGTTCCCAGACTAACTAGGGGCCTAATGCAATGCAACCCAAAGAGTCAATATCTTTGTTAGCTTTTATGTAGCATTGTTGTGGTGTTGTTGACATTGGTTGTCATTGATGTCAAAACTGTTATACCGACATCCTAGCGGTATCGGTATGGTAACTGGTATCTTGGTGTTACTTCTTGTTCGCAACATTGTTGGTATCTCAGTGATGACATACTAGTGGTAGTCCTTATTAGCAATTCCTTATGTTATTTTAGACTTATTTTACTCAATCTCTTCCACCGATATGATCATAGGTTCTGGTGAGCAAGACATGGTCTTGGTTGTGGCATTCTTGTATGATCAGAGGTTCTAGTGAGCAAGACACGGTCTTGGTCGTAGTGTTTTGAAGGATCAGATGATTTTTTATTAGATCATGGTCCTTGTTGTGGTGTTCCCACAGTTCCGATAAAAGTGTGTGAATTGGACTGTCATGTGCATTCACCGATAACTTCATGGTTATGGAATCTACATTTTTGGTAGACTGCTTGCTAGGTCATATTTGCATCTGTTTCAGTGCCAGCATTGGAGTTGTAACATGCTATCTATATTTGGAGACTACCTTGGAGAAGGTGTTGAGCGCTTATCCGAAGTGTGGCATGTTAGTTTGGCCAAGGTGGTCCTCAATTCATTTCCTTCTACCGCGGGAATTTTTTGGTGTGACTTTTTTCAAATTGTGGTGGCCAACCTAGTTTGGATCTCATGATGTTGTGTATATATATCTAGCAGTATTCTGAACATATGTGTGAAAGTAACTGTGAATATGTGTAAGTGCATATGAACATGTATGTATGTAAGTACATGCATATTTGTATGTGTGTTGGATATATGTAAGGTGCATACGAATTCATACGAATGAGATATGTGTTCGTGTAGAGTAGTTTGTAGATCTTAGAGGTGGATTCTACCATCTTTTCATATCTCCTGGGCAGTGAGCCCTCCTATCGGCATTGAGCCCTTGTATCAGCAGTGAGCTTGTGTATCAGCAGTGATCCCTTCGGTATCGGTAGTGAGCCTTTGTATCAAATTACCATTTCGGTGTCACCTAAACTGGTGATATTGTATCTTTAGATTTTTCTTCGTGGTTTTTCTCATCTTGGGTTTCCACGTTAAATCTGGTGTTCTCTATTTCTTGATGTTTCTGTGATTTTCATATTTACATCTTTTGTGAATTCTTAATGTGCTTAACTGACAAATCTTAAGGTGTTATCAGTATTGTTTAAGTGTTTACCGACAAAGAGAAAGTTTTATAAGTTGTGTAGGAATAACTGATTCACCCCCCTCTTAGTTATTTGGCATGTTCAACAACCTCATCCTATTATTCATGCCCATGAAAATATGGTTGATAATCCCAAGCAGAGGACGATGGTTTTGAGTCAAAAGGAACTTTCCCTTCCATGGAGAATTTGGATGATATGAATCCAGGATTATTTTGATCTTGATATAGTGTTAGTTCCTGAACAAAAATGTAGGAATGCATAAAGAGTGAGTAGTAAATCCAAACCAGAATGTGGTGATTTGAAGAAGAAGAAAGGGCATAAGTACAAGGAAGAATAAACTCTACATTGAAGGAAAGGAAACATGTGTTGAGGAAGCCTCCTAGTGAACTATGGATGATTTCCTTTCAAAGAATTGTAAAGGATCTTAACATTTTTTCCTTTGGGCCTTAAGATATTTGCTTCTTCTTTGTTTTAGATTCATCTTGCGAGTTTGAGTCCTTTCTCTTCTTTTAATTTATTTCTAGGCTCTTCTTCTTTCTCTAAGTACTCTTTTGGTTTACCTCTCCCTTCATTTTATATGCTCCCTGCATGATAGACTTGACGTAACTTGTATTCAATTATTTTTTAATAAAAGGGATGAGCTCTCACCCCATAACTCACCGATAAAAAATTTAATACAAAAACTCCTAGGTAAGTAGTGGCCATAAAAATAGATTCAACTTTTTTTTTGAAGAGAATGTGTATATTTATTGTAAATTTCATATATTATTTTTTCATTGTTTTTAGTTATTAAAATCCATGGACCAATATAGAGAGGCAAATAGAAAGAAAGATAGAATGTGTGTGTGTGTGTGAGAGAGAGAGAGAGAGAGAGTACTAGCAGACTAAAGAAACTTGTAACATCATTTCTGCCTTTGAGGTTTGAAAAATGATTTCCTATGAGTAGTGTAAGATCGCGAGGGGACAAAAAGTTGTTACTCCAAATGAGCTTTGAAGGTTGTCATTAGTATTCAAGCACTCTAATGGGGAGTGGGTAATAGAGTCACAAACAGACTAGTCGATATAATCACCGAAGTACAAAGTTAACCGAGAGCACTGATCATGCGCAGTGTTAACCCAATGCAGTGATTACCGAGCAGATAGACTTATAACTGAGACACACAATATAACTGAGATACACTACGAACACCGAGAACCGAGAGACAACATTTATTGAGTGGACCAGAGGCCACATAAAAAAAATTTATGGCACATCATTCTAGGTAACAACTTTTTTCCAACCTAGATAATAGTTTATAATGATCGAGGAGAACATTAATTATGGATTTACAACATTAATTGTTTATATCTCCTATGTTTAGATGATCAAGGTAAACGTTGATCTTAGGTTACGGATGATATTGTAAAACCCCAATTAGGTCAATGAGTTTGATATATATAATGTAAAGATGTCATTTGTAATGTATGTTGATCAAGTAATGATCAAGTAGCCGCCATACTATGGGCATCAGAGATCAGACAAGGGTTTTAGGACAAAGACTACATTGCAGTAATCAATTTTCAAAACAGAGGCAAGGCTACTGAGCAGAATAGAGGAAAAGGTATTATCATTCACATTAAGGTGATATATTTTATATGCACTTAAAGGATCTGTGTCAACAATAGTGAGATTTTAATTTGTTCAGATCACAATTCTATTACTTTCTAACAATTGTAATAGACCCCAAAATCTCCTAACATAGTAGACTTAACCGTCTTTATGTAAATCTTTTAACCAAGTGAACACATACTTTGTGTTGCTAAATCCTCTCATGAGGTAGATCTAATTGATCTAATTGTTACTCCTAACAGGGTAAGATCATCAAAAGTGATCAATCTTTGTAAGCTTTAACATGCTACTTTATTTACCGCAATAGTGAAGTTTTGTGGGTCTCATCCCCACCGCAGTTTTTACCTTCTAACAGGGGTTTTCTGCGATACCAAAATACTAGTGTCGTGAGTACTTAAACTTCATGTATGTGTATTGTTTACTTTACATGCATTTACATTTCACTAGTGACATTACATTTTTGTTGTATGCAATCTACTCAGTTGGTTATTACAGAACATTTGGTTACAAAGATTATTTTAAAATTTTTTAAGGGTACTGATTCACCCCTCCCCTCTTAGTACACACATCTCCATTATCCCAACAATTGGTATCAGAGCCAGGGTCTCTTGTTTAGAAGGTTTAATCACTGAAGATAAAATATCTTACAATGGAAAGGTATACACTTGATAAAACCATTGAAAATCAGAAGTTACAGTTGCGGATCTATGGCAAGCAATACAAAGAAGCCAAAGAGAAATTCAGGGAGATGTTGATTAATAGAAAGGACATGACACTTTATTGTCATGAGACTGGTTATCAGGAAGAAGAGATTCATGACCCATTTGACACATCTAGATCTGAATCTGGTAGCATATCTGATGCATCTGACGGAATCATATAAAAGCTATCTGAGAGCAATCAACAACTTACTAAACAAGTGAAAGCACTACAGATTGGTCAAGATACACAAATGATTAGAATGGTTGAAGTCTTGAACGATGCAAAGAAATTTGAACAAGATAGAAACATGGTTGTTGATGACAAAAGAAAGATGACTAAAAAGTTACAAGAAAAATAATTTGAGATATTGAGACTTACTGAACATTATTTTGAGATCACCAATCAAATGGTTGCTATGAATCATGAGGAAAACCGAGTGAATACTGAACTCGCAAGAAGAATAGAATACATTGGTGTATTGAAAGAAGAGAATGAAAAACTGAGAAATGAAGTGAATATTTTATAAAATAATGAAGTGATTAAGAGATCTAAAGAAAGTACTAAGAGAATGGATGAATTTCTGAACTATCAAAGAAGATTGAACAACAATACCGTATTAGGGTATATCGAGCAAGGAGAATCATCAAATCAAGTTGAACAAAGGAATGTATACTAAATTTCAAAGCCTAAGAAGCCCTCTTTCCATCACTGTGGAAAACCAGGCCACACATCAAATGTTTGTAGGAGAAAAGTAAAAGGTATTCCTAGAAACCCTCCTAAATTTAATGGTATTTTTTATAACTGTAATAAGCATGGACATCAAGCACATGAATGTAGATCCAAGTTGAACAAACCGCAGAAGAAACCATACATGGATAAATACTGTTAGAATTGCAACATGCATGGTCATACATCACAAGCATACATAAACAATACAAAGCAAATATGGAAGCCTAAAGGACAAGAAAAGGTAAATCAACCGAGAAGACAAGGTAATGCTTATGTTGGGGATTATAACACTTAAAGTAGTTTCACAACATGTGGTAAATATGGGCATATAGCGTAAAACTATATAAGACAACGGAGAACTAAGTCTAGGAATTGGTCAAACTATAGAATGGCATGTTCTCACTATCACAAAGTTGGTCATTTAAGCAGAGATTGTACAGACCAAATAAATACTTATGGAAACGACAATAAAATTGAAGAATTCATGAGGATCAGAAATCAAATGTGGATGAAAGTATCAAATGATAATGCAGGACTAAGAACAATAGTCGGTGACGCCTCATCTAATGTATTAGGTGGTTCCACCGACTCCACCTGAGAAATACAAGCAAGTATAGAACTATGTTTTGCAAAGCTATATCTTACATCAGTTCCTATATTCATTATATAAATGTCAAATTAGCATGAATTGAGATGCGCTATGGTATTATATTTTTTATTACTTTGATCTAGTTGAGTCGGTTAATATGTACTGAGTCAGTAATGCCAGCTATGGCAACCAAGTATTTGGTATACTCACCAAGATGGAGTATCGTCAGTGTTAACCAAGCATAATGTTTGTCCACCGAGTGGTTGGTCATGAGCATTTATTACGCCGCCCAAAGTTATTTTCTATAAATTCGATCTATGTGAACTCATTTGTTCACACAGCGATCACAGAGCTGAGCAGAGAAAATAGAGAAAATTTGCACCAGAGTATTTCAATCACTTTATAGAGATTCTAAGGAGCTATGAGGTTAGTCATTACATATTTTGCACTTACCGAGTCATTCGAACACTTTCATGGAAACCCTAAATCAGAAATCATGATGTCCTCATCTTGAACTATGAAGGCAAAGATGGAGAAGGAGAAAAAGGTAGTTCTTGTTAAGAAATCCACTTGCACATAGCCGAACTATAAGATACATCCACAGGTTGCAACCCAACCCAACGACAAAGGCACATTTTCATCGATTTTGCCTAGGGTTCTGTTGGTTCAAGATGTGCATACATACATTCACTGTAAGATAAGTGAAATGGGGGATTTAGAGCTTATATCTACATACCAGTCACTATGCACAGATGGGTAACTAAAAGATTATCATAAGAATCTGGAGGTCAAAGGGTTAACCAATGCCCTAAATTTCCTGAAGGTCTTTCAAACCGAATGGATCCACATTATTTTGAGTAGAGTACACAATGGAAAGCTTTGGATGGATGAGTTGAAGAAGATAACTAAACATGTTATTCACGCAGTAACCGAGTATCCCATATCTGAAAAATCAAAATCCCTAAGTCACCAGCTGAGAACCAAGATTGAAAAGCTTACAGGAGTCGAGCAGGACAGAAGAGGTCTAAAGATCAACTCAATCAATGATCCTGAACTTAGGTTTGGTGCTTATGTTATTGGATACAAGATCTTCCAGTCAAGCAGACTGAACAACATTGCATGTGGAGTTGTTGATATTTCCTACAAGATTGTAAAGAAATGTTTACAATTGGACCTCGTTGAGTTGTTGCAGAGGCAACTTGAAGAAAACATGAAAACCATCAAATCAGCACAGTCGAACACTTGTAAGTTTGGTTCACTACTTCTATGTACATTTTTCTACCTACAAAACTTTTTTCCCTCTGTCGGTAGTGTGAATTGGAAGACCAACCGACCAATTACACTACAAATCGGTGATTTTATTACAAGTTTAGGCACAAATTTTGAACTAGTTATGAATGATTATTTTACTAAGTTAAAAGCTAGGATGGAAAAGAGAACACGTATACCAGTGTAGTTGGTAGAAAAATACAAGGATAAAATCTATTTTGTAGTTGACACAGATACCACTCTCATCAAAGAAGCACAACCGAGGACAACATGGCTACCTTTGATGGATTATGAGTTAGACATTGACATTGCTTCTGAAGCAATAGAGAAGTTGTTAAATGGACCAGTTGACAAATTTTCCATGAGATTTGGCATATATAATGAAACCCAGACCTGAATATCTATTGGTCTTCAAGTTGAAAAGATGGGCAGGGAGAAGACTAAGATAGTCGAGACCTTAAAAATAAAATTTTCTATCACCAATGAAGAACTAGACAGGTCAGTTGATGATACCGAGGAGCAAGCCTCAGTTGGTAAAGATGAAGAACCTGAACAAGATGTTGATGCCACCGAGTCCAATGAAGCACAAGTTGAGGCACCTAAGGCCAAAAGGGGCAAAAGCATAAAGATTGAGTCTCCACAAAAGACAAGATCACAATCGGTGACAACAGATTCACCACCTTTAAAGAAAGGAGTTGTGAAGATAACAAGGCCCTCACCAAAATTCACATATCAAACAAGGAAATAGAAGGGCACTACTGAGAATCCAACATCGAGACAAAGAAAGAAATATCTGAGGAACAAGGATGACAAGGATGATTTTGATGACAATCCTGATCAATTTAAGGTTGTACAGAACAAATCACCACAGTCCATTGATGAAATTGCAAAGGCAATCAGAACAACTGGACGGTTATGATATCCTAAGATACATGCATATGCAGATCTGACTACCGAGCACAAAGATAAACTTGAAGAAGCAATCATAGGTATGATGATCAACTTCAAACAAGTTCCTGTTGAATTTGCTACTTACATTCCCTCTGGATTATATGATAAGTTATCAGCCTGATGGTCATATGCACTCACCACCGAGAAACAGATGAGAGAGGAAATTCTCACTCTAATTAAAGCTGATTGTATAGTAGAGCAAATAAATGATATTATGCAATAGTAAGCCAAGAAATTTCCTAAGAAGGCACGGACATTGAATATCCTACGAGTAAATTTGAAGGAAGTGGATATAGAGAGCACCCAAATATGGAATAAACTGTTGAATCCACATGAGGAAACCAAGGACACCGAGGAAGCAACAAACATTGCATCTACAGTCGATACCTAGGAACATTGATTGAGTATAGAACCAATTGATGTTAAAGATGCAGTTGTTGAAAATGTACTAGATGGTATTCCAGCATTGTTGACAAATCTAGGATATCCAAAGATCACAATAAATGACATAAATGAAGGTGATCCTGATGATAAGGCTAAATAAGATGAGACAATCGGAGCTACCGAGACAATAGATGAGAAAGACACTACAGAGGTCACCCGAGAAATGGTACCAGGATAGTTACCTATTTTGGTACAAGCTATTGAGATTGAGAGTGAAGTACAATAGAAGACACCCAAGCAGGTTACAAACACAAATGAAGACAAGGGTGATATGCAAGGTACACAGACCGAGCATAGTGGTGGAACAACACAAGGTGATGCACCTAAAGATACCACTGATGCAACATAAAAAGGTGAAGGTAACACATAAAAAACTTTGGTAGATACTTCTACTACTGACACCAGGTCAGCTACCGAGGCACCTTCCCAAGGCATCACACCAAGTACCGAGTGTTAATGTTTGTAGCTTGAGTCGTATGATCATTTAGAATACATATAATACTTTGATATTGATTAATAATAATATATTATATATGTGTGTGTGAGATATATATGTTATATATATTATTATTAAACATATATTATGCAAACTTATATTATTCTAATATATGATTAATTAATGAAACATTAACAATTATAATGAATAGACATGTCCCATGAAGGGACTTGTCTCTCCTAGCCCCTTTGATAATATAAATAAAAGAGAGATTGTTGCATTTGAAAAACACATACAATATACAATAAAAAGTGCTATTACATTTGCAACTATCCTAAAAGTTCAACATGGTATCAGAGCCAGACTGCAAATGTGCCAATGGAGAAGAGAAATACACTCTGAAAACAACATGGTTGACCAACTAACTGAGAATGAATATGTGTCAATCAGAATATCAGCTCAATTTTCAAGTTCTATACGTAGTCGCCATATGAGACATATGAGATAATGTAAATGAGTGTCATCAATGATTGCAAACTTGAACCAGAAGATGCTATTATACAATCTATTCATTGTGATTTTCGATCTTGAGTATCAATTCCATGATGATGTCAAACCTCTGATTAGCATTGGTGAAGGCACTCTTGAGGTAGCGACACTTGTGTACCAAGGTTGCATCATGATATGTGAAGCTTTGATTTCTATTGGGAGTCATATCACATATTGATTATGTCGACCCATCTTTAGCGGCCATTTTTGGATCAGGCGTATTTTTTATTTTTCTTCATATGGACAACACATATTCATTTTCCAGAGCAGTTCATTGCGTGGATTGGGCTTCATTGGAAGGTTTATATTATTCACTGATTGATGGTTGGCTATTATTTCATCAGTGATTGCCTTGATTTAGAGGTCAGCTTGTTTACTGGTCCGTAAGGGGGCCATATCACAGTTTCACTAGCTCACCTATTTGTTTCACGCGAGCTGTAATAAAGAACCCGCCTTGAGCCTGCAGTTTCAGTATGCCCACGGTTATAGATGGTAAGCGCCCGAGTATATATTGGATCTGCTGCCTGCTGTAAAACAAAAGTCATGTGTAAGGAGATCACTTCGAGTCATTTGGGAGCCAGTGGATTCTTAAGATCCGTTGTGAACGCCTGGGGGATGCAACATTTTTATAAAAGATTTGGAAGATCCCATGTTGTCTCTGTATGTGGGATCAAAATTCGCCATGTCAATACTCACAGTTTTCCTTACAAAGATCAAGGAGGTCGAAGACACATTAACAAATGTAAGTCTTCAGTGAGAGTGAAAACCAGAGAAGATAGATTGTGTAAGACCAATCCTTCCACATATCCGGAAGAATTAATTTTGAATCTATGGATTTAGAAGTCTTTATTCTTGCCCAGCGACTGACTCGTAATGATCATTCATATTGGAGATTTAATGATTGTTTGAGTATCTTGCCTATTGCTGAAGATTAATATTACCGAATCCTTCTATATTGGCGATTCATGGGCTCAGAGTAACTATGTATAATAAAATAATGAATCTTTAATTATCACGTCGAGTACTAAAATGATGTTTCTCGATATTAGAGATTAATATCTTTACAAGGTTGTTACTTGCAATCATCAAAAGCTATTCTAGATCACGAACTATTCACAAGACAAGAGAGCATTATTGGTTCATTGATCGAAGTTTGTTGAAATGTTGTTTTTTTCTTGAAAATTGATGGGAAGAGCCTTGAATGAAAATGACTAAACAGATAACACTAGAATTTGTGCAGATGATGGTTTTTTTAAAAAGTTTATTGGGTTGGTCGTGACCAAAACATTAGAGAATGACTGGGTACAAAACCAGGATAGGAGTGGGAGAAATTAACGTGAGCTAAAATATTGAAAAATGATATAGTATCTTATGTCAATTGTCTGAGAAGTTGAATATCAGTGTTGAG
>MU224601.1:1077096-1087556 GCA_018584345.1 Thuja plicata
GGTCTTCAACACTTCAACATAGAAATGCTACCTTGTGAGAGGATTTACAAAAATACTGTTAAGTCTACTCTGTTAAGAGATTTGAGATCACTACTACAATTGTTAGAAAGTAACAATGAATTGACCTGTATGTGTAAGCAATTGTCTTTGTTGATTCATATCTCTGTTCTGATTATAACTAGATCCTTTCTGATCAAATATTCTATTGCAGCTCTGAGTGTTCTGTACTCAATCAGAATCTCATGTCTGATTTTGCCTTCACTCTTCATATCACAGAATTCCACACTTTTGCTTGTCTTCAACTTTTTACACTCTCTCATTCGATCCAAACTTGACATTTCATATATATGATAAGCCCTGTCAAGTCAGCTTGAATATACATCTAAATAAGTAATAAATCACAATTCAGTTAGCCTCATATAACCAATTAATTATATATTGTAAATCGTTGTTATTCGGCTGACACTGAATAAAAAACTCAGTTAATACCGAGTTTATTTAATGCCCGGCCATGACTGAAATTCCCAAGTGACTCGGTCAACACTCAACATCTTCAATACCCAACTGATCTCGATCAACACTAAAAAAATCTTTCTATTCACCAACTGTCCTCGGTCTGGATGTAGACATTTGTGTAACATCACTACATAAGTGTATATACATGTGTAACAATAATGACAATACACAATTGAATAATTGTCTTCAACAATCTCCCTCTTTGGCATTAATGGCAACACAACATGTCATAATACAAAGAATTGTAGAGCAACATAAAACTTTCTTTAATATCTTTAGCTTCATTCTGATTCTCATCCAAAAAACTCCCTCTTTCATAAAACTTTGTCTCTTGATAATATTTCTCCCTCTGACATCAAACTCTGTCTCTTGATTAATTTATTTTGTATTATATCAAACTCTCCCTCTTTGACAATAGATTCCAAAGACTCCATCTCCACAAATACTGAATATCAATACCAATAGTCAATACTATTTCTCTTTGAAGTTGTAATGTACGTGAATGTACTAATTCATCTACAATGGGCTTTGATGTACCTACATCAACTGATAGATCTTCACTGTGGCTCGGGTTGATGCATCACTAAACTATATTTTAGTGAGCTTTATTTAGGGGAAGCACCCCTAGCTTTCCTCTAATTTACAAAAATACATCCTAGGTAAAGGTTTGGTGAATATGTCTGCAACTTGTTCTTTAGTACTCACATATTCCAACCTTACTTCTTTATCCTATACCAATTCCCTCAAGAAATGATACTTTATTGCTATATGCTTGGTTTTGGTGTGCATCACAGGATTCTTTGAAATGTTAATGGCACTGGTATTGTCACAGTAGATAATAACTGGTTCTTTTACTTCTTCCTTCATTCCTGACAACAACTACTTGAACCATATGATGTTTGAATAGTTCACTGCTGCATCAACATATTTTGCCTCTACTATAGACTGAGAGATACAATTCTTTTTCTTGCTAGTCCAAGACACTAACCTCTTTCCAAGAAAGAAAGCTCCACCACTAGTGCTTTTCCTGTCATCAACACTTCCAGCCCAATCAGCATCAGTGAATTTCTTCAAATCAAAGTTCCCACCTTTCTTATACCATAAACTATAGTCTTCAGTACCCTTCAAATATCTCAAAATTCTTTTGATTTCCATTAGGTGATTATCTCTAGGATTAGCTGAAAATCTTGCAACAATACCAACTACCAATGCAATATCAGGTCTGGTGTGAACAACATATTGCAATTTTCCAATCATGGATCTGTAGTTGGTCTGATCTACCTCCTTTGAATCATCATCCTTAGACTATTTTTGTCCAGTACACATTGGTGTTCTAACTGGTTTGGAATCTTCCACTCCAAATTTCTTGAGTATATCCTTGATCTATTTTGATTGAGTAATGTAGATACCATCCATCATTTGATGTACTTGTAATCCAACAAAGAATTTGATCTCACAAAACATAGACATCTCAAACACTTTACTCATGGCTACAGAGAATGCTTTTCACAAGTCATCATATCCAGTGAATAATATGCCATCAACAAATATCTCTGCTAACAATATTTTGTTATGTGGTCCTTCTTTGATGTACAAGATACTATTATCATCAGTTCTCTGAAATCCAATACTTACTAGGTAACCATGCAGTCTTTCATACTAGGCTCTGGGAGCTTGCTTCAGACCATACAATTCTTTGTGCAGTTTGTAAACCATATTCCTTCTGCTAGGATCAACAAATCCTTCAGGTTGCTCAATGTGACTTCTTCTTCTAGAACTCCATTCAGAAATGCAGATGAACACATACATTTGATATACTTTATATCCTTTATGTGCAGCATATTCCAGAAGAGTTCTGACTCCTTCAAGTCTTGCAACATGAGCAAAAGTTTCTCCATAATCAATACCCTCTTCTTGAGCATATCCTTTACAAAATAGTCTGACATTGTTTCTAGAAACTTCACCATTTTCATTCATCTTATTTCTAAAAACCCACTTGCTTCCAATCACATTCTTGTCCATTGGCCTAGGCACAAGAGTCCAAGTTTTTTTCTTCTCAATCTGCTCAATTTCTTCATTCATTGCCTCTATCCAACTTTCATCATTCAATGCATCTTTCACAATTCTAGGTTCAAATTCACTAAGTAAACATGTACCTTTGAGTTTCTTCCTCGTTGTCACACCTTATGTCTGATCTCCAATTATTTTCTTAGGTGCATGATGCCTTCTAACATACTTGGAAAGTACTGGATCCTTCAGTATTGATTCTGGGCTTGATCCACTAGGTCTGTCATTCTCAAACATTCTTTCATGTTCTTCTGTTTGATTCTTGGGTTCCACTGTCTGTGACTCGGGTTCCTCTGTCTGTGACTTGGGTCCCTCTGTCTGAGACTGGGTTCCCTCTGTTTGCGACTAGGTCTCTTCTACCAGCAGCTTGGGTTGCACAGTCTGCAACTCAGGTTGTACAGTTTGTGTTAGTATATTCAGTGGTTGATAGTTCTGCTATCTAATCACCATTGCTTGAGTCATAGGCATAGTATCATGTTCATGATATACAAATTTCATGTAGTCTTCAGGCTCTTTACTGCTATGCTCTTCACATCTTTTTGCAAACTCATCAATCTCGACATGTGCACTTTCTATGACTTTATGAGTAGTAAGATTCATACATTTGTATGCTTTGCTTTTACATGAGTAGCCTAGGAATATTCCTTCATCACTTTTTGCATCAAGTTTTCCATTTCTTGCTTCCTTCAAGATGTAACATCTACTTCCAAATAGTTTGAAATAATGAACATTAGGTTTATAGCCATACCATAATTCAAAAGGTGTCTGGTTACTACCTTTCTTCAGTTGAACTCAGTTCAAGGTGAACAATGTAGTGCTAATGGCCTCCTTCCAGTATTTGGCAACAATATTCTTTTCAATCATTAGGGTTCTGGCACAATCCATAATGGATCTATTTCTTCTTTCTGTTATTCCATTTTTTTGTGGTGTACCAGGGGCAGATACCTATCTTTTGATTCCTCTTTCATTATAGAATTCATTAAACTCAGTAGAGATAAATTCTCCTCCTTTGTCATATCTTAGACATTTTAGTTTCTTTCATGTTTCCTTTTCAACTCTTGCAAGATACCATTAGAATTTCTGAAAAGCTTCTAATTTTTCTCTGAGAAACATGACAGTCATCATTCTGAAATGATCATCAACAAATAGAATAAAATACTTCTCTCCAATATAGATTATTGTTCCAATTGGTCCACAAAGGTCAATATGTACCACTTCCAAGATTTCATCAGTATTGTAATTCTTTCTCTTGAAAATTGTCTTGCTCATCTTTCCAATTTGACATTGTTTGCATATTGCTAACTCAGGTTTCTTCAAAATAAGAATACCTCTAACTCTCTTGTTCTTGCTTATGTTTACCAGATTATCAAAATTTACATGACACAACCTCTTACGCCGTAGCCAACTTTCTTCTACTTGTGCAATAAAGCATGAATTTTTAGTGAGATCAAGATAGAATAGATTACCTTTTGTTTGCCTGCCAGTTCCAACTAGGTTCCCTTTACCATCCAGGAGCTTGGCCTTCCCAATCATGAATTCTACCTTGAAGCCAATGTTGTTTAGTTATATTACACTGAGTAGATTTCTCCTTAGTCCTTCAACCCAATAAGCATTATCACATTTGATTCCTTCTGTCAGAGTAATGCAACCTTTTCCTTTCACATAGCAAGGTTCATCATTCCCAAAAATGACACTCCCACCATCATAGTGCTCAAGAAGTTCAAATTTTGTTTTATCACCAGTCATGTGATGAGAACAACCACTATCAATTATCCATGTGTCATTTTTACTGATATGTGAGAAAAGTGTTGTCTTTTCATCTTCTTCATCTGACTCATCCTTAATAGAAATATAAACCATTTCATCTTCTTCTTCATCACTATTAGAATATTTAGCAATATAACAAGACTTCTTACCTTTTTCCTTCTAGCTCTTGTAGTTCTTGAAATCTTTCTTGCCTCTGTACTTGTTGAAATTTTTCTCATCTTTGTCTTCTTTGTTCGGGCACTTGGCAGCAATGTGACCAACCTCATTGCATGAAAAACAAATCAATGACATTCTTCCTTTGTATTTTCTTTTGGCAGCTCTCCTTTCAATTAATGCTTCAATGATATCTAGATCTTCATCATCAAATTCATCATCACTATCACTTTCAATCTGCTTCCCTTTTGAGTATCTATCCTTCTTACCAAGGTTTAATTTAGCTTTGAATGCAGACTCAAAATTGCTAGAGCTAGGAGAATAATTGTCAAAGTTGTCCAGCTCAAAAGTTGTAAGCCTTCCAACTAATGTATCCAAAGTTATATCCTTATTGCACCTCATCTCTTGAATAGCTAAAACTCTAATAGCATAGATAAGAAGTAAAGTTCTTAATACCTTGCTGACCACTATTGTATCTTCAATTATTTCTCCTGCAGCTCTGATGACACTCACAATCTTCTTGATTCTTTCACGGTATCTTGTAATGTCTACTCCTTTCATTTTCATCTAATCAAATTGTCCTCTGAGACTTGCATCTCGTCCATGAATGTCCTGTAATTTCTTCCACATATCATTGGTTGTAGGGTAATCCTTGACTTCATTGAATTTTGAGTAGCTGAGTGAAGAAGCTATATCAATCATCATTATGTTATGAAGCTTCTATTCCATCATCTGTTCCACAGTCATAGTTGTTATTGGTTCCACATATTTTCTGTCCAAAAATTGCAAACTAGAGTCTCCAATAGTAGATAGATGTAGCTTCATCAACTCTTTCCACGCAAGGAAGTTATCTTTGTTTAGCTTTGAGATCTCCTTTCTGTAAGACATCTCTAATCTTTAGCTTAGATCTTGAAACCTTCTCTGAAAGCACTTGAAGCTCTGATACCAATTGTTGGAAATGAGATAAGTAACTAAGAGGGGAGGGGTGAATTAGTTACTCCAAAACAAATCCCTTATCCCTCAGATGTCTTAAACAATATAACACTATTACTCGATCAATTAAGATATTCTTCTATAACTCGGGTGTCAAAGCAATCTTTATGATATCCAATGCAATTATGCTTTAGTGATTAAGTGCAGAAACATAAAGTATGAAACAAATAACATATACACAAGTGACACCAAGATTTAACGTGGAAACCCATTATGGAAAAAATCACCAATGTAACTAGTTACTATTTTTCACTCTTCTGAAGTGAGCCTTGTTAGGAGCCAACCTTGTTAAAGGTTACAAAAACACACTGTTAGGTGTGACCTTGTTAGAGGATTTAAATCACCCCGTGAGGAGTGGCCTTGTTAGAGGTCTTCAACACTTCAACATCGAAATGCTACCTTGTGAGAGGATTTACAAAAAGGTTGTTAAGTCTACTCTGTTAAGAGATTTGAGATCACTGCTACAATTGTTAGAAAGTAACAATGAATTGACATGTATGTGTAAGCAACTGTCTTTGTTGATTCAAATCTCTATTCTAATTATAATTGGATCCTTGTTGATCAATATTCTATTGCAGGTCTGAGTGTTCTGTACTCAATCAGAATCCCATCTGATTTCACCTTCACTCTTCATATCACAGAATTCCACACTTTTGCTTGTCTTCAACTTTTTACACACTCTCTCATTCAATCCAAAATTGACCTTTCATATATATGATAAGCCCTGTCAAGTCGGATTGAATATACTTCTAAATAATTAATTTTATCATCTTAAAATGGAAGCACTTCCATGTTAAGAGTGTTTATCCCTCCTTAAGGGACGTTTTTTACCTCTACCATATCATCATCCTGTTTCTGCATCATCTCATGCTTCTGTGCTGGTTCAGGACCCTGATTGGGCCTCTCCAGGCACCTCCTACCCCACCTGGCATATTTTCCAGGGGTTTCAACCCCCTAGGTCAAGGTTGACCTCAACCTTGACCAGGGTCCCCCTTTCAAAACAGGAAGCTTGTCGGCTGTCGAGGGTCATCAAAAATTTAGTTTTCCCGCTTCGGTTGTTTTGGGTTCCGAAGCGTTGATTCCTAAATTATATTTAATATAGGTCCTCTCCTAGGGGTAAAGGCTTTAATGGGAATTTAATCCTCCTATGTAGGCCTCCTTAGAAAAGAGTGCCCTAATTTCATATAAAAGGGAGCCTTCTCCTCTCATTTTCTCTAACCATCATCAAGCAAATGAAGCCTTCTAAATGCAAAAATCTCTAATCAAGATTTTGTCAAGAAGAAATAGGTTCAAGCATCCATTTCCAATCTCTCAAGGTGTTCAAGTCTTCCTCTCAAGCATTAAAGTTCTCCATTAAAGATCAAGGATTCAAGCTTTCAAGCCTTTGAAGGGATTAGGTACAAACATTCAAGATTCATCATTCAAACCCTAGATCTAGCTACATTGGTGGTGTGATCTTCCTTCAAGATCCTTTGTGCATCCTCAAGACTCTTTCATCATCTCTTCAAAGTTGATTTCAAGCATACAATCATGGAGGTTTATGGTTCCTAAAGTCCATTTCTCTCATACTTACATACTTGCATACATTTGAATTTCAATTACATATCTATTGAATATCATAGCTTCATTGTTAGATTCAATTCTACTACTTGCTAGCATTCTGTACTTTATTGATTTCAAGGTTAATTCCTAAATTAGGGTTTGACTAAGGCAAGCCCCTCCCCCACAACAAACAATCTCCTTTTTCTTGCAGGTACAAGTTTAGAACAGTTGATTTGAGACCAGATGTGGATACCCTTTTCAGCTTTCTTTCAGACAGCGCGAACAGATTTTCTGTCAGACCTGTGCAGGTCAGGGTCGACATTATTGGGTCAGGGTTGACATTTGTGGGTCAAGGTCAACATTTTTCATAAGACGACATCAAAACAGAAAAATATTTCTGGGTTTTGTTCGTCTTTGCATTCTGGTTCGGGATCAACTGTTAGTTTTTCCAGAAACTCAATACAGACCTTAGAAAACAACATTCTTTGATATACAATATTTCAAGGTTAGTACATTTCTCCTATTCCTTCAATTACTGTCATACATCATTTCTATACATATAATTAACAAAAGTTAAGGTATCTCCTTTGTTATTCTCCTTTCCAAATAGTTGATTCATTTGTCCATTAGCCCTTCTTTAGGGTTGATCAACTTGGATCTTCCATTTGTGCATTTGGAAACAAAAGAGGAACATCTTATTTTCTCCCTAATCACAATTTCAATACACAATCAATTAAATTCAATTAAGTATAAAGTAGGGTTAAGGAATTCAACACACTTTAATCAAATCAAACAACAATTAACAATCAAATCACCTTATCATCTTTCAACACCTTACATATTCCCTACCCCCTATTTCTTATATTACATTTTGGTGAACCCACGATAGACAACTCCTTCTCTTTGGTGTTAGATTTACAACTTAGATTATAATTTGCATTCCAAATATACAAAAACACACTTTTTGCATTTTCATCATGAAATTATTTTGGTGTTTGGCTATTTTTCTTATTATCCTTCTTTTAGCATCTCCTTATAGTACCTATGATGTCTATGAGAGTTTCATCCACTTTATCATGTTTGTTAATCTTCATGTTTCACTTGCTTATGCTATTTTAAGATTGACCAATACTAGTCTCCCTACTTTCAAAACTTTAATTAAGGATTTGTGTAGTGGACTTATTGTTCTTTTAGATTATGTGAAGAATTTGGTAGATGATACTCTATTACCTAATCTTCCTAATCCAGTCATTTCTAATAATCCTACTCCTATTCTTCCGTCTTTCATCCCTAGTTCTTCTCATACTTTTGTTAAGGCTCAAACTATGGTACAAGATGAGGATGTGCAAGAAGTTCTAGATTTACCTTCTCCTTCTTATCCTATCCATGGTGATAATAAAGGGAAATACAAAGAAACTTCTTTTAAAACTATTATTCCACCTTACACAACATTCTCTCATACACATCATAATCAATCATCTCCCATAGATGCTATGCAAGATAGGTATACTACTGGATACACTATGGTTGATAAACAAGGTTATAAGGGCTTAGGGCTTGGTGTTAATGAACATGGCATTAAAAACCCGATCAATGTATCTCCTAAACATGATATGCATGGTATAGGTTATTCCTCTTCTCAATTTCATGTGGCTTATATTAACTATCGTCCTCCTCTTGATATTCTTCTTCCAACACCTACCTTAGATCATGCTGATACTCCTCAAGATGTGGCTAAGAAAGTGTATGTCCAGTTAATGAATTCAAAGAAAGAAAACTTTAAACCTATTCCAAAAAATGCTTTACATAAGTACAAATGTCCTTTCCAAAATAGTAATAAAAATTTACTTGTTGATTGTGTGCATTTCAAATTATATGCTAGAGATAGAGCTTCTTGTGGAATTATATCTTATTCCCAAGCGGTATTACAATTTCTTCATAATTTTGACATAGGGCATTCCCCTCATTCTTCTACAAGTTAGAATATGATTTTCCTCTTGTCTCTTAAACTGGGGGGCAAGAGGCATTCTATTCCAGTCTTATAGGATCCATTATCCTCTTAGCATAAATGTTCTTTTGAGTATAATTGGTTATTCTTTCTACATTCTATCCTTATAACTTCCTACACTTATGATATTCTTTCTAGGACATTTGTTTTGTAGGGATATCTCTTATTTTTATAACTTTGATATAATTTGATATATCCTTTTCCATCATCCCTGGGGGGCAAGGTATTATCTCCTTCTACCTTTGTCTAAGGATCTACTTTCCTTAGCTTAGTGGCATTTGTTTATGTTGCAAACATTATTTTCCTTATAAAGATCTATGTCTTGACCATTGATACCTTCTTATTTGAGAGGTGATTTTCCTAGGTCATTACCTCTTCTTTATTTTGCAAATTATGTTCTTTATAAACTCTTGCCCTTTCTTTTTGGTTAGATTTTGTTATCCTTCATTCCAAGATTCCTCATCCTCTTGGAAGGAGTTTGATGGTTGAATCTTGGGTCCGTATCGCTTTTTTAAAGATGACATTTTATCCTAAGCACTCCTCTATGATAGGGCTCTTGTTGATAAGATCTCTTCCCTCTTGAGGATCCTTTTTCCATAAGTGACATATTCATTTCATGATCATCTATGTTTTTGGAGGTAAGGGTCAAGGCTCTTTGCAAAAAATATGGTATACATTGTTGATTCGCTGGATATCTCCTTACCTTGTGAAGTAGGTATTCTCTTTTCTCTTCCTTATCCTGCCTAGTGGGTAGTCATGATAAGGAGGGGGGCATATATAGGGTCTCCCTTGTACTATAATTTATATTTATTTACATTCTTCAACATGCTAAATCCTTAGAAGGTAACGCACATAAGTTGCTAAATCCTGAAGAGATACACATTTTTACCTTTTATGTTTGCTAAATCCTTGGAAGGTAACGCACACAAGTTGCTAAATCCTGAAGAGACACGCATTTTTACTTTTATGTTTGCTAAATCCTTGGAAGGTAATGCACATAATTTGCTAAATCCTGAAGAGACGGGCATTTTTACTTTTTATGTTTGCTAAATCCTTGGAAGGTAACGCACATAAGTTGCTAAATCCTGAAGAGATACGCATCCTTTTTATTTTTATAATATGCTAAATCCTTGAAAGATAACACACACAAGTTGCTAAATCCTGAATGGACACGCATTTTATATTCCCTAGTGATACAAGAATGTTGATCTATGGATATTTTCAAAAGTCGTCAGAAGACGCATTTACAATTACAAGCATAGTTTATGGGTGAACCTGTTGGGCTCCCCCTCCGGGGTGATTCATAGTAAGGTGGGCATCTTACTAGGTGAGGTAATCACTTTCTCTTCTCTCTTTCGCTTTCATGCTAGTAGGATTAGATCATGAAGCTATGTTATCTATGGTGTTGTTCTTG
>MU224601.1:1102076-1116778 GCA_018584345.1 Thuja plicata
TGACTAGATTAACCAAATATACGACCAAATATATGACTAAATAAATGACTAGATTAACCAAATATACGACCAAATAAATGACTAAATAAACTACTAAATTAATGACTAAATTAACCAAATATACAATTAAATATATGACCAAATATATGACTAAATAATTAAATAAATGACTAAATTAATGACCAAATCAATGACTAAATTAATGACCGAATCAATGACCGAAGTAATGACTAAATTAATGACCAAATAAACTACCAAATGACCAAATAAATGACTAAATATATGACCAAATCAATGACCAAATAAATGACTAAAATAGTTTAGTCATAAATTTGGTCACGAGATAAATGACCGGCAATAAACTACCAGTGGTCACGTGACCAAATTTGGTCATTTATCTATAATTTTTGGTAGTTTATTTGGTCATATATTATTATTTTTGTACTAGTGAATGTTGGCTAAGAATAAAATGATACCAGAGATGGCAGTACTCCAGTTACTTAATTCACTACAAGGAGTGATAAGCTCGCGTACCAACCTAGATCTCATTAGTCGCCCTGGGCTATATTACGTTGAGACAATATGTTTAGGCAAAAAGGTTCTTGTGATGGTTGACTCCAGAGCTAAACCCATTTACATGTCAATTGAGAAGGCAAAGAGCTTGGGTTTGAAATGGACCCAACTCACACCAGTTTCAATGCTATCAATATCCCTATGCAAAAAGTGAGCGACGATATATGGAATGCAGTGATGCATTTGGGTTCATGGAAAGGACCCATCAACCTTGTGGTTATCGAAATGAAGGAGTTCGAGTTGATTCTTGGGCAGGAGTTCATGCGAAAAGATGTGGCTATCATCACCACACACCTTTACTGCATTATGATTCTAGATCTCACAAGATTGTGTAGGATCTCAACACTGTAGTTAGGAAACTCCCATTGAGTCTTGAGCTCGTTAAGCTCAAAAAGGGTAGTAAGGAAAGATAAGAAGGATCTCTACTTGGAAACACTACTTGAGGGATGGGATGAAGGGGAAACCTTCACACAATGTATACTAGGATGTGATGCCAAATAAGAGATACCTTCCTAGTTGTTGTTGGAGTACAATGCCATTGAGGGGAGTGAATCAATGGTATACTAATTTCAAATGGTCTTGAAATTGAATCAGTGGTATACTAATTTCAAATGATCTTGAAATAATATTTGAAAACTTTGAAACATAACTATCATTAGAACAAGTATACTCAGAATCAACAACTTTGGTAGACATTATTAAGACATCAACTCAAACCTTTAACAAGAGTAACATGAATATCAAGGCAATGTCTATTAAAGTAAGATGAAGCATCATATATGAACACCATGACATCTCCAATTGAATTAACATAGGCTTATCATGACAACTAATTTGACATATCAATATCAAAGATGCACCAACACAATATTATGAAATAATTTATGATAAACATTGACTCGTGAACATAAGACATAAGAGAAAAGATATTCACTTAACCATAATATGGAGATTAAATGTAGTTTGATTGAACATAATAAAGGTGACAAAGGAATATCATTCTAAATAGTGATATATGACAGATATGTATTCATGTAGACCAAACAATCTATAGACAAAGTGTAAACATGACACAAATTTTTCTGATTTGAAAACCCTCATGGGGTAGAAAAACCACTTGAAACTGCCTTACTAGAAAAACCTCATTGGCTACATGTAATGCCTCATTGGCAAAATCAAGAATGCCTCACTAAATTTTTATTTCAAACTAAATATATCTCAATTTAAATAAGTACAGAGTTTCATCTCTGTATCATTTTAAAGCATTTCTAGAATATCTCATCATTTTAGATTTCAAGAACAAAATGTACTATACAACTTCTACACAATCGTTTGTTTAGATAACATAAACATATAATGCATAGAATGAAATGTTACACATAATATTCCCATATTATATATACAAAGATGTGCTTAATAAAACCTTTCAATAAATGTGTTCCATGATAAACCCTGAACAATCTTCTTTTCAGAAGAATCACATTAAAACCCCTTTTTCATGGTTCTAAAAAATATCAACAACATTTACATTCCCACTATGTATTCAATATTTTTCTATCTTTTCCCCGGTATATCTTCAAAAACCCATATATATTTATATGTTATGCCTTCACAATACACAAATATTTCCAAATCATACAAACCCAAACTACAAATCAAAACTATTTTTCCAACTGTCATCATATTGTGAGAAACAAACTAAATCACCACTCTTTTAACCAAACAAAATTGCATTGATTTCCTTGAATCAAAATTGAAGGAATTAGAACAAGATTACCTGAAGAGAAGAATCAAACAATGCAACTACCCTTGTAACCACCACAGTAACCATTCCATCTCAAAGTGCACTCAAAATCCATATTGCTACAACCCTTGCCCTCATTCTCGCAGCTAAGGTTTCAAAGTAAAACACCAAACTTGAATGCCCTCAAAAATATTTTTGTTTTATGACTTAGGGAAAACAGAAGTACAATGACATTTTATATGTCAAAACATTAAATCTCATCAACAATGATGCATCAAACAAAACCAACACAATGGTGTATGTCGACCACCATAATGAGCTTGTGCATAATGATAGCATTTGAAACCCATATGATGACATTTCCAAATGTCAAAAAAAAAAATTACAATAGACATGTTGACCCCCGCAAAAATATTTTTACAATAATAATGTCCTTTGATATTTACAAAGTCTTCAACCATAATCATTTAAACAAGGATTTCGACCATCATAGAATTGCTATACACTAGAAATTTGTGTTGCAAATACCTGAGTGTATTTACCATGAGTATCTTCGTTGATATTCAAAACCAAATACACATGTCATTGTATTAACAAGGATATCACAATACTGCAAAGTATCAAGTGTTACTAAAGTAGTGACTCAAAAATACTATAATGTTGAACCAAGTGTTACTGTCATATCATTGATTTCCAATGCTAACCAACATAGAGATAGCCTTCTAATACTTTCATATATATCTTATATGAATCAAGGAGTTCACCTTAGAGAAGAGATGTATCCTTGTAAAGATCCACATATACATCTTGCCATTAATAACATATATAGCTTATGTGCATGGTATTGGTGACATATACATTTTTAGTATCAAATAACAAACTAATGTCTTATCAATAGGCCATTAATTTCTTATTCAAAGAGAAATATATAGGTTATAAATACCTAAGTGCAAATAAGGAATATAGATTACTAGTGAACCGAGATACAATGAATTTGAAACAAGGATATCACTTCACGTTCATATCAAATTATGCCAAACTCATGCGTTCACACAGCCATACTTAAGGTTTATTATTTGTGCCAAGATGATACTAAACCTAAATAGAAAGATCCACATGAAAACCTTTCAATGTACCCATCACTCAAGATGATGAAACCATATACCTCATCAAGAACATAACAGGTCACTGCCAATCATGAGTTCAAAAACAAATCAAATGTTGCACTAAAATAAATCAAATGCTTTGTCATGTATCAAAATAATGAATGTCAATTCAATGTACCATATCAAATGGAAGTGATCAACTGAATACCATGTACCATACCAATGTCATGAGATCATATCAATGTTGTATCATACCAATTGAAGGAAATGATCAATCGAATACATCTACCATTGTGTGTCTTTGACATCAAGAGCAATCAACTCAGGGGCAACAGTTACCACATCATCGCCATGTGGATCAAAATATTGAGCTGGAGATTGGATCAAGGCTGCCAACATGAACTCCTTACCACCTCTTGGGTCCAGAAATGGTCAAGTTGAAAAGGCAGTTGGTTGTGCTCTATGAGGTTGACTATATGTGGCTATTTCGCTCTCCATATGTGGCCCTTGTGTTATTCTAGAAAAAGAAGGATGGTTTTGTAAGGTTATGCATAGATTATTATGCGCTAAACAAATTGACCATAAAGAATAAGTATCCACTTCATTTGATCGCCGACAATTTTGATAGGTTAGTGCCCAAAGTTTGGGATGAATAACATGCTTAAGATTTGGATCTTATTATGTGTACACCTATATTCGCCCTTTAGTTAGGTTACATATCCATCTTGTCACATGCTTTCCATTGTTATTGATTCAACTACTTATTGCACTAATATAACCTATTAACCATACATAAGAACATTTTTGCTTGTGTGTTTGTTATGACCTTATTATTGCAGTGATAAGGATTTTAACGTCATACTCTTATGCATGTCCCTAATCACTATTATAGTACAAATTTTTAAAGATTTAGAATAATAAATTCATCTAACTTGGTATTCTAAAAATGTGATTTTATCTGATTTGGGATCTTTAAATTTTGGGTATTGGTGTAGTTGTTAGTTATGATTGGCAAATAATTTGATGAGGCTAATGAGATTTGTGGGGTGGTGGAAAAAGTACGAGTTAGATTATAAAAGATTGCCTTGTGGACTAGGATTGTTGCTAATGAAGTTGTCCAAGTAATTTTGTCTATATAATTATTATATCCCTAAAGATGGAAATTATTTATCTTGTATGATTAAAGGGAAACCACAATATGATGCCCGCACAATTCAAATTATATTTAACATTTTTTTTTGTAAGAATGAAGTTTTATGCATGATGAGTCTCTTTTGAGTTTATTTGTAAGGGTTTTGTTTGAATTTTCAGTGCCAAGTGATTGTTTAGGTTTTTAACCATGAAACATATGCAAGATACAATGTATTTGATTCCAAGATGCAAATATATAAAGGATTCATATAAAAAAAATTGAGTTCTGTTATATTTATAGCAACAATTTAAACCCTATATTTGTAATTCTAAATAGAAAGGGATACATGCCAAGAAATCTTCGCTCAACCACTTAATGAATTTTATTGATGAAACTGAGGAGTCACAAGAATAGGGGCATCCAAATTTCTAAAGTGGCACCAAATACTTTATTTATTATCAACAATAATCATTGAAAATAGATATTGGAAGAAACAATGGAAAATATTAAACCCTACATGTGGCCTGTAGGTAAGGCTATCAACCTTAGACGGTTCATCCCTAATGAGCATAAGAAAAATGATCCACAAATTATTCCTTATTTCTAATGAATATGAATCTGCTGGTAATGAATACTAATATGAATTTTACACAAATTCCCAATGTCAAATCTAAATGGTACAACTTGCAGGAAGAGTGGTATGGTTGCAAGATGAATTGTATGACTGGCTTAGGAAGCTGAAACCCTTCAAAATCTACTCATAAATTATTTTGTATATGATGTAACCAAATCGTAGAGTAAATTTTACAAAAATTACATCAACCAATACTGAATTGATCTCCAAGCGACATCCTTATTTATTAAATAATTTTGATATGAATTCACCAAACCCTATAAACCTTATTACTATAAGAAAACTTGTGAAGTCAGCCTATAAATAATCCACTATAGCACAAATGGAAACCTTGTATAGATTCTCGTCAATGGTGAACTAGGTTTTCATCCTCATAAAATGCCTGGCAAGAGTTGCTTTGTGAAAGAATTCTTAAATTGATCACATAATAATAAAATGATGTCTCCTCATGTTACTTGATTAACTTCAAACCCTAATTGACCCTTTAAGGATTTCCACTTTATTTAAACAAGTTTATTTTTTTATTCATGTGTTAATACCCCTCATTGGCACCCCTTTTAAAACAACATTATCTCCCTAGGACACATGGTCCTTTTATTAATTTAATAATTTATTATAAAGTGACATTATTAATCACTTTATTTTATTTTATTAAATATTAAAGTCGGTCAATACTATAATACTTAATTTTTATTCAAACTGCATCACTTGGCCATCCCAAACTAAAAATTGAGGATGCACATGTCATCTTGTTGATGTCTAAATATAGCAAGCGAACTGACAATCCCCTCCTAAAAATTAAGGGTCCTCCCTAAAAATAGGAACTACAACCAAAACCTCCAGAATGATCCCCGAGGTTCCCTAATGTGTTAGTCAACTCCCAATCAATCCCTAAAAATAGGAACCCCTCCTAAAAAACATGACACTATGTCAAACTATCTAAAATGGCTTATAAAGCTCCTTGCTAAGCTTTAGAACCACTAGTTGGATCCCCTAACCACTATGTTGACCTACGCGAACCCCTAATTATAGGTCAACCTCTATTGTAGTCTAAACTACCTAAGGAGGGATGTTATAGTCCTTTCTTCTCAAGATTTATTACCCTCAAGCAATTTGCACATGCTTGCTTAAACCAAATGCCTAGATCTCATATAAACCTTAGGAACATTGTTCCACCAATCTGCTACACTAATTTTATAATAACAGTGTATGGGAAATCTTCAATCTATTGGGATCAAGCGTAAACATGCAAATGTTAGTGGGTTAGCACCTGTAAACATTACAAACATACAATACTTGAAAACAACAAGAAATACCATAACATCGGATTAAGCTAAAACAAGTCTTGCACCCTATTAATACTTGTTTGATTTGCTCATAAAATAGATTGTGGATGTTCTCTCTCTCAAAACACAACTATTACAATCCCCAACTAAAAAATGTTGCTTGATTATGAATGAAAAACTAGAATGCAAGAGCTAATTGGTGATAGAAGAACTCAAGAACTTGCATGAAGAAGCTAGTTTCAAGGTTTCCACAATGAAGATTGAACTACTATGATATGCAATTCAAGATTCAAGCTAGATCCAGTTACCAAATTATCCTAACATGTAATAGCTAATGGATTAAATCAGAAATTATAAGATTAAAAGCATAAAACAATTATGAAATTCTAGAGCTATTCTAGCATGATAACAATGCACAAATGAGAGATGGTTTTCAAGGAGAAAGGCCCTCTATTTTGATGACATTAAGTTTTTCCTTTAGTATACTTAAAGGGAAAAACATGATAAAGGTCATTGGTATAAACATAAATGGCAGACAGAGAGCATACCTGATAGGACAAAATGTCTAACGTGAAAATACTAAGTATAGAATTTACTGACGACAAGAAAAATCGACGATACAGTTTTGAGAACATCGCCGATGGAGAAGAAAAGACATACCTGACGAATAGCTCAAGTAAGGACCATCGATAGAGAAGAAAACCAACAGACCGACAGAGCAGCCCGACCATCAGAACCGACAGTCAGTTAAAGAATCCACAAAAATTCGATCTGATTTTACACGTCAGATAAAGCAATGTAATTCTATTTATAGAGTTTTTATTTATTTTAAATCTTAACTTGAGGGTCAAGCAAGAATATTTTAAATGTTTTAAAGCATCCTAACGGATATAAAACACATCTAACTAAAGATCAAGGTCAAGTTGTAAACCTTGGATCTAGAGTTAATTTGAAAACCGTGAATCAAGAATAGAGCTAGAAACTAGTATAAATAGATGTTCCATCATTTGTAATAAGTGAGATTTGTAATCATTTGGAAAATGATAGTAGCCATGGAGAGAATCTAAGCAGAAGAAGAGAATTCATGCAAAATTTAGAAACAGATCACAGTAGTTATCAAGAACATAGGAAGGCTACCGACGAGCAGAGACAAGGTATTACTCAATCACTCAAGGTGATTACATACATACATTGTAAGCTATACAGGATCTGTTATCAGCAATTAGAGATTGCATTCACTATCAAATCAATATTTAGATTGTAGTTACATTCTAACAAGTGCATCACAATAGAAATCCTTTTGTAGAAGGTGGACTTAACAGTTCTTTGATAAATCTCTTAACAGAGTACACACCTAACGGTGTTCCTAAAGCTTCAAACAAAGTAGATCCTAATAGGTCTCCACTCTAATACTCCTAACTGGGTAGATCATCAAAAGTGATCATTTGTAAGCCTTTACCGGCTCCCTTCTTATCTAGAGATAGTGAAGTTTTGTGGGTAGACATCCCCACCGCAGTTTTTACTTCCTAACAGTCTAGTTTTTTGCGATATCATATCATGTGTTATGTGTTATTTTTTTTCATGAATGTTTCTTGAATGTTTATACATGCAAAGAACCTATATTATGATTATACATACATAAGCAAAGATGAACATATAGATAGGTATATACAAATTGATGACACAAAGGTTAATGGGCCAATCACATAAAAAGTTTTAGAGGTATTGATTCACCCCTCCCCTCTCAGTACATCATTCCAATAATTCCAACAACTGGTATCAGAGCTAAGTCTCTTTCTTGAAAATCTTAAAGAATGAGCAATTACAAATTCAGATTTACTATGAGCAGTATAAAGAGGTGAGAGTAAGCATGAGAAAGTTGCTTGATCAAAGAAAGATCATGGCAACTAGGCTTAATAAAAAAGATTATCAAGAAGAGGAGATCCCAGATTACTTCAATAATGTTGAATGATCAATGAGCAAAGCTTTAGACACATCAGTAGAAGAGATCACAAGTCTACAAGAAGTCAGTCTACATCTGACAGAGCAAATTAAAATGCTACAAATCGGTCAAGAAACTTAGATGGTAAAAATGATTGATGTCATGAATGATTCAAGAAAAGCTGAATTAGAGAGAACAATGGCTATTGATGATAGGAGGAAAATAACAGAAAAGCTACAAGAAAAAGAATCAGAAATTCAAAGACTTACTGAGCATCACCATGAGATTACCAACCAAATTATTCATATGATTCAAGAAGCAAACAGATAAAATACTAAACTCATTGAAAGAATACAAATCATCGGTGAGCTAAGGGAAGAAAATGAGAAACTAAAGCATGAATTCAGAATTCAGAATTAGCACAATGAATTGATCAAAAAAGCTAAAGATAGCAACAAAAGAATGGATGATTTCCTTGACGGTCAAAGAAGAGTCAACAACTACACAGGAATAGGTTACACTGATAATGGAGAGTCATCTAATCAATCAAATCAAAAGAATGTATATGCAACTCCAAGAACCAAGAAGCTGTCATGCAATCACTATGGAAAACTAGGTCACACCTCAAACGTTTGCAGAAATAAAATGAAAGGTATTCCTTAATCACAATCTACTTTCATTGGTAATTTTTATAAATGTCACAAGCAAGGACACAAGGCATATGAATGCAGATCCAAGGTGACAAATCCAAAGAAGGAAACCTATATAGAAAAGTATTTTCCTATTTGAAAAATAAATGGACATACATATCAGGAATGCTGGAAAAAGAATAAGAAGGCATGGACACCAAAAGAACCTGATAATGGCTACAAACCAACAAGAAAAGGTAACTCGTATGTTTGGGACTATAACACATGGGTAAATTGCACAGCATGTGGAAGGTATGGTCATATATATGCTAATTGTATGAGAAAATGGACTAGAAAACCAAGAGGATGGTTCAATCCTAGAATGGCATGTTTACATTGTCATAAGGTTGGACATGTGATAAAAGATTACAAAGACCGACTGACAGAAACAAGTACTTATCCCAATGGAAATACCATTGGTGACATCAAGAAGGTGAGAAACAAGATGTGGATAAAAGCCACAAATATTGAAGGTGCTGGAACAAGCAATGCAAATGATGACGCCCCATCCAATGGATCTGGTGGCATCACCATTTCCAACTAAATTGCACAAGTAAGTATGGAACTGCATTATGAGAAGTTATATTATGCATCGGTTCCATTTACATATTGATCATATAGACAAATCAACATTATTAAAGATGCACTATATTGTCACTTGTAAATATTATTGAAAAAAAAACCATCGGTTATTGGGTACAAATATGCATCGATGAACACACACAGGAAAGTTAACACTACTTAGCAAAATGTATCGGTCATTACACAAAAGCCAAGTGGCTAAGTGTAAACCGATGGACGTCAGTGATCCTTAAGCCAACAAAAGTTGTCTTCGCCACTTTACCGACAATCATCGGTGAGGTCATTAAAGTTGCTGGCAACCCTGACATTTACGCCTACACCAAAAATGTTATTTATGCCTCAACCGACGAACTTAGTCTTTGTATACCGACGAGTTGGTGAGCATTAATGACAACTTAGGGCGCAAAAGTTATAAAAGACCGATGGTTGAACTCATTTTGCACACGCAATTTTCGAGCAACCAAGAGAGCCCAACAGAGTGATTAAAGAGAAAAATTGAAGAGCGACTCCAGCAAGATTCTAACACCACTCAGAGGATTCACGGGCAATCACAGAGATTCAATAAGTACCTGCATTCACCGACCACACTGTTTAATTTACGAAAAACCCTAAATTTTTGAAACACGATGGCATCTACTTCAAGAGTCAAAAAGTTAAAGGTAGATAAGAAGAAAATGATCAAGCTTGTCAACAGAGGCACTTGTGTTGAACCAAAATAGAAGTTGCACCCAAAAATTGCATCACAACCTAATGATTCTGGAGCATTCTCCAGAATCCTACCTAGGGTTTTACTGATAGAAGATGTAAGGTCCTACATACACTGTAAGATCTCAGAATTGGGAGATCTAGACCTAGATAATGCCTACAAGGCACGGTGTGATGAAGCTGGAAACCTGAAAGAAGAGCACAAGCATCTGGAAGTGAAAGGACTCATGAATGCATTACACTTTTCCAGAGTTTTCAAAACAAAATGGATAAAGATAGTTCTCAGCAGAATGCATAACCAGACTTTATGGCTTAATAAGACAAAATTAATAACAAAGGATGTTATTCATGCAGTTACTGGATATCCTACAATCGACAAACCACAAGCTCACAAGCACCCATCTCTGAAGGAAGTAGAAAAGCTAACTGGTGCAAAATCAGACGAAAAAGCTCTCAAGGTCAACACTAACACCGACAAAGAACTCATGTTTGGTGCATGTGTGGTAGGGTACAAAATATTCCAGGCAAGCAGAATGAATAGCATATCAAGCACTGCTATGAGCACAACATTCAAAATCATCAAACAAGGAAATAAGATGGATCTTGCAAAGATCTTGTTGAATCAACTTGAGGAGAACATGAACACCATAAGATCTTCAAGAACAAACACTTGTAATCTTGGTTCCCTCATTATGTGCATATTCTTTTACTTTGAAGAATACTTTCCTTCCATAAGCAAAGTAGTATGGGATACAAGCAGGCCTATAACCATACAGATATGTGAGCATATAGAGTCACTAGGAACTGACTTTGATGATATAATGAATGAGTATTTCAAAAGCATTAAGGAAATGTTGCAAGCTAGAACAAGGATACCTGAAATTTTGATAGAAGAACACAAAGAGGACATATGTTTTATGGTAGATATTGATTTCACTTATATCCAAGCAGTAGTACCTAGGAAGTCTTGGCTTTCACATTTAGAGTATGAGATCAAATCAGGACAAGCCAATGAGTGCATCAAGGCACTATTGAATGAACCAATTGACAAAAAGCAAGCAAGATTTGGCACCTATGAGGAAGCCAAACAAAAGATCAAAATAGATCTTGTTGTCAAAAAGATTGTAAACAAGAAGGACAAGATGGTTAAAAACTTAACCAAGAAATTTGCAGTTACAGAAGAAGGTGAAGAAGAAATAGAGGGTAAGGAGGAACAAACCGAAGGACAGACACCTATCAGTGAAGAAGCAGAAAAGAATGACTCAGAGGGTACACAGTCAGATTCTCCACCCCCTCCTACACCCAAAAGAGAAAGAACAATAGCCGCTTCAATAACAAGAAGCCAGACTGCAAAAGAGTCAACTCCTTCACCATTACAGAAAGGAAGAGTGAGGATATACAAGAGAAAACCAACTCCTCTAAAAGAAAATCAGAACAAAAGGAGGAAGATGACTAGAAATCAAGAAGATCTAGAAGACTCAGCTATGGATGATTGTGATGTAGAGATACAAAAGAAAAAGAACCTTTGGTCCCTACAACAATTGATAAAACATGCAAGAATATTTCAGAATCACAGTCTATTTTTTATCCTAACATTAGGAAATGGTTAAAATTTAGTACAGAGGATCAAAATAAGATTGAAGATGCAATAATTGCAAAAATGTGCAAACATCATTATTGTCCACTAGAATTCTCAGAATATGACGTTCCCAAAGAACTATCAGAGAGATTGTCAACCAGATGGACTTTTGCACTACATCAGGAAAAGGAAATAAGAGAAAGAATACTTATAACTCTTATGCCTCCTGATACAAATAAGGAAGAAATTACTGAGATGATGAAGAAGTATGAAAAATAATTCTCACAAAAAATAAGAGCATATGAATTTCTCAAGGGGAAGATAATTGATCTTGATCAAAATATCATTAAGAAGTGGTGCAAGATACTCAATAAGACCACTAAGGAAGCTAGCCTAGAGAAGGAACAAATCATCATTAAATATGTACAATATGAATCATCTGTGGAATTGGATAGAGAAGAGAGTGATCCAACAGGCCCCAAACATACTGACATTGTAGATGAAGTATGGCCAGACACTACTCTTGACAACACCCAAAGTGAGGAAAGTCAAAATCCACCAAGTCCACTTCATATTGACTTGAGCGGAGAAGAAAAAGTTACCAAAGAAGATTTGACAATAAAAGGTAACATAAATGATGATATCAATGATGAATCATGGTTAGATAACATTGTCAATGACATTGCAGGAAAAGACCCTGCAGAAGAAGTGCAAAAAGAGGAAGATATCAATGTTGCACAGGGAAATACCGACAGACAGGATTCAACTATCAACACTGCAGATGTCAATACACTGACAAACATGAATATATTAATTAATGCTATTGATATTGAATCAAGTCAGGAGAAATCATCTAAGAAAGATGATGATATACCCAAGGACATGGCTAATGATGAAAATAAAGATGCATCAAATACTCAAAAGGATATAGATACAACAATGAAAGATGCAACCAACACTCAGCAAGAAGTGTCTACTGAAAAATAAAAAAGGAGTAGATAACAAAATAGATGAAACATTGAGAAAGGTTGAAGAGAAAGAAAAGAGTAAAAAAGTCAAACAGGATGAAAGCATGAAAGAAAAAGAAGATAAATCTGTTGATACACCCAAGGCAAATGAGGAGACATCTTCACAAAAACAGCTAGTGGACTCAGAACAGAAACAACAAGATGCTTCATCTTCTCGACCCTCACCTACCAAATCAATCCGATCTCAAGGTCTACAAATGGTAGTACATCAATCTGCCTCCCAACCAAAGAAGAAAAAGAAGAAAGTATTAAAGAAAGATATCTTGGATGTCACACTTGATGAGGTAATAAAAATACCCAAGTGGGATGTATCTACTTTAGATACTGAATCACTTCAAAAGTTTGGAGTAATGTGTCAGAGAAAGGCGATACAAGAGAAAATGAAAAAGGCACATAGGGAAGCCCAAGCACTTGAACAAGCAAGGGATATTCTACAACAAATTGTTCCAGATGTCAAACTCAAAGATATCATATCAATCATGGAACAAATACCAGTTCTTACAGATGCCATCACAAATTAGAATGTAGATGCAGAGAAGGCAATGGAAGAACAGGCAGAGATGAAGTATCAACACAAACTAATTGAGAAGATCAGCCAAGAAGTGGCAGAGAACAAGGTAAAGCTATCTCAACTAGCAAGTGAATTAGAACCTATGATTGTTGAAGTTGTTACCTTAGTTTAGAAATTATGCACATTAGAAAATTTCACTAAAGAAAATAGTGAAAAGTTGTCACAATTAGATTCAGATCTAACAGCGAGTGCACTAAGTTTAACCTCTGATGCTAACACCGCTGTATCATGAAAAGATTACAGAGGTAAACAGATTGAGAAAAGAAATATGGGATGCGGAGAATCAATTTAGGAATGAGGTTACAAAGCTTCAAGCTCATATTTTTCCAAACCTCACCACTTTGAAATAACATATTACATATGCAAGAACTCTAATCACGACCCCAAAAATGTCTGTGGTAGATAGCATATATGACATGCATGTGAGGATATCACTTGAGCATTTGGCTCTTGAGAATTTAAAGGAGAAATGGGAGAAAATGATGGAGGAAATCAAAGCCTCACACTCTCACATTTTTGAAAAGATGTAAGTACCTTTGCCGTCATTATCAAAAAAGGAGGAATGTATACACATATGTACAATATACTTTAGTAAGAAAAAGGAGGATTGTATACATATGTAAAAAATACTATATGAGGATATGTATAATGTATGTACATCAAAAATAGACATGTGCATAAACTTACACTTACCGGCATATGCATAGGGGGAGTCATTTCATGACTAAGGAAGAAGTATACACAGGGGTACATACTTGGTATGTGCAAGATCATGGGGGGCCAAAAAGTGGCGATATGAAAAAAATCCATTTTTCACTTGTCCAAAAGCGCTTGTTGACTTTTTAGTAGGCCTGGGTGTCAGTACACCTGGGCAAACCTGACACCAATGCACAAGCCAAATCGGGTACCCGATATTTTTGGGTACCTGAAACCTGCGGCATAAATCAAAACCTGCAAGCTATTTTCCTCATTTCTGCTGCCCACGGCTGCATTCAGCATTTTTGTTGTGAAAACATTAAAACCCTAAATTTAATTATGTTTTTTCATTACTAATTATTTAGATAATAAAAGGATATATTTTTAATCTTGCTTTCATTGTACAACATGTCTCAATAAAATTAATTAAATTAA
>MU224601.1:1148477-1180085 GCA_018584345.1 Thuja plicata
TATATATATATATATATATATATATATATATATATATATATATATATATATGAAGAGCTTTTTGTACAGTGAAGTGTGATAGTGATGAGATGATATGAAGAAGATGGAATGCATGAATGAATTGTGATGTTAGAAAGATGCGAGCTACAATTGGAACTATCTAAGCATAGATGATGCTTTTATTGTTCATTGTTGAGTTTGATTGTAACATAACTATTTCTGATTGTAAGAGCAATGTGCTCAGTATACCTCTAACAAGGTTTTGTATTCCCCTAATAGGGAAATGTGCTAATGTAATATTCAGCTCCTAACAGGGCTAGGTCTCCCAACATGGACACTATACTTTCAGTACATATTTGTGGTACCATCCCCACCGGGGTTTTCCCTTGGCCAGGGTTTCCTCAACAACAATTCATGGTGTTATGAGTTATGTGTTATGTGCTTATGTTTTTTTCATTTTAGTAATTATATGGTTAAGTTGGAAATTATTAAGTTCATGTTTAAAGTGTTGTAATACCGATTCACCCCCTTCTTAGTATTACTTAATCCTAAAAATTGGTATCAAATCTTTTGGCCCTTGGAGAGAAAGTTTAACAGCTTAAGGGAGATCAAGATGGATTCTGAAAGTTTGGAAGAAAACTTTGAAGAGACACTTGAAGATCTTGACAAAGCTAAAGAAAAGAATGGTGACTTGAAATTTAAATTGAGAAGAGTAGAGAGATTCATTAAGAAACTAAAATAATAGCTTGAACTTTATACAAGTCAGAGACAAGATCTTATGGTTAAGATAAAAGAGGATTTAGACAATGATAGTTCAGATCATATAATGCAGCTTGAGCAAGAGAAAGATACTTTGAAGCTTGATTATGAAAATAATTCACTACAGATGGATAAAGAGATTCAACAAGAAAAGGATGCTAAGAACAAAATTGAAGAAACCTTAAAGGATGCTAATATTCAGATGGGGCAAATGAAGACTGAACTTGATCACTACAAGAACAAATATCTGGAATTGCAGAAATATAATCAGATCATAAAAGGAGAACTTGTTGAGGCAAAGAATCATATTGAGAGACTTCACTTGAGTAGTGACTTGATCAATGACCAGAGAGACAGACATAAACCTATAGGAGACATGACTGGTGTTGGCTTTAATGAAGCTGAATGTTCAAAGAATCAAGAAGAAAAATCTGATGCGAAGATTGATGAAGAAAGACCTACTCTTAAAGAACCTAAATAACAGATCAGACCTTTCAAAGGTAGATGTTTTGGATGTAACAAGGTTGGACACATGAAGAGAGATTGTAGAGGTAAAGCCCTTTTCAAATATTTTTCTAGTTATTTCTTTAACTGTTATGCATATGGGCACAAGAAGATAAAATGCAGGAAACCTGATCAATCAAGATTCAAACATGATTACATTAGTGAAGAGACAACAACTAAGACCACATGATACAAATGTAATAACCTTGGGCACATCGCAAGGTATTGTAAGTTGCAGGTTAATCAGAATAGATCACCTCCTATATATGCTACAAATGTAACAATCCAGGGCATATAGCAAAGTTTTGCAGGTATAATGGAACTGATAAAAGAAGAGAACCACCTCCTATAGTGATAAAGAATAATATCTAGTGATACTGGTAAGAGTCTTGTAGAGTAAATGAGTGAATTTGAAAATTGTTTCAGGAAAGCAGCAGATATCAGCAGTTGTAAGGTATGGAAGATAAAGGAGTCTAGTGAGGAAAAGGTTCAAGGAGAATCAGTAGATACTACTGAGTCTTCGCTTGATACTAACATTTCTACATCAACCTAGATGGCCAAGCATGGCCTTAGGGGGAGCATTGGAAGAATACATCAGAAATCTATCCAGCCCTTGAATTTGTGGAGTAAGCTCTTGTGAGCTTAGGGAAAGCATGTAGAAATGTTTTGGAACACATATCTATGATCGTATGGTTTTACAAGCCTATATCCTATGATCGCCAGATTATTATTTGACTGGTTTATGTGCAAAAATGAGTTTATTGGGAACTATGTCATTTCTTCACTAAGCGAAATATAATGTTAATTGAAGAACATAATTGAACATAATTTGCAGACCAGAGCTTGAAGAGAACAAAGTCTAGAGCAGAAGCAAATTGGAGCAAGTGTGTTGAAGAGTTTTATCGAAGAAGGGATTCACATTTCAGCAGTAAAGAGGTATTTAGATCGATTGTGAAGCTTTGAAAATGGATACTCCTATGATTTTTGATGTTGCAGAGAGACCTAGATACAAATTTAAGAAACACCCTTTCAAATCTACTGAGTTTAATCCCGAAGGTGCATTTTCTCAAACAAGCTACAACGTTCTACATGTCGAAGATAGTAGGGCTTACATATATTATAAGTATGAATCTTTGGGAGATGAAGAGATTGCCACAAAGATGGAAGACACGATAGGTGATGATGGAAATATGAAGGATGAGTTCACACACCTTAATAACCTAAGTATTATGAAGATAACCGAACTTCACGATTTCAACAAAGAAGAGTGGATAAAGATTATCTTGAGCAGAGTTCAAGATTAGTTCATATGGCTTGGAGATCAGCCTGTGAAGATCTGCAACAACCTAATTCATGCCATAACAGGATTGGAAAATACTGGTGTAGTACTTGTTGCTGAGAAGAATACTAAGAAGATGGTAGAAACCCTAATGCATTTGCAATGGGACAGGAGAGAGATGACAGTAAATGATATATATTCCAACATGATGTAAGATTGATTACTATGATTTTAGGCTATAAACTCCATTATAGCAGCTGACTAAATTTTGTATCAGTAAGAGTAATCTTAATGGCTTATAAGATGGTCAAGGAAAACATCAAGTATAATCTTTGTGAAGTCTTGAAACAATAATTATTGGAGAATGAAAGGCAGATTAAGAAGGATAAGTTGAAAGGATTCATATTTGGATCTTTGTTGATACACATGTGCATTCACATTGTTCACAAAATGATTGGTATGCACCCTAGAGCATGGAAAGATAGTATACCTACTGGTATTCAGATTTCTTAGAGTTATAGGAGACAAAAAAACACTTGGGTAGAAGGCAAATTTTTTGGTATGATCAAAACTCTACAGAGAGAGATGAAGGCAAGTGACAAAATTCATGAGGAAGTAGTAGAAAAATATGATGAATCAATTTGTTTATGGTTGAAACTGATTGTTTGTGCTTTGAGGAATTTATACCTAGAAAGAAGTGGTGATATCGAGTGGGCTATGAGGTTAGTTTTGAAGTTCTGATTATGCAAGTAAAACACATTTTATCTTCATAATTTGAATCATCAGAGGAGAGATGGGGTACTTATGAGGAGAAGTCTGCAAAGATTAGGGAGGAACAAACTAGAGCATCAAGGAAGAGGAAAGTAAAGAATATAATTGATGATTGTGCAGCCAAGGCATGTATATCTAAAGATGAAATGAAAGAAATTAAGAAGAAGATGACTGAGGGAGCTTCTGGGTTGGCAAGCACTGCTCCTGCAACCCTTCCACCTCCAGAAGATGCGATTATAATTAGTCCAATTTCTACTGTGATTGATGTATCTACACCTTCACCACCACAGTATACATCACATGAAGAAACTACAAAGCAAGTATCTAGAAGAAACACAAGGTCCACTAAATTGGAATCACCTCCTAAGAAACAAAGGACAAAAGGAGAAGAGAATAAAGTTGAAGAAAAGACCACTAATGCGAGACAAATTTGGAAGTTAGATATGAAGATGCTGGAGAAGAGAGTAATTGAGCAAGGGAAGCTTGTTTCATTAACAAAATACTATGAAAGGTATGAGCGATCTGACAAACTTTTGATTGAAGACATAGTGCTTAAGTTCATTTACTTGTTTTTAAGAAGAATTTGTTAGAAATTGGAGGTAGTATACCTGAGGAGTTACATGAGAAATTGGAGATAAGGAACCAATTAGCATAGAAGGAACATGAAGTGATTAGAGAATATTAAATTGAAGGCATGTTTCTAGTTGTATATGTTAAAGAGATGGAAAGGATATTGAATGAACTTAAACCCTTATTGAGAACCAAGACAAGATTAGTAAAGATAATGGAAAGGAGATATGATGAAGTAATTGAGGAGACATAGAATGCTATATGAAAGGTCTTGATGGGATCTGAAATAGAGGACATCTCGCCACATGAGGATCCAAAGCCCAAATCTATTGAGAAAGGAGAATCATCTAGGAGAGCTGAAATAAACCTTGGTAAATCATTAAACGAAGATGCTAGTCAGTATGTAAGCACTCTGAAGCAACTAGATTTCTATGTTTCTGGTGTGCTTGTGTCATTGGACACTTCGTAGGATGTGAATGACCCCTTTGTGTAGGATACAAACATTGAAGGAATCAGTGACAAGGATATGATAGAGAAAGAAAAACAAAAAGAAAACATTGATGAAACAGTGGAAGATACATTGAATAAGGTTGAAGTGAAATAGGAAATTGTTACATATGATTCTTCACCTTTATTGTTGGCAAGTAGAGACAAGGATTTGAGCACAGACATTGAGAAAATGGATGTGGATGAGTTTATGAAGTTATCCTACATCACATTTGCTAAAGCTAAAGAAATATCTAAGCAGAAAGGAGAGAAGAAGGCTAAGGTAATGACAAGAGCAGTTGACACTTTGAACAAACTACTTCCAGCACCTACTATTTTTCAAGGAAAAGGTGATGCAAAGAACTTGAACAAGGCACTAGATGACTTTGACAATCACTATGAGTCATTAGAGAAGACCACTGAAGAGAAGGCTGAGAAGAAATATCTCGCAAAGAAATTGGAGGAAGTGTGCAAGTCTATTTCATGGGACTTGGGCATACCGAACAAAAATACATCTGAGGCTAAAAGTTGTGTCGCACATGGAAGGAAGTTATACAGTTATTGTATCAACCCTATCAGACATATTAAGAACATTGAGGACATAATAGCAAAGGACATAACTACTTTGGATAAGTTGATGCATAGTTGTGAGACCTCCTCACAATCTGTATTGGAGATTGATAGAAAGGTGTCCAAGATTTTGGACAAAATGAGTGTGCTTGATACAAAAAGAGGGAGAGTTATGGAAAGGTTTGGTATGCTGAAGAGTCTAATCACTCCCAAGCTATCAATTCTTGAGTTCCATATCTATGACATGGAGAAGACATGACATGCCCTTACAACTAATATGCCTACTGACCTAAAGGCATCAAATACTTCTTCATTTTCATTGAATAGGTTGATTCATGTGATTTGGATTTTGGTGAAGACCTGGACAGACGAAGTGAAGATCTTGGAAGACTCTTTTTGAGATGTATTGAAGATGGTCTAAATTTTTGGTAAGCAGTGGTACAATTTTGGTGCATTCTAGATTTTTGTTTGCCTTTGCCATTGATGTCAAAGGGGGAGAAGAGAAGAGATGAAAAATGTATAGATAATTGTATAGAGCAAAGGGGATACATAAAAGACATACAGAGATATGTTTTTGGTATTGACACTTAGTTATTTTTCACTAAGTGTTACCATCAATGCCAAAGGGAGAGATTGTTAGCAAGTGATGCATTTTTTGAGTGATATAGGACACTTGAGGGTTGCCATTTATGGAAACACATCTGGTATGATGATCGCTTGGAATTGTTTATAGTTTTGGAGATGCAGATTGCAAAATGACTAAGTATGGTGAACAAAAATACAGAGAATAGCAGTACAATTTTGGATAAAGAAGATAGTATATGATGAATGGTGACATGCAAGCTTAGAGGAAGACATTTTGGGGGTATGTATGACCTTCTGTTAAGGTCACTTGAGTTTTGGTGTTGATCGCAGTGAGTTATAGTGTTTTGAAGACATGCGAAGACAAAGTAACATAGATACAAGGCAGATGAACAGTCATGATGATTAAGGGAGTATGACATGGAATCCAATTGTGCTAAGTTGGATTGGGATTTTGGATAACCTATTATTTGGTTGTATAAGGTCGTCAAATTTGTATTTACTCTTTGCATAAGTATTAATTCTATTTTTTAATGTATTAAGAGAGACGACTAGCTTCATGTCATACTCCCTTAATCATCATGATTGTTCATCTTCCTTGTATCTATGTTACTTTGTCTTCGCATGTCTTCAAAACACTATAACTCACTGCGGTCAACACCAAAACTCAAGTGACCTTAACAGAAGGTCATACATACCCCCAAAATGTCTTCCTCTAAGCTTGCATGTCACCATTTATCATATACTATCTTATTTATCCAAAACTATACTGCTATACTTTGTATTTTTGTTCACTGTACTTAGTCATTTTGCAATCTGCATCTCCAAAACTGTAAACAATTCCAAGCGATCATCATACCAGATGTGTTTCCATAAATGACAACCCTCAAGTGTCCTTTCAGGGAGTCATTTATATGATGATTCATATCATCCCCTTGAATCATATCATACAAGTCATGAACAGTCATGATCTTCTATATATATATGAAGAGCTTTTTGTACAACAAAGTGTGATAGTGATGAGATGATATGAAGAAGATGGAATGCATGGATGCATTGTGATGTCAGACAGATGTGAGCTACAACTGGAACTATCTAAGCATAGTTGATGCTTGTATTCTTCATTACTAAGTTTGATTGTAACAAAACTATTTCTGATTGTAAGAGAAGTGTGCTCAGTTCTAACAGGGTTTTGTATTCCCATAACAGGGAAATGTGCTATTGTAATATTTATCTCCTAATAGGGCTAGGTCTCCTAATAGGGACACTATACTTTTAGTACATATTTGTGGGTACCATCCCCATCAGGATTTTCCCTTGGCTAGGGTTTCCTCGACAATAATTCATGGTGTTATGAGTTATGTGTTATGTGCTTATGTTCTTTTCATTTCAGTAATTATATGGTTAAGTTGGAAATTATTAAGTTAATGTTTAAAGTGTTGTAATACTGATTCACCCTCCTCTCAGTATTACTTAATCCTAGTATGGCACCTATGTGACATCCACATAGGAGCCACATAAGAGACACATAGGCTTAGAGGAGAGGTCAATTTGGAGAATTTAAGGCTTGAGTGGCTCAAGGTTGCTCACACATGTGTGAGAAACCTTAGGGAAATGTGTGGGGGACAATAAGGTGGTTGCATTTAAGAGAGTTGGTGGCTCTCTTGGGATGGGTTTCTCACACATGTGTGAGCATTCTATTAGCACTAAAAAGTTTAGGAATCATCTTTTAAGTAGGATTAGTGGGTGATTAAGAGAGGAGGTAGGTTTAGCAAATGGGATAGGTAGGAGTAGGGTAGGTTTCTAGATTGGGTTAGTAGGTTTCTAGGTTGGGTTTAGATTATCATTCAAATTAGATTTGAATTAATCACACTTTAGAGGAATTAGGAGTGAGAGGGGATTTTAATAAATATGAATTTATTAAAAGGGGTTTTGTGAGACAAATGTATTCAATTGAATACATTAAGATGACATTAGACTGTATTTAAATACTTGGGAGGGGAACTATTTAATTGATTAAATTCAATAGTTAGATGAATATAGAAGTTATTAATTAAATTAAAAAATTTGGACATCTACATTTTGCCCCTCTTTGATGCGGCGCCACAAGTGGCGTTGCGTCAAAGAAAAGAAAATGAGTTACCCCAGAAGAAGTTAAGGTGTCTAAGAGTCGTGTCATAGCAATGAACATGTGAGATTATACCCCTCGAGAAAAGAACACAACAAGAAAAGCATTGTGGAATTTTCTCGAAAAGGACACAAACAAGAGGGAGAGAAGAAATAAAGAATGGGCTTGAAAGATGGTTGGGATAGTGAATAAATAGAATCCTTTCTAAAAAAGAAGAATGCAATTATGAATCTAATGCAACTAACTAGACTTGGAGATTAAATTGTGTTAATGTTGGAGAGCACACCCTAGTTTGATATAGCAATGCTAGAGACCCTCCAAGATTACTAGGAACACAAGGCCTTGTCACTAGCGTCGCATGGAGTGACTCAATAGGCACACACATATTTCCCCAACATCACACATGAGTCTCAAGGGATTCAAGGGGAAACGATGCTCAGGAACCCACAAACACGCACACAGAAAGAAAAAGATCTAGACCTTTCCCCTAGTTTTACCATTCACAACACACCATGATATAAAGAATTCCATAATTCCACTTGAGCAGGCTACCCAAATTAGAAGCAGACATTGGATTTGTTAAAGCAACACTTTTTTTGGCCCAATATGAGGGATGATGTTGATTTATATGTCAAGACTTGTCTTATTTTCTAGGAGGACGAGTCAACAACTCAACAACCAGGGGCATTATCGTAACCCTTTCTAATTTTGGTGCAACCATGGGCTAACATGAGTCGATACTTCATGTCTTAGTTGCACAATGTGGATGGCTTCATAAGTATAATGGTTATAATGGACTAATTTAGTAAATACAATCTTCGTTGTGTGTAAGCAGTCTTGTCTTGTTGAAATTGCAATGGAGTAACTTTTCAAGTATATGGTCAAGAATTGGGGAGTCCATCTTAGTATCATTTTAGATTGCAACCCACACTTTACTTCCAAAGTTTGGTTTGATTTGTTCAATCTAGTTGGCAGGAAGTTGTTGATGACCACCACTTACCATCCCCAAATGGATGGTCATACATAGTGTATCAACACAATCTTGGAAGACTATTTGTGACACTTTATCTTATTTGATTAGGGTAATTGGACCAAGTTACTGGACATGACACAGTTCAGTTATAATTTACAAAAAAAGTGGCTCTACTCAATAATCATCCTCTAATCTAGCCACATGTTAGCAATCGCTTACCCCATATACTATACTATGAGGTTATCACATTCCTAACTCAAATGTAGTGGAAATAGTTAAGAATTGGATGGAGAGAGTGTAACTGACAAGGTACCATCTCACTAAAGTCACAAACCGAATGAATAAATATGCTAACAAGAAGGACAGACAACTTGATTTCAAGGTTGGAGATAAGGTTTTGTTGTGTATGGACCCAAACCAATTTAAGGTTCCAAGAGGCTTGAACACATCTTTGGGTAGGACTTGGGATGGTACCTTTTAGATGGTTCAAAAAATTGGTGAACTTGCTTACAAGCTCAATATCCTGTTGCATTTAAATATCCATCTTATGTTCCATCTATCTCAGTTATGTTTGCATCATCTGAATGAAGAATAATTGGTTCGTAACATTCTGATGCGAGGCCTTGCAAAAATAATAGATAACCCTTATTGTAGAGTCAATAAGGTGTTGGTGATGTACAAAAGGGGTATGGGAAAAAGATGTTTTGTGAGTTCCTAGTGGCTTGGGATGGAATTTTGTTTCCCCTATGCTTGTTGTCCTTGATGAAATAACTCTAACATGATAAATCTTGATACATAACTTGATGAATATATGATTTCATAACATATATGATAGTACATGATCAATTTGATACACGACAATTTGGTCATTAGATGCACATTCATGACAGTTCAGTCATTTGATGCACATTCATGACAGTGACAAGTGTCGATTGATTTTGGTTCTTTGATGAATTGGATACATCTTATTCATGACCATCATATCATGATAGTATGATGGATGATGATTTGTTTTACAAGTGTGGGTTTACTCTATATTCATAATATAAGTGAAACAAGTATGAGAGGGCTCATATCTATATCCCATCTCATTGAGTTAAAAAGTTCAGTATATCGTAATTCATTATATGAAAGCCTCTTTCAAATTGATTATTCTTTATTAACAATTTTGCAACACATTATTCACTATAAGTGACTGGGAGAACCTTGGCACTTTGAAATTAAAGGGGATCAAAATGTATGTTTGAAATACATGCCTTGTGGTCGACACTTGACATTTTTCAAATACATGAAACATGACATAAGACATAAGACAAAGTTTTTGAAGTGTTATTCAAAATGCCTTGTTTTAGTATTTGTTATGTCAATCACATTTTACAAAGTTTTGGTTTCATTTTGAAACCCTAAGCTCGGGTCTCCAAGCTTGGGCACAAATTGAAAGAGCTAGAGCATTACCTGAAGTTTGAGTTTTCAGCTATCATGACGACAAACAGTTTGACTGCAGTAGAAATAGTTACAATGAAGAATTTATGGTGGGTGTGAGATGATTGAGAAAGGATTGTGAAGTGCAGATTATTCAAGACTTTTTGATTCGCTTACCAAGTGCTCTCTTTTATTTTTGTACTAGTCTTTTGCAAGAAATAGTTAATACGGTTGTTTTGTGAATCTCATTTTGTTAAGGGTGACGACATATTGATTTAGGGTTTAAATTTAATGGTTTCTGTTAGCATTTCTTGTAAATTCTTAACATATTTCTTTAAGCCCTAGTGAGAAATTATACTTTGTTTATCTCTAGTCAAGTTGTGTTGAAAGTTTTATTCATGGGTTTTTTGGATTGTTTTTTATAGGTCATGTTTAAATTGTTACTTGTAGTACATAGATAAAGTTTTTTTAAGGGTTCAATCAACCCTAGTTAGGGTTTCATATTTTGGAGAGTTTTAAATATGTCATTGTGATTATTGTTCTCATTTATATGTATGTATAGTTTCTTCTGTCAAAGGTCAAGGGTCTTTGGGTTCAAACCTTGCTTTGTCCTTGTATTAAGAGTTTTGGTTTTCTTTTGCTCAAGTTTATGCTTAATCATCCATTGTTAAGAGAAGTTTATGTTTAGTTGTTTGAGAAGATGGTTACATCTGCAAAACTATTCTATAACAGTTAAGCATTCAGTTATGAAGAAATCAGTTTCCTTTCAAGTTTACAAACAAAGTGCAATATATATTTGAGAAAACATTCTGGAAAAGATAATTTTATAGTGTGCATACACAAAAGATGGTTTTTTGGATTTATAATCTCATAAGAGTCATTTAAAATATGATGTAAAAGACTTTAATTTTGAATTATATTTGTATCAGTTGCAATACAATATAACATTCATGTTTCTGATGTGAGTTCAGAAGATGTTAATAAGAGAAACATAGATGATACTTTATGATTGAAATAAATAAATTGAGAAAGTTCAGTGTGACAACTAGTAAGGCATATCATCAATGAGACAAATTTATAGTGAGGCACTTTGATTTGCTAGTGAGGTATTTAAAAATACTATTAGTGAGATAGCATTGTCAGTGAGACATACAGACAACTAGTGAGGCATTGTATAAAGTATATTTCAGATAAGCCAGTGAGGCAATTTTTTGAGTGGTTTTATTCCCTAGGAGGGTTTCCACTGAGGACATTTCATTGTATCATTTCTTATGTGATTATCTTGTTTATACTTTTATTTATTCCATTTTTGTTTCATTTATGATTAAACCAAAAAAAACTAAAAATTATTTTAAAATCAATGAATTTATTAGGACATTGATTCACCCCCCTCTTAGTGTCTTCCTTACTCCAACAAATGGATCGAGAGCAGGCTACATGGGAACATGCTAAGACATTGTGGTAAGATGAAGAGAAGGTTTTGGAGTTCCTTGAACGAAGGAGATCTATTGGAAATTTGGATGTGTTGTCATTGATGTCAACATGTCTATTATGTTGTTTGGATGTCTAGTGCACAGTTTGGATATTTTTATATCTGTTATACAATATGTATGTCAGATATGCAGTTTTTATAGTAACGTAGAATATTAAGATGAATGGTTAAGGAATGTTATTAAAGATGAGGAGTCACACACCTCATGGGATAATGTATAGGTTGTCTACATGGTTCACATCAAGTTTGAGTTGCTGAAATGTTTATTTGATCAAGTTATGGTGTCATAGATGAAGATTGGTTATTTTATTATTTACTAGTGTAAAAAAGTTGCAAAGAATGACCTCACGCATGTACTAGAGGTGAGATCTTTGGTTTCACAAATAGGAATGTGTTAAGGACATATCAATGTGTCTACCACTCAAAGGGTTTGTGATTCTGATGGTCTGCAAGGTATTTACAAGTATTTCAGTTGGGGGTAACAATGTTCTTGAGGTTTGGCATGAGATGCTGACATATCCAATAATTATGCTGGATTTTATTGTTTGTTTGGGCTTAATGATGCCTTAGGATGATCTTTGATTATATTCCCAATGAGTTGGTAGCTTACATTGATCAAGGTGACCAAGTTCAATGAATTTGAAGATGGTTTTATGAAAGACCATAAATTTTACGTCCACCTGTCACGCAAGACTCTTTGAGAAATGCACTATTTCTACACAATGCAAATTGCAACAATTGAAAAATTATACTTTTTTTCAACTACTCTTTTCATACCAATAAAGATGATATTGGCTATTTTAAACACTCAGGTTGCTTACTTTCACCATTGTTTATGTAACACCCAAAATGCCCTATTTGAGGTAATTATTAATTAATTAAAAATGTTACATTCATTGCATTTTAATTTTTACTTAATTAATAATTAAGAGATGGGAAAGGAACAAACTAATAGGTGGGCACAAAAGACTTGCACTGAGGAAAGGAACATTGATGCACAAATTCTAAATATAATTCCTGAGATGGTGCATGTAAACCTTACCTCTCATAGGCGTATGTAAGATGATAGGACTTGGAGATGAGACATGGGGATTAGGTGCTATGGTATATTTTGGGTGTTGTATAAACATTGTACAACCTATGTTGGCCTAGTGGTGGAGAACTTTTACTCTTGAAAGATAAGTCACAAGCTCAAATCCCATAGGGGTAGGGTATGCACGCCTTATTTGTAGCACAATTAGGTGCCTCCTACAAGGAGTATTGGGTAGTATCATATTGTTGTCACCATATATAAACTCCCCCAAAAATGGTTGGTATTATGGACTATAAAAATACCTTTCCTTTCATCTTGCTCAGAGGAGAGGACAAAGGAAGGTCTCAAAGCTCAGACAGGAGCTAGGAAGCCGTAGTCAGCAACAAGTGGAGAGATATTTGAGTAAAAAGTTTCTTGTGGTAGCTAGAAGAAGGCATTATTAATCAGGAAGAGTGAAAATCTTTATCAATGGAGGAACTACAATTACATTGTGGAGATTTTGTGTTTCCATGCTAGGCTTTACAACTCGACTATTGAGGCATCATTATCGATTTAAAAGATGTCATGGAATAAAATGCCGCTAGTTCCAAACTAAGATGAGATCACAAGCCACAAATGCCTCGACACACATTATACTCTTTTAAGGGAATATTTGTTTGTGCCCCTAAGAAAGGGTCTCAACAATCTTAGAGAAAAAATTGGTTCCTAGAGACATGGAAGTTTGGACCAAAAGATCCTTCATAGGAGTCTATTTTAGTAGAAGAAACATTGGCATTACTTTCACAATAAAAACCCACAGACTTGGTGGTAAATGACCCGTCAAACTTCCTATGACAGGTAGTCTTCTTCGTATATCTGATGATGAAGGAGAATTTGAGTTTATGACTTGGGGTGTGGTGGCTAGATGTGAGGAGGACAAGAAATCTCGTGTTTGTTTTAGGAGGAGGTTTTTTAAAAGGAATTTTATTTCTACCTCTTTGCCCCAGTTATTGTAGACCTGGTCCATAATTTCTTCTTTGGTAGGTCTAGATTTGATGATTATTTTGAATAGAGCATAATTTTCTAAGATTTGTGCCTCCTCTTCAACTGTTTCTACCAGATTAATTTTAATGACAAAGAATTGAATGGGGGATGCTTCTTCTCTCTTCTGTTGATGAGGCTCATATGTTTTTCAATGAAGCTAAATTTAGTTGCCCCTTTTGTTCTCCATTCTTTTGCAAAGAGTGTGCTTGAGTTGAGTTTCTTATTATCTTTTGTTGAAAACCTCCAAATAGGATGTAATTTTACTCCCTGAACATATGCAGTTGGGTAGGGTTTATTTGAGCCATGTTGTGTAATATTTGATTTGTGATTAACATAAGTTTCTCTTGATAATGGTTTTTTTTTCGCTTAAGCAGAGCAAAACAGTAATCCATATTCTTCCTGTAATGTTATCTTTTTTATTTTATCGAAGAAAGTTGATAAAAAATATGTAAGAAATACATAGTATTCCAAAAGGATTGCATGATAAAAATAAGAAAAAATATTACATCACAAAAATAACAATCCTAAGGAAATACACTAATTACACAATACAAACAAATGAACCAAACTTAAAGGTTGAATACTCATAAAAAAATAGCTTACAAGCTGAATAAACCAAATACATGTTGCTAGACATGGACTACCTTTGGAAATAAAAATCATGAATGTTTTAGGATTGAAAATTAAGGAGTTTATGAAGCTGTCTAGAATATTTCATCTCTCCTTGAAGATGCAAAAACTGATACTTTATCTCATCCAACTGTCTTATGTATCTAGCTCCATCTTAATGCTTAGGCTTTAGTTGTGAACATAGAAAAACTAGTTCAAACAAAATGTTTGAGTAAAACACTAGAATATCTACTTCCTGATGTAAACAGTGATTGGAAATTAATGCTCAACATCTACTTTTCAAAATACATAACAAAATAAATTGCTTCATAGAAGCTGCAATCACATTCTTATGAAGGCCAAACCCCAAAACTTCTTCCCTCCATCTTAAATTATGATAAAAAACAACAGCAAAATGATTAAATATGAGGCTCCATTTCATTTTTTTTTCTCTAGGACAACTCCAAAAGATATGTTTCAAATTTTCAAAATGATGACAAAAAGACATAAAGCTACTTGCAATGATAAGCATCTTAGTTTATCTCCAATAAGCAGTTTCTGATGTTAAATTTTCCAAGACAAAATTTGAGCATTTTCCTCAGCCTTAGTTTTCCAGATTTGTGAACTCAATTTAAGCCATTTCCTTTTTGCAATCCTGCAATTCCATTTGTTATTAAGTCACAGGTTTAACTTCAAAAATGGAAGGATTTGCAAGTATATTTTTTTAGAGGGAAAAAAGAAAAAATACATTTTTCCAACCATAGACACTCCTTGAAGGCACTGCACCGCAAAGGAGCACGAAACTTCATAAGGAGTTTCATAGGGATCAATGATTTGACAAAAATAAAAAAAACCTTTAATTTGGTTATTTAAATTGAAGAAGTCCTTGGAATATTGTCAACTAGACTAGTTAAGTGAATTGAAGTCCCAAATATCATTAAAATGTTTCACCCCCTTCTTAGAATGATATCTAGCCTATTTGGGAATACTGATAGCCAATGGTTTCCCATGATATTGAATAAGCCTGTTCCACCAAATATAAGAGAAAGCAAAGCTGAAACCATGTTGTAACGAGTTCCTCATGTAATCCAAACAATTATAGACTAACTTCCAAGCCTTCCAAATAGATTGCAATGGAAAGGATCCTTTAATACATAAAAGTGAGAAATTAAAATCTTATCTAGCCAACCCACATTATGCCCCCTATTATTTATTTGGCAGACAAACAAATCCCCTGAGTCCTAGGATCCAAGAGACCTAGCCCTTCTTTATGCTTTGGTTGAATGCAATGAAGCCAAGAAGAAGACCTAAAGCATGCCTTGTCATCCCAATTTGTCCACAAAAAAATATCTGATAAGTTTGCTAAGGTCCTCATAATATTTTTTGGAGGGTATCCAACAAGAAGAGTAATAAACATGAGAGGCTAAAAAATCCAATTGATCACCTATATTTTACCAGGTAGTGAAAGATATCTATTGCCCTTAATTACAAATTTTGTTCTTCACTTTTGTGAGAAACCAATTCCGCATATCACAAAGAGAAACCCCCAATCCAAAAGAGATACCAAGGAAACATGTAATCTGCCCAGGTTTAATTTGTTTCCACTAACTAGTAATCCAGAATGGCACCAAATTAGGTTGGATCATAAAAAACCTCAATTTTATGTTGAGTTAATTGAGAGCCTAACATAGAGCAATACAAATCCAAGACCTCCAACACATGTTTAATTTTAGATTCAATATTGATGTTGTGTGAGGGAGATAAAGGTAATGAAACCATCTCGATCTACTTCATGATTACCGCAAAAATACTATAAGATAAATAATTGGGTGAGCTACACAAAAAAGAAACCATAAATCTTAACTTCTTGTAACAGAGAATGTTCAAACCTATAAATTAGAGTTAAGAATCACAAACATAATAATTCCTTGGATACCTTTAAACCTTGAACATTTTAGGACATAAAATCATAAACGAGTATCAAGAGTCATCTCCTTGTTATCCAATTTGCTTAGAATGGAATAAATATTACGAAGAATGACCTTATTGGAGTCAAATATTCCTATCTAGAAGTTAAAATATCCAATAATTATCATTTCTTTGGAACAATTTCTCCTTCCAAACACCTTGTTGGGATATGGGACCTTTGCTATACAATTGAGGAGGGGAAGCATGTTGAGTAGATAAGTATGCCAACTAATACACTTGATCTACTAGTGTAGATCTAACATATTCTACCTCACTAGAGCTCTTCCCATGTTGGGTATGATCTACATTTTTTTGGTTTAGGAGGTTCTGAAACCATCTTATTATCTCGACTTCTAGAGCTAAAGGAAGTCTTTGTGGTTGATAACTATAGATAAAACTTTAGTTTTTGGTAGGCGATGTCAACCCACAAGAAAACAATGTGGAAGGTTTTGGAGGAGGAGAAACCAAAAGATAGCCTTCAGTAGTGTGTTTTAAAGTAAATTAAAGTAAATAATATATCGAGTGTACCTCATTTTCCCAATTTGAATATCAACAATTTCTTTAAGGAACTTGGACAAATCCACCTCAACACATACTTTCCATTATAGACAAGCCTAATAGAAGCATTTAGGTTCAATGAACCACATTGCATAAAGAAGAGGCAATTTGGCTCAAGAAGTTCTAGCATGGAAAATGCAACCTAAGGAATTCAACACAAATGATAACCTTAATAGATTTTTCGACAAAGATGACAAAGCCTTGAGGCCAAAGGTTTGAACACCAATAATAATGATTGAGCAAGCTGAGGGTCACAATTGAGAATGGCCTTAACATGTTTGAGTTCAATATGATGAAAGATAATTTTTTTTTAGTAAGGTTTCACATGACAATTAAGTAGATCCTATGTGAGACCCAAACACTATTGACCTAATCTTTAAGCATGATTTCAAGGAGGGCCCTAAATACAAAATATCATATTAAAATAAAAATTTCAAGCTAGTAGCAAGCATGATCAAACTCAAGTATTAGAAAAAAACATATGGGGGTGTTTCACACGACACACCGACATCTGAGGTTGCTTGAGTGGGAGGTGTTAGTTTTTTACCGATGAACCTTCAACTCCAACAACACCAACAACTGTTGTTAGTTTATTATCAATAAATCTTCATCTCCAACAAAAACAACTAAGGAGGAATGACAAGTTGATACCATTTGAAAGGGACAAAATTCATTTATAGGTAACATAAGTAAGGGAAGTACTATTATAAATGTAGGAAAAGATCCAACCTCCTACTTTAGGGACATAAGACAAGCTAGAAAATCCTAACTATTTTTTTAGATGTTTTTAAAATTATGTGAAGGGAAACACCATTTATTACTTGTGAAATTCAGTTTTTTAATTTTATTTTAAAAAAATAAATATTATATATTATTTATAAATATTAATATATATTCCAAAAATTTAATATCTTTATATTTTAAAATTTAATAGTTTATCTATGAAATAAAATTTAATTAGTTTAAATTATTTATAATTATTTTTATTATTGATAAAAATTAAAATCATAATATATTATTTTTATTTAAGATTTTTTATTATTGATAAAAATTAAAATAATAATATATATTATTTTTATATAAGATTTTTTATTATCATTGTTTATTTTTTACATAAAATTTTAATTTTACTTTTTAAATTACCATCATTCACTATATATTTTAATATTAATAATTTTAAATTTATAAATTATTTTCTGAGCTTCATATGCATAATTACAACATAAGATTCTTTGAGCTTCCCACTTAACATCCTTTAGGGCTTGTTTGTTCTGCAGAATTTGTGCATGCTGGAATTGAATCCTTTCTGGAATTCTGCTATTCTCAAAGCAAATTCTAGAATATGGGCTTGTCCTGTTTAGTTCATCTGGAAGATGACTGAGAAGATGTAGATTTTGCGTTTGGTTCCACAAAACTAGAATTGGAATTGGAATTTTGTTTTTGCACACATACACATACACACACACACATACGTATGTATATATACACACACATGTATATAGACACATGTATATATACACATGTGTGTATATACACACATACACATGTGTGTGTATATATACACACATATACACACATGTGTATATATACACACATACACACACATATACACACACACACGTGTATATATACACACACATGTATATACAAACATGTATACACACATATATATTTATATACACATGTATATATACACATATACATGTGTGTATATATAAACATACACATGTATGTACACACACACACATATATACACATGTATACACATATACACACATGTATGTATATATACACATACACACATGTGTGTGTATACACACATATATACATATATACACATATTTGTGTATACACACACACACACACACATATATATATGTGTGTGTGTCTATACATATGTGTATATATATACATGTCTGTATATACACATGAATGTATATACATACATGTATATAGTATATATACACACACACACACACACACACACACACACACATATATTATTGACACAAAAATGAGAATGCATTTTCCTTCCCAAAATAATACTCTCAATTCCAATTCCAGGTCTGAAGGGGGAATTGTGGAATGCTCAAAATGACCCAAAATTAGAATTCGCATAACCCTATTCCAATTTTTAATTTTGGAACCAAACAAGGAATTGAACATTTTGGGAATTCGGAAATGCCAATTCCCGGTCAATTCCGCGAAACAAACGGGAAGTTTAAACACTATTAATAAACAATTAAATAATTTTAGTTGTAATCATATCCTTTATTTAAAAGATTTTCTTTTAGTAAAAAATAGGTAGCGGGTGAGGTGGTCCGTTTTGATTTAGAATAAGAGTTCGCCTATGGGAAGTTTTCCAACAACAAAACCTTATATTTTAAGACGCTGGCTCCAGACATAATGTACCAAAGACAAAAAAAAGTCTTTTTTTTTTCCCAAATTCATGAAAACACAGTAAGTTTTTGGCAATTTTTTTGTGGTTTTCGACCACATGTAGATCATAAAGAACAGATGTTAAAAATTTCACAAAAATTTGTAGTGTTTTCAGATTTTTCAAATTTAATCAATAGTACACTTTCTTTAGAATTAGCCGTTAGAAGAAGACGACAATCCTACGCAAGAGTCTTCGACGAAGGCGCTTTTCAATAGAATTTGAGGACATTCTACGCGTTGAAAAAAGCGACCGTTGAAAAAATATGTATTTTTTCCAATCACTCATCGTAGGATTGAAAACGACTTCGACTATTATAAGGAACTCAATTAGATCAAATCATTTACCTAGGTAGAGATGAAATGGAACACTCTGTAAAGAAAAAGGTCTAAAGAGAGCATTTATATGCGTGTCAAGGAATGTCAGGTTTATTGTCATTTTTAAAAAGTGGGGTAAATGGTGCTTCCGGTGTACATACATTCCAAGCTCCTTGGCATGAATCTATACCTTACACGTCTGGGAATTTGTTTGATGACTGCCTTTCTCTTGTCAATCGTCGGAGATGGGTAGCAGTACGGTAGTAGTCAGAAAAATGTTTGCCGTCACGTCTGCAACGTGCTTTCAAAATTATGTAAACTATATCTTAGTTGGAGTCGATAAATTTATCGGCAAACCATTTGTAGTGTAGGAAGTATGGAGAATGATAATGGCAGAGGCAGAGGCAGGGGCAGAGACAGAGGAAGATGGGGAGGAAGAGGTCGCGGCTTTCCGGGTGCTCAAAGAAGTTATGATAATGATTATAATAGCAGAGGAGGTGGCAGAGAAGGGTTTCGAGGATCAGGAAGAAGCCAGGGGAGTGGAGGTGGGCAACAATGGAAGAGGGACCTTGAAGAAAAGCCGCGGGCGGTAGCAACCAAGTTACAGGTCGGTGAAATTTCGGCTTTAATTGTGAATGAGAATTTTGGCTACATTAAGGTGGACGGCGCTTCGCAGACTGTGAAATTCAGATACGGTGAAGGTTCAAAAACCGACACAGGCCTTCTGGATCTTGAAATCGGCGATGTATTGCAATTTACTTTGAATGATAATGCGGAAAGGCCCCGCGCAGCGTATGCGCGCTTAGTGCAGTGCAGGCGGAGGAGCCCGGTGGTTCTGGAAAGCTATCTTCATAAGCTTCTGTGTGTCTGCGATGATAGCCCCGGGAAAGTAGTGAGAGAAATTACGAAATGTCCGGTAGGGTTTCTTCTAGTGTTAGAGCTACGGCAGCCGCCTCAGGGCCTGGTATGCCGCGTTTTGGTATTGGCTGACGTTCTCCGGCAAGAAGGCGCGGCATTCTACAGCGCGAGGGTGAAGCAATTCTTCAAATTCTTCTGCGGCACAGAATTTTTGAGATCGCCGGGCGCTTTGAAGGAGTATCTTTTGGATCGGTGCAGAGAAGAAGATGAAGAAGAAGGTTTGCTTCTTCACAATTTCATGCTCTGTCTTGTGGCGCAGAGTCCAGAAAGCGTTACCGATCTCTTGCCGCTGATCGAATCGATGATGGAAATTGTAAAGACGGAAAATCTTGGTCAGTCCAGGTATTGTGATTATGTTGTGGAGCTTCTGCGTTGCCATGCTAGGGTTTACAGCTCAGCTGCCGAGGCATCAGGGGAGAAGCTGCCGTGGGACAAAATGCCGCTAGTTCCAGTCTCTGCCGAGATCACAGGCAGTAAATCCCTTCCTTTCGTCAAGAAGAAAGGGGGCTATGGATCTGTAGATGAGTACCTTGACACATATTATACTCTTTTAAGGGAAGATTGCTTTGCGCCCCTGAGAAAGGGCCTCGGCGATCTCAGAGCAAACAAATTGGACCCCAGAGACTTGAAAGTTTGGACCAACGGATCCGTCCTAGGAATCCATTTTAGTAGAAGAAACCCTGGCATAACTTTCGCAATAACAGCCCAAAGACTCGGCGGTAAAGGACCTGTTAAACTTCCCATGCCAGGAACCCTACTCTGCATATCTGACGACGGAGGAAAATTTGAGGGTATGACTTGGGGTGTGGTGGCCAGATGCGAGGAGGACAAGAAATCCCGTGTTATTTTCGTGGAACCTGTGGACGGAAAAGCAGGCGCGGGAGGCTCCTCGGCTGAATGTATGAGCAGACTGTTGGGATCATCCAGCCTTGTTTTGGCTGAAAATCCAACATTTTACAAGGCGTATGAGCCGGTCTTGAGAAGGCTGCAACAGATAGATTCTCACAATTTTCCATTTCTAGAAGAGTTTGTGTACGCGAAATGGACGCACCAACCTGCGAAATACCTTTCGGACCCTGCTACGACTGTGGATTGGGGATGCTTGTTTGGTGAGAGTAGCGTTCGGTCTGGGGTTAGAGATTTGGATAATTTAATCAAAGGCGGGTACAAGACTACTCTGGACCCAAGCCAGCTAAATGCAATTAGGCTTGCCGTAAACAACCGCCTGGTTTTGATCCAAGGACCTCCTGGTACAGGTATTTGCAATGCACTTCCAGCTCCTGTATTTTTTTTGATTTGATAGCCGAAATAGGCACATTCCAAGGACCTCCTGGTACAGGTATGGGCATTGCACTTTCGCCTTCTGTAATCTTTTTTGGATTTGGTAGCATGAATTTTCCTTGTAAGAGTTGAGATGAACACGAATTATTTATGCCTTTAAATTTCTTTGTAAATAGTAAGAGAGGAACATCGAGAACTGGTAAAAAAAAATCTCCAAAACTAGGAATTTCGCTCTGAAATTACAATCTTATATAAACTAAATATCGACGGCTTATTAGGTGTAGATCGATCTGAACAGAGACGCATACAATTATACCTACTAGAGTTTATATATAAGTGCGCCCGTGTCCTGCGTTAGTTAAGGTTTTAAAAAAAAAAGATAAAAGAGAGAATGTATGGTTTGAATGTTTTTTAAGTTTTATTTATTGTAAATCAGAAGCTGAAGCTAAGGCACAATTATTAAAAAAATAAAAAATATTTTGTTGTAAGGGATGTATGATGTCTTGACCATCTTGAGGATGGTTAAAAATCCTCAGCAACATGTTTTAGAAATGTTTTAATGAATTGAAGATTTTTGGAAACAACAAAACAACATCTCTTTTATTGTTATTTCATTATGTCCTAAACACCTTTGAAAATGGAGACCAAAATTTGAAGACCCAAAACACATACTTGTAAAATAGATGAATTATTTTATTTATTATAATATTTACTTTATTTTTATTTATAAATTATTTTAATTTTTAATATAAAATTTAAATTTATTAAAAAATACAATTCATTATTTCATTAATATTTTTGTTTATTAAACTTTATTTTATTTCTATATTTATTATTCAGTTTATATATAATTGTTTTGAAATATATTACTTAATTTATAATTTTCAAATTTTATTATATAAAATATATAATTATTTATGGTATTATCTTTGTTTTCATAATTTATTATATTTATTTAAAGTTTTCTAAAAGATAAAATTATATTATAAGTGAAAGTGATTATAAAATTTTTAATAGTTTAAATTCATAAAAAAAGAAGTTATTTTTTAATTTTTTATATCTATTATTAACATTTATTTTGAAGGAACATTTATATTAAAAATTAGTTATGGAAGAGGAATTCAATGTGTACTTTGATTTAGCACATTTAAGTTTTTAAATAGTAAGTCAAATTTTTGTAAAAACTTAAAAAATGTCTTTCTAGGTAAGTTTAGAGTATAAAGTTATTGTTTCAAGTTTTGGGTATCAATGATTTAGGTACATCAATTATGTCTTTGTCAAGTTGTCCAAAAATAGTCTAAAAATGTTAGATTGAAACATGTACATCAAGGCATTTATAATTGGTTGTCTTAAGTGTCACCATATGATTACTACCATTTAAGTTTATAAGTGATATGTGATAAAAAATGAATCATAATTGCTTATAGTTGTAATACACACATCTATTGGATCCTCTCCCCTACATCTAAGAAGATATTTGTTTTAAGAAAAAATAATATTATAAAATATTTAATTGAAGTTAAAGCATTGTTTATCACTTTCTATTGTACAAAAAACTAAAATAAATAGTATGATATATTCAATATATTGACCATTTGTCTAGAGATCTAAATTGTATTTGAGTGACTAACATGGTAAGCACACTCATCCAAACAAGAGAGACCAGAAATTGCAAAAAAAAATAACTTTTTTTTTCCTAAAAAATTTCATGTCTCATAAGTATAGAAAAAAATACCATATATATATGTCCATGTGTGTCTATAAATATAAAAAAAACACCATTAGTAAGTTAGTTATGGTGTTTTTAAAAATTATAAGACACATACATATCAACATTTATCAACCATTAAACCAAGATCCAAAGAACAAAACATGAAAGAAAAGAGTAATTAGAAATTTAAAGATCTTGTCAAGGAAGAGGGAGAACATGTTAAGATCTTTCTTAATCTTATTTTTCTTTATGACAATCTCTTCATCTTTACTTTCAAGAGTCTTGATGAAAAATAAAAAAAGAACACTGAAAAACATCACAAATCTGAAAAACACCAATATTTAATTGATCTCACTTTATTTATAGATGGCTAAAAATTTTGAATATGAATTTTTTTTCTTTTGCAAAAATGTATATATTAATGAAAAAGAAATACTACAACAAAATGTTCTTTTAAGATAAGAATCTCAAAAGAGAAAGTCAAGATTAAGAACACTTGCAACAAGGTGTTACAATGTGGAGCCAATCAACAACACTTTGAACCAAAACAAGTAAAAAATGCAAATTATACACAGATCATTTTTCTCCAAGAGTATCAAGAACACACTCCTTTGTGATAATGTTCATCGTTGAGAGGGGAAATCCATAGTGGTCTTTGGCCAAAGCAACCTACTATGATTGAAATAGAGATAAATGATTCTTGAGATTTGTGTTGAAGTTGAATTTGTCTTTCAAGGCCTTAATAAGAGATGACTGTGCAAAATGACACCATAGAGTAAACCATGCATTATCACTTTTGTAGGTGGAAAAATATTAGAGGAACTTGCTTTACATCGAAACAACCAAATATATAACAAGATACATTGTTGAAAGGATTTAGATATCACATTTTGAAAACAATGCAGCCCTAATAATGCCGATTTCAACCTTAAATTTCTGTTAAAAAGGGCTGGAATACAGGTCAAAATCAATTCCCAGATTTTTTGGGTATGATTGCACATACAAAAATCATGTTTAGTGGTTTGCAGCTTGTGACAAAAAGGACATTTGGAGGAGTGGGAAGGGAGAAATGTGGGTTGTGCCTTACCTTAAGCTTCTGATTTACAAACAACGATACTCAAGCTGAACCACTTGACTCAGACCAATTCACTTTCCATTTCAAATTTAACCTTGGTTATAATTGGATTGGAGGAAGAAGTTTATGATAAAGCCTTGAGAGGAAAATTATCAATATTATAGTGCGGAAGCCGTCTCCAATCCTTGAAAATTGAATGAGATGAGTAGAAAGTTTTAATCAAAGAGATACAAGAACCTCATGAATCTTATGAATGTCATTGATTAGAGTAGTAAAAAGTTTGAAATCATTTTTGAGCTACAAATCACTTTTTGAAGTTAATGATGAGAATTCCCAAATGCTCCCGAATTCCATAATGTCCTTTTTGAATAAGATCTTGCTATGTAAATAAGAATTGAAAGCAAGAGGCTGCTCATGTAAGTAAATCAGCCTATTCCACTAAATAGATGAAAATGAAAAGTTCATCCCTTGACTATCTTGTCCTTGAAAGCTTGTGTTTCTGGATTTGATTGTGTATGTTGTTTGTCATCAACGTTTCGGATCACACTCCGTGATCCATCATCAGGATGTAAGAGCAAAGAGATAGAAGGATCACGGAGTGTGATCTGAAACGTTGATGACAAAAAACATACACAAACTTTCAAATTCAAATGAATTGTGGAAATCTGATAGATTTATCTTGTTCTTTCCACTCAAAAAGAGAAGACACTAACTACCAAGCTTTCCATATGCTTACTAAATCTTGAGGTTTAAAGTGTTTTGACATTAATTTTTTTTATACAATCGAATATTTTGCCATAAATAAATAAAATCAATTTTACACAATCAAATTCAGAAACTATCATAACATTCATATAGATTGGAGAAATCTAATTCCTTTATAGAATTTTATCTTTCAAATCAACATCTCTCCAAATATTTATGAATTTAGCTGTAACAATGTCCAATAAGAAAATTTCATGCACTACATAAAATCTTCTAATAATCCATTTGACAATAAGACAGACTCCTTATCAATCACTTCCAAACCTTTTTTTTTACCTTTTCTGAATACAATGAAGCCATGAATCGTTTTTTTTTCTTAGCTGTAAGTGTGGATCTTTGTGGGTATTTTATTAGTCACCATTAACGTCGATAAACAAGGGTAGTTGTTTTGTGTTGAAACCCGTTTCTTGTGAGCGGTATTCAGGAAGCTATTTTTGTGTGGAAGGCAGTTTGTCTTACAGTTCTGTGCAGGCTTTCAACGTTTCCGACAGTTGCAGAAAGGTGTTTCTTTTAAGGCTTTCGGGAACATGGCAATCCCGAGGGTGTTCTCCCCAACGCAGATTGGCCACAGGCAAGTTTGTACAATCGGGATGGAGTTGTATGCCGACAGCCCCCAACTGGCCGAGAATTTCCGATTTCTGTGTACTGGCGAGAAAGGCGCTGGCCGGTCCGGTAAGCCCCTGCACCCAAGAGTTCCAAGTTGCACCAAGGGATACCAGGGTTTATGTGCCAGGGCGGCGACGGCATGGGTGGGGAATCAATCTATGGGACCACATTTCCCGATAAAAATTTCTCCAAGCAGCACACAGGCCATGCGGTATTATCCATGGCCAACGCTCCCAGTTTTTTATCTGCACTGCACAGATTTCCTGGCTGGATGACAAACATGTTGTGTTTGGTCATGTTGTGGATGGAATGTATGTTGTGCGCGAAATTGAGAAGGTGGGATCCTGCGGCGGCAACAGCTCTAAGCGTCTGGTCATTGCCAACTGTGGTCAACTTTGAATAGATTCGTTACAATTACCAGTAGGATTTCGATGAGGATTGTGTAGCCCATTCTGTGCTTTTTTCGGCTTACTATAGTACTAGTGAACGTTAACATGATCTCTATTACGGGCTAATTAGAATTAACTTAATCTCTAGGACGGAGGCTTAGGTTGCTTAGAAATAGAGTTAAAAGTTTTTGTGCTCTGTATTAGTTAGTGGTGATGTGTAGAATTGAATTGATTTTTGTCAAATATTGAAGATTTTTTTCCTCACGTTTCAATCCATCAAACAGGCAAATCGTTTGTGGGAGTGAGGATATTACGGATAGCGTTATCTGCAGATACATTGCCCCCGGGGCCCGCACTGGTGGTGACATACAAGAACCAGGGTTTGGATCACTTCCTCCAGGCTTGTTTAAAGTTCTGCCCAGAAGGTGTCGTGAGAGTGGGAGGCAGAAGCACAGAGCCAACTTTGGAAAGGTTCAATTTGTTTTCATTACTACCCAAGTCTGATGAATTCACGCCGGATTTATTTGACAACACCAGAAAACTAGAGCGCGCTCAAAGAGAAATCGAGGAAGCTCTGAAGCAGCTACAGGAAAGCTGCGACTTAAATTTAGAATCTGTACTTCGCCAAATGCCTGATTTTCAATTGAGGCAGATGATTTCACAAGGAAATCATAGCACTCCTGAATTAATCCCCGAAGCCGACATTTCCATTTCAGATTTACTTGGAGAGGACTCACAGGAGTCCAAAGATTTATATCAAGTTATCTCCCAAACTCTAAAAAATTGGATGCCTAATAAGAAAACATTTAAAATGGTACAGGAATGCTTTTCTCGTCAAAAGACGTCCGGAGTACTGAAGCAGCTAGCGACCAGATGTGTTACAGATGAGACAGACACTAATATTCTTGACGAGGAAAATAATGATAGCGGCAACGCATTAGTAGAGCAATTTCTGGAAGCTAAGCCCGAGGAAGAAGATGATTTGGATGAGCCCGATGAAAAATCAAATAAAGGGGGCAAAAAGAATGACTGCCTCTGGCTTAAGGAGAATTTCTTCACTTTCAAATCAGAAGCATTTGATACAAATTTAACGACATCAAACGATGTGAGTAAATGCTCTCTTTACTTCCAGTTCCTGTCACAGCAAAGAATACTTATTCTTCTCTACTGAAATTCATAAAGGAACCATTCGTTTTGCAGATTGATTTTGAACAATATCAGTGGCTGCTGGATGAAAATCCGTGGGATCTGAACGAGTCCCACCGTGCAATTTTGGTGCAGCTGATTATGCAAACTAGCCACCAAAACGCAGTCAAGAGATTGGAGGAGGCAAAGAAAGCATACGACGAAATATGTCAGGACATCGAGGAAATTAGCAAACGAAGACAACTTGAAGTGTTGAAAAGGGCTAAAATAGTTGGCATGACTACCACGGTACATGTTTTCTTTCGAAGTCTCTGCCGTAGGTTTTCATTTATCAGTATGACACTTTTTTCTTTCAAATCCTCCAGTATTTAATTCATATTTATTTATTTCCAATCTTCACACGTGCGTATTTGGCAGATCCACATGCACTTATTATCTACATTAAACTCTTTGTTTGATGAAATAAAATAAGACAAAATAGTAAATTATTATCAAAATTTATAATAGAAGTGTAGATCTAGGAGGTTATTTTGGTGTTTGTTTGTCTACGAAGTGTATGTCATTTGTGGGTTCTATAGGCTGCTTTGGTCTCTAGATGTCATTAAAATCTTTCATTTCATTTTATCCTTCATTTACTTGCAAATTGCAATACTTGACCAAACTCAAACACAATATATCTCAATTAATATAATCTTGATCTTTCTATACAACTATATTTCCATTTAAATTTGAATCCAAGACCTGAGCTGAATTATCACTCCTACTTGTTATTATGTAGTTTAGATTATCTCATGTTTTATTTTGTGGAGGGGATGGAATAGCTGGCTTACATTTAGTAAAGATATTGTTTATGTTATTGTCATTTAATATTTTTGGTAGGATTTTAAAAAATGGTGAGTTGAAATTTATTAAGTATATTTATTTAGGTTATTTTTTTTTTATTTTGGTCAAAAGGGTGCCAATTTAGCTTATGTTTATATAATAGCAAAACAATTTGGATTTGACATAATTTTTTATAATAAGAAGCAAGACGTAAGACAAATACTATTATTAAATCAAATATTAAAAGGAAATAAAATCTTTTTTCTAATATATAAAGATGATAAAAGTAATCAAACTTTAGTAAATAATTTTACATGTAGGATCGAACTATAAATCATGAGATTGACCCAACCCATTGTGGACTCCTTGAATGTGCATAAGACATTAATACTCAAAAATTTCTAATGCAAATAATTAAAATAAACAATATGATGCGAGGAAAGACAAATTGTGATTACTTTGCATGCAATGTTTTATGTTTAATAGTGAGTAAAAAAGGATTTGTAGTTAAGTGTGAAATATTCCTGAGATCTATTAAGTCAATATTCAACCCTACTTTAGCATGTGTGATCTCTAATGTTTGAATGCATCTAAACGCCCCAACATTTAAACTAGCAATTGGATTTAAAGGCTCAATGCATATGTTAATAATTTTTCAATTACAATAAATTTTTGATATGGATAGATGATTTTTACACAGTCAGAAGTTTATTTTGAAAGAGTAGAAATTTATTAACGAAGAGAGCTATTTACATACATTCGAGTGGATTTCCAAATGGTTAGCCATCATAACAATCCAGATTTGGGAAATCCACTAAGGATACCTTCAATTCCAACAAAAAGGATTACGAGCAATACAATAACTCTTCTTGTCAAGCCAATAGCTACTAATCTATTTTGATTAGCTGAAATAAGTGGTGAGCTTTGTGTTAATCTAAACCATTACGATCAACAATATTCTAATCAATTTTCCATTTGAAGGCCATTCTCTAGGAATGCGAACAAGAGAAACGGTCTCAAAACACAAAGAAACTAGGAGAGTTTGCCTAACTGCTTGAGCGAGAGCAGCCATGAAGCTTCCTCCAAGTTCATTCTATTCAGCAAGAAGACCTAAATCATAGAATTTGTCTATAGATAATCTTTGACCAACCTAGCTCACTCGTCTTTTCCACTGCCCTTAAGATTGCTCAAAAATAGGTAAATAGTTAAATCTTCACTTTTTTTGTAGAATGCACATATAGAAGAACTTTAAAATGCTCTTTTCTCGATTTTCTCCCAAGTCAAATTTTTCTTTTGGGATTAAAGCCAAATAAACATGTTGCAGTTAGGCCAGCCAACTCTGTTCCAAATCCTCTTCAACGAAGGGCATAAATGATTCCCGCTCTTTTGCACATGTAAAACGGATATCCAATAGACGCAAAATTAGAACTTGCAGTGGTAAATACCCAAGATAAAACATTAGGCCCCTCCAAAGAACAACATGGGTAGTTAGAAAGGATGGAAGACACAAATTTCAATCTTAAGAAGATCCTCCCCTTGACCAATTTCAAGGGGGTCATGCCATTAATAAACCGTTAACCGCCCAACTATGGTAGAAAACTTAAAATCCTCCATAGTTGACCAAGATACCAGACTTATCTTCATTAATATGCTAACCATAAGTAGATAAGTAGATGTTCAAGACATTTTTGAAATTGGAAGATCCCTCAACTCTAACCAAACCCATGTAAGTTGTGTCATCGACAAACTACAGATGAGATTGATGCTCCATAAATTGATTTCACTGCCATTCATGAATGAGCCCCATACTTCTGAAGCACTTCATTAGCCTACCCAGATCCTTGACCAGAATAATAAACAAGGAGAAAGAGGCTCTCCTTGCAGTAAACCTCTAGAAGTTGTAAATAGATCGAAAGGAGCACAATTAAGCAACATGAAGGAGGATGAAGAGACACAACTCATGACCCTTTCCACCCATTCAAAGCAAAAATCAAAGGCCAACAAAATGTGTCAAAGAAAGGGCCACCTTACTCTGTCATGAACGTTGTAGCCATAGAATGGACCACCTCCGAAGCCACAACAATCTCATCAAAAACTTGTGGGCCTTTAACAAAACCTCCTTGTTCAAAGGAGATTAAAGGATCCAATATTGTTTTGAGGTGGCCAACTATAATCTTGGTGACAACTTTCTAAGTGACATTACAAAGGCAATGGGTAAAAAAAATGATCTAAAGAGTTGGTAACTTCCATTTTTGGAATAAGAGCTAGAAAAGTAGAATTAATAGCCTTGAACATCTATTTGTTGCACTTAGATTCTCTAACCACTTTGAATAGGTCATTCCTTATAATTTCCTAGTAGGTCTGAAAAATTCAATGGGGAAGCCATTGGGCCTGGGAGACCCTTTTTCATTTAAAAAATATTGTCCTTAGCTTCTCAATAGAGAGACTCAAGAAATGCTTCATTCATAGATTATGAAAGTATATAAGGGATGCAATTAACTAGTTGTTTCTCTTCTTCCAGTATCCTATTCCCCTGTTCATTCAATAATAATAAGGTAAAATGTTGAATCACATCTACATATATAAAAGAATCCAATTGAGCCCCATGTGCAGAAAGAAGAGAGAGAACATTTACTCTTCTACTCTCCTTCACAAAATTATGGAAGAAAGATGTGTTCTTGTCTCCTTCCTAGAGCCAATCAATCGAGATTAAAAAATCTCTTCTCAAAGCTCCCACTTAGATAATAGGTTTGACAATTTATTCTCCTTTTTAGGTCCAATGACATACCTTGTTCTTTTATAGTAGATGTAATTTTGTTGAACTAAGTTTGAACCTATTTTTTGACTTTGAAGATGTTTCCAAAATAAGATTAATTTGATCTTTTGATTTGTAATTTAACATATTGTAACCTCTTAAAGAAGGAATCTATAGTTGTATCAAAAGCTGGCTTCCCTTCCAATCACCATCTTTCAACTAGATTGGCCGAATTAGCATCTTAAAGCCACATAAGCTAAAACATAAAAGAAGCCATCTTGGAGAGATTAAATAAAGAAGAGAATTTGATTGGGCAATGGTCGGAATCCTTCCACTCCAAGATCACAGAATGAGAGGCCTAATGATTGCCAATCCAAAAGTCTAAAAAAAGGAAGTTGTCTAATCTTTTAGAAACAACTTTTGCCCCACTCCTATTGCTCAACCTCCAAGTAAAGAGACCATTGCTTTGGTTTATATCCACCATTTTGAGGAAGAAAATGTCGTCCCTAAATAGAGGAAAAGAAGGACCTATGGGGGTTTCACTGATGGGGCAATATCATATCACGTGGATTCATATTGGGGGTTTAAAATGGGCAAAAAATAGGGCGATATATTGCCTATATAGGGTGGTGTTTTTTTTTTTTTTTTTTGGGTGGGGG
>MU224601.1:1187946-1198808 GCA_018584345.1 Thuja plicata
TTGTATCCCATTTAATGTACTTCATCATATTATTAATTATTGGGCATAGATTTTAGGATTCCATTTTTTAGAGTTTTATCACTTTATAGGACTCTAAATTTTGCCAAAAATTGAGAACTCCAACAACGCCCATGAGAATCCATAGAATTAAAGGAAGAAAAATAGAAAAGGACAAGACAAAAGAAGAAAAAATAAATCACACTACCTCCCTTCTGCCAAAACAAACAAACTGCACATGCTGCAAAAGATAAACCTAGCAACCACAAAACTATACCTCGCTGTTAGAAATAGAAACAAATGAATAGGACAGCCCTACAGTAACTAACACTAATAGACTCCTCTTAATTTAAAATATCTTTGAAAGAGAGATTATGGGAGTTCTTGAAACCCCCACGAGAATCCATGCTCCACCTACCAAAAGGAGAATCCATGCTCCACCTACCAATAGGAGAAAAAATAAATCACCCTGCCTCCTTCTGCCAAAACAAACAAACCACACATGCTGCAAAAGATAAACCTAGCAACCATAAAACTATATCTCATTGTTAGAAATATAAACATAGAGGAAAAGCACATGTAGGAAGGGAAAGAGGATCACGGTAGGGCCATGCAAGCTTGTGCGAACTAGAGAAACCCCACACGTCTACCTAACTCTCCTTCACATGCTATCCTCAATTTCGATGTTCTTTTCTTTTTGAGGTCTCCCATAGTAGAATGTTTGATTATATAGAAGAGGACACAAAATTTATGCAGTTTTTAAAATTGATTGCATAAGATGGAAATCACTACAATAATTATATATTTCTATTTCTAGCAATGAAAATATGAAAAACTTGTCTATAATTTATATAATCAAATGCCTTATTCATTCTTATATAAACCTTTAAAGAACAAATGCAATTCTTAATATAAAGTAGCAAAGAAAATAATTAGAATTACAATTTATATAAAAATCAATTACCTTATGACCACCCCTTGTGTATCATTATAAATCAACTAAAGAATATTTACTAAAATGCACAAAGAAATGAACTCCTTAAAAATAGGGGCAATTTACATAAACTAATTGTTATGAACTAGGGAGATTCATACTTAAGGGGGGTGTAGGTGTGAGTGGGGTTAAATAACTAATTGGTTCCCATTAAGGACTCATTCACATCTAGTCGATTAAGTATAAGTTAAACATTTGTACTTTATCTTATATTAGTTGTGCTCCATGGGGACTCATCCCCTTCCTTGGTACCGCCTTTCCCGTCCCTGAAACATTTTGGGGACTTGAAGACCCGGGGGCTTGAGGTCCATTGTCTAGGACAAACCTTTATACTAGAAGTGACTTAAACTTGAGATCTAATTTTGATATAGACCTACCAATTGCATTTGCCGATTAGGAACAACAACACACTTTCTATGTTTTTGTCATTTTATAGTTGAAACTTGGAGCCTTTGCGCAATTTTTTATAATCATCGTATAAAATGTATGCACATTGACAGTGTGCATGAAAGTTTTGTTAATTTCTTTGTCAATGTTCATGTTATGTATTAATTCAAATCTAATATTATCCATTAAACTTCTACAATGTCTATGATGAATACTTTTACAATGCTGTGATATAAATAATTGAAATTTCTCTATTTTTTTTTAAATTTCTATATATTTTAATAGCTGTCCCCTACTGTCCCCCCCAAATAAAGTCTCAAAAGTACTCCCATGCTAGAAACATGTCTCGTTGTCCCTTGCCTTTTCCGTCCCCTAAACTTGGTGGAGAATATGATATTAGCTATAGATTTGTTTCTCTTAATCATGTATCTTCTATATAGCCACCTCTTGTTCTTATATAAGCACACTTCCTTAAATGCACATTATTATTCTATCATGTCGATATTTTTAATAATATTTAATTCTTAGTGCACAATAGAAAAAGAGAAGCAATGATATTAGCTATAGATTTGTTTTTCTTAATCATGTATCTTCTATATAGCCACCTCTTGCTCTTATATAAGCACACTTCCTTATATGCACATTATTATTCTATCATGTCGATATTTTTAATAATATTTAATTCTTAGTGCACAATAGAAAAAGAGGAGCAATGAAATAAAGGGGCATGTCTACTATTTCCTAATGCACAATCAGAAGGAAGATGATCCAATAGGCTCAAGTAAGACTTAAGTGCTGAATGAGTGAATGATCATTTGCTATTAATGATAAGGAATGAGTTGATAATAGGATGATGCAAGATGGAGGGCTAAATAATCTTAAATGACAACTTTCAGTAGAAACAAAGAGACATAAATCAGACAGCAACCTGCAGTGACTTGAAACAACAACTAGAGAATAAATCTGACTTGTGGTTTGAATCTGAGACTGATTTAGAGGGTATAGAACGGCTTGGTAGTTCTGTACCCGAGTATAGAATGCCTTGCTCATTGTATACCCTGCAAGTTTGTCTCAAACTTTCCCAAATTGTCCATCACATCGTGTGCTTTCTAGATCTGCAACAGTAGGATCGCCACTTGTTCCTACACAAAAAAATGGGGAAGAAGGTTGTAAAGAGGGGTTTGCCTCCGTAAAACCCCTGTTTAGAATCAATCCTGAAATGAAATGAAATAAATGAAAGCGAGCTGTCATATAGCAAAGGCTAGATATATAAAATGAAGTATATCACACCTTGACAATGCAAATGCTTCTTTGAATTTGATCAAATATTTTGATGCAATAGCTTTGCTTAACACAAAAACCCAAAAGGAAATCATGAAAGACAAAACCTTGTGTAATAGATGTTGTAGTTAACCACAATGCTTGGAAGGAGAGAGAGAATGGAGTATATAGATGAATGATCTTCTTCCTTGATGGTTGACTCCTTCGCTTGGCCTTGAGTGAGGGAAAGAAGCTTGAGCTATGGAGAAGAACATATTGAATGCTTCAAAAGAAGTCTAGATCATGAATGCTTGCCTTCAAACCTTGAGCTTGATTGCTTTATAATAGACGCAAATGCATGAGAGTGATTTTATGTTTGGCTTATGAACTTGATACCCAAATAAGGAGAGACAGGGTGTTTATATACCTCTCACAACATTTTAGAGGTTAAAACTTGAGAAGGATGACCACAAATCCAAATACCCCACCAAATTACCAAGTTGTGCCTCAGATTTAAATCTCAGCTCAAAACTTGGGGTATATAATGCCAAGGGCATTCTATACCAGGTATAGAATATTGAGGGCATTCTATACCAGGTATAGAATGCTTAGGCCATTGCATACTAGCTAATTAGAGCCCAAATTTGGACCATGGGCCTTAGATAATTAAGGGATTTTGGATTACAAGGTACAGGTGATTTCGAGGTCAAGAAGAAGTACAAAGGCCACAAATGGTAACATAGGGCTCATGTAGGCTAATAAATGTTTGAAGAGGAGAAAATAAAGGAGCATGCCTAGAAATAAGGGCTCACATTGAGTTTTGATGAAATTAAAATAACATAGGACCCATATAGGTTTCCATTAAGTCCCATTATGCATGATAAGATGAAAACACTCATGACCACCTTACGATGATACACTTAGAAATCTTAATCTTAAGATAACCACCTTCTTAGCCAACCTACCATTCTTACTCTCTTTAGCCACTTGAATCCAAGTAAGATTAAGTATTGAAATGAAAGATGAATGGCTGCACACATTTGTAACTACCTAACCATCCAAGCATACCATTTGGATAGCAATTCATCTCCTTTGGCCTAATGATTTCCATCAAGGAATCTTGACAAGTGTTTGGTCACCTAACATGCATCTACAATGACAACCTTATGGAAATCAATAATATGGCTACATATAATAACTAACATATTTTACATTTTCTACCCAATCGTAGTTAATGAAGGTAAAAGACAAAGAAATAAGGCCTTTCCAAAGTCAAGGGCCAGCTAACAAGTAGGGATACTTATTTTCCTTCTAAAACACACTGCAATAGTGACATGCATATTTCAATACCATTATGTGCATTTTGGCAGTATCATATGCCTTCCTACAACAATTCAAATACACGGACAAGGTTGAGTAGCTCTTCAACAACAACTACAATCACTTTGACAACTTAGTGGATCTTAAAAAAAACACGTGTCCTTCAACATCAATACAAGTTGATATTGAATAGCAATGCGTGCTCTTCAACAACACTTCAAAAAATATAGCATAGTCAAAAAAATCAGACTAGCTGATCACTTGGTTGACCCATTAAAAATTCGGCTGTGATAAACATGGTACTTGACAAAAACTTGGGACTCAACAAAAACACAATGAATCACTCGATAATATTAGCATATTTATCAAACATTAAAAACACTTAGGTTTTAAATATATTTTTTAAAGACACATTATCGAATTTATGAAATATATTACTTGTTTTCTTCATATATAGATCAAAATTAGAGTTCAATATAGTTCTTTGATGAAAAAAATGAGCTAAAATTCTCAATGCTTATGAACTTGAAATTTCAATATCAATAAAAACTATGAATCACAAATTTCTTCTATAACTAAAGCTTAGAAAAGTTTGTTGCATTTGTGTAGCTATTGTAGAAATGGATGGTATAGGTAAATTATTTTTGACAAGAGTCACAATAAGAGCTTCATGAATATGATTAAGTTGTGTATGTGGTGAACTTGCTCTTGAACCTCACCTTTTTACCTCCTCATGCTACTACATATGCTTTCCATTTGATATCCTCTCTAAACTAATTATGTCATCATCATTAAATAGTGGGTCCATATCAACTTCCTTAACAATCTAATATGAATATTTATTAGTATCACAGGCGGTTAATGCCACCACTAAGGCCATTTGGCGTCTGAATCAACTAGGTTTGGTGTTCTAGTTAGCCTACAATCATCTTTTGTGATAATTAGAGTAATATACAGATCTCAAAAATTCCAGTTCATCACAAAAAAACAAAACACAATGAGTTACACGTGCACTACATTCTAGAGCTGATTCAGGAAGACATCATTGATCTTAAGTATTGGTCTACATTTGAGAAGACTGTAGACATCTTAAGCAAACCCTTCATAGAAAGCAAGTTACTTCATTTATGAGCTTTCCTTGAGGTGCGATAAGGGTCGATGAGCTTTCCTTGGGGTGCGATAAGGGTTTACTTCAAGAGGGGCTTCTTAATCCTCTCTCTCTCTCTACTTCGGGGGGCATTTTCTCTCTCCATTTACTAGGCTATTCCTCTTACGTGGGTCTTCTTTTTTGTGGGATCTCTATATACATGGGTACCTAACATGACCTCATTCACTAGGACCCATCTTTTCACCCACCTAAGCTGCTTAAAGGGGGGGGGGGTGTCATTTTAGGTTTTTTATTTTCTTTATGTTAGGGGCTATTTATTTTTCCTACAACTTTCTTAGGTTATTAGGAGTGGTTAATATGAGGACACGTGACAAAATACTTCAGCTGCATTTGTCACTCTCTCCCACACATGGCTAGTTGAGTTACACGACCTCTTTTGGCTTGTTGTGTCACCTCTCATCACCACTCTTTTAACATTACCTAAGTGTGATGTCCCTGTTTTAGTAGGTGTCTGGGACACGCCATTGTTAGCCCATCATTGCGACCCATGTAATTGCAGTAGATATTTTAAATTAATTTGTTTCTTGTATTGCAATTTCCTTCATATTTTGAAAAAACACAAAAACTATATATGATGAAAATTCAAAAAAAGAGAATCAAAATCCATAACACATAGATTATTTGCAGTGAATTTGAGAATTGAGCCTGTTAGGCTCTTTACAGTGGGATCAGAGCGGTTTCCTGCTAACCTGCAGGAAATTGGGTTTTATAAATGCAGGGAGACAGATTTATTCCAGGTTATCATTATACACGCAGGGGAAGAAATTTTCCACCACCTGGTGAACAAGAACATGGAAATATGGGAGAAAGGTTTCCAGGTACTGTGGGAAATGAGGAAGACAAAGAGGTTGGAGCAGTATTCAGAGATATTGCACATAGCCAGTAGGAGTTGGCAGCAGGCCAGCAGCACATGGCGACTATCTTACATAATTTATCTGACACTCTTTAGCGTATTTCTTTGCATGGCAGGGATAGAGATACTAGGAGTGTCTTAGCTAGCTCACACAGGTCTAGAGCTGATTTGACAGGCACAGAGGACAGGCCTCTACGTCCTACTTTCCTGAGACCAGAGATAGATGCAGTTAGTACTAAGGAGGAGGTATCATTTACAAATGATGTGTTAGCCTTACATGCTGAGTGGGATGCTTTACCTCATGAAGTAAAGCAACATTTAAATTTTGACAGGTTCACGAGGCAGAAAAGGGAGTGTTCCAAGGGTAGAACATATGGAAGACAAAGGCATGTGAACCATGATTTAAAACAAGCAACCAACAAATTAACTTTAACTCATTTTGATGTGAGTGGAAAAATGACAACTATAGCTTGGATTCACAAGCTTGACACTTATCTATCTTTATGTCCTATGTTTGAAGAGGACGCTATCAAGTTTTTTGTGTTGCACTTGGATGGCAAAGCCCATGACTGGTGGTACCATGGGTTGGTTTCGTTACACCATGATCATATTGTTTCATACCAGGAGTTTGTGGGTGGACTAGTAGAGAGGTTTGACAGGAAGGACCTAGAGTCCTATTTCTGTGAGTTGGCACAACTCAAACAGACATGCATTTTGGAGACCTTTATCATTGTATTTCAACAGATTTCAGTGATGGTATATGATATTTCAGAGAGGAGGTGTGTGATGTTGTTTGTAGAGGGGTTAGTTGATCCTCTCAAGGGTTGGGTTAAGTCTTTTGACCCTTCATCTTTGCAAGCAGCCATGAAGAAAGCAAGAGACATCGAATTTTCAGCTCCACGTACTAGATTCCCTCCTAAACTATTTACTTCCACATATGACAACAAGGCTACTCCAAAACAAATAGAAGGGTCAAATTTCAAGAAACATGTGACAGGGCCTTTAGATCAAGAAACACTTAATGATCTAAGGAGAAAGAGATTATGTTTTTATTGCAGGGGCCCATATGATGATAAACATGAGTGGTATTATGAGGACGAACATAGTCATGATTTTGAAGGACAACAAGCTGATCAGGAGGAAGAGAGCTATGAAGAAGCAATTAATGATGAAAAGGTTGATGAGGATTCCAACCTTAAGGTAGTATACCTCTCTAGTATGAAGAAAGGGGGATCTTTCAGGAAACGTGTGATAGGCCCTTTAGATCAAGAAACACTTAATGATCCAAGGAGAAAGAGATTATGTTTTTATTGTAGCAGGGGCCCATATGATGATAAACATGAGTGGTATAATGAGGACGAACATAGTTATGATTTTGAAGGACAACAAGCTGATCAGGAGGAAGAGAGCTATGAAGAAGCAATTAATGATGAAAAGGTTGATGAGGATTCCAATCTTAAGCTTGTATACCTCTCTAGTATGAAGAAAAAGGGATCTTTCAGGATGCGGGGCCTCTTAGTAGGGCAACGTGTCATTGCATTGTTGGATACAGGTGCCACCCATAATTTTATAGATTCATGATTGGTATCTAGGAGAGGCATACAAACAGAAGAATTTGAAGGCATTAGAGTCAAGGTGGTTGATGGTTACACACTGAACTGTGACAGAATGATTCCAGATCTTCTCATGAAGTTAAAAAATTATGAATTCAAAACTGATTTTTATGTCATTGACATGGGAGATACTGATTTGGTTTTGGTCATGCGCTAGTTGCATTCTATTGAGGCTTTTTATCTCAGCCTTAAGGATATGGAAATGAAATTTGAAATTAATGGAAAGAAACATATACTTAAGGCAATCAAAGAGGAGAATCTAAGGACCATCTCACTCAGACGTATGCAGCGTCTCATTAGTCATGATGCAGTTGCGTGGGCAGCAGAGTGTAGATTACTACCCACACTTGATGAGTTAGGTAAATCAGCGTATCACCCTGACATACAATCTTACCACATGGCAAGCCACCTGACAGAGGCATTGAGCACATTATTGAGTTAGAGGAGGGCACTAGGACCATCATGATTACTCCTTATCGGCACCCTAAGTGCATGAAGGATGAAATTGAGAAAACAATTCAGGAGCTGATATCTATGGGACATATTAGGCCAAGTAAGTCTCCCTTTGCTTCATCAGTTGTTTTGGTGAAGAAAAAGGATGGTACACTCAAAATGTGCATTGATTACAGGATGCTAAACCAAAGGACAATTAAAAACAGGTATCCTATCCCAGGCATTGATGAGTTGATAGATGAGTTGCATGGTGCAACTTTCTCTAAGATTGATTTAAGGTCCGGATATCATCAGATCAGAGTTCAGGAGGACATAGAGAAGACAGTCTTCAGATGCCATTGTGGACACTTTGAGTTTTTAGTCATGCCTTTTGGGTTGACTAATGCTCCAGGTGCTTTTTTGTCCACCATGAACAGGGTCTTCCACAACCAGTTGAGGAGATTTGTTTTGGTCTTCTTTGATGATATTCTGGTGTATAGTAAAACATGGGATGATCATCTTGCTCATTTGGATACAGTATTGGATATTTTGGATAGGGCTTCCTTGTTTGCAAAGGAGTCCAAGTGTGCTTTGGGGATGACCAAGTTTCTGTACCTTGGTCACATTATCAGTGCAGAGGGAGTGCGCATGAACCCTGATAAGGTTCGTGCTATTCTAGATTGGCCTACTTCAGGGAACTTGACACAACTCAGAGGATTCATTGGTCTGTGTGCTTTCTACTGCAGATTTGTTGCTGGGTTTTCTCATCATGTAGCTCCTCTTACCGATTTGACCCGTAAGGGTGCTTTTGAGTGGACCTCTCAAGCACATGAGTGCTTTGAGAATTTCAAATAGATTATGACATCATGCCTGATTCTAGCGACTCCAAATTTCTCTAAATCGTTTGATTTGCATTGTGATGCTTCTGGTGAGGGCATAGGGCATTGGTGTTGTTCTTTCCCAGGATCGTCATCCCATTGTTTTTGAGAGCAGGAAGCTCAAGGGTCCCGATCCTGAGAAAATTTTTAGTGTTTATGACAAGGAAATGTTGGCCATAATGCATGCTTTGGCTAAGTTTAGGCAGTATCTAGTTGGTAGTAAGTTTTGCATTAAAATTGATCATAATAGTCTGAAGTATTTCCTTGGACAGGGGGATCTCAATGAGAGACAAGAGAAATGGGTTAGCAAACTCTATTTGAGCTTGCACTTCAGGTACAACATCCATGGGTGCCATTTTGCATGGTTTGGCATCATGCCTTGATATATGTGCAAGGTGATATTTCAATCGATTAATACCTCCCTCGGTATATTTTGTTTTACAATGAGAACATATTATTTCTTTTTTGATCCGGGGATGACATCTTTCCAAGCCCTATCCTTTTTAGTTGGGTTTGCATTGGGGTTACGAGTACTGCCAGGCTCAAACATTATGCTGCAATATATCATAAATTAAAAAAAACCAGCATCTACGAATTCTACACATTCTAATTAAATTAAAAATAAATAAAATAAAAACAAAACAAAACTAGTGGTTCTTACTTTTTCCATCAACATAAAATGAAACAAATGTGCAAAAAAATGGAAATATCAAAGAGGAAAATTAAAAATAAAAAACAAAAAAATTTAACTCCAAATCCTTTTAACTCTAAATGCATGAATGCAAGCTACTAACTTGCACAAACAACCAACAATCACTATCTCCTCTTCAATCGATCTGCTTGTTTGCTCTTCCATGCCTCAATATTTTTGCTCAAATGCCTCTTTTCCTCTCCTTGTATTTGCAAACAATAGAATGGTCTTGTTAGGGTTCAGAGGCCAATATAAACCCAAAATGAGAGTTAAAACAATAAATAATTTTTTTTCACTTTTTATGCCTTAATAGGACGGTTGAATCCCAGACTTGGGACTCAGCGAGTCTGCCAAGTCTTACAGACTCAGCAAGTCTACCCAAACTCGGTCAGACTCAACAAAGTCCGAGTCCCGAGCCTCACAAACTCGACAAGGTTTCCTTGGCCCTGGGACTTGCCGAGTCCTATAACTATGCATCAAAACTGCTTAAATCCACAATTTGGATTAATCACAATTCGGGCATGAAACAAGTCTACCCAAACTCGGTCAAACTCAACAAAATTCGAGTCCCGAGCCTCACAAACTCGACAAGGTTTCCTTGGCCTAGGACTTGCCGAGTCCTATAACTATGCATCAAAACCGCTTAAATCCACAATTTGGATTAATCACAATTCGGGCATGAAACCAGTCCAAAGCCAAGCCATCATTGATGACAATCAAAAAGCTTAAAATTTCAAACCCAAAGAATGGAAAATCCGAATGAACCCATTGATCGCTCATTGAACAACCCAAAAGTGCATTCAAATCCACATTTCAATAATTAATAAAAATTTGGGTAGCATATTCCCGTACAAACGCTCAAGGTTTCCTTGGCCTGGGACTTGCCGAGTGTTAACATATTGTTCGTTCGTGTTTAACTATGCATATATTATATATATATATGTATATATATAATATTAATAATAATTGTTAATATATATATATTTCTCTGATAAATATATATTGGAACGAACTCATATATATATATATTAGTTATTAATAAATGATATGTATAATGAACAGTCACTTCATTTAGTATCAACAACCACATCTCTCTATAATGAATAGTCACAACTATTCATTATAGATTCTATATATAAATTCAAATATATTTTTGTAGAATCAATCAATCACCAAGGCAATTGCATTCTACTACATATTAGTTTATACATTATCTTCAGATCTACATTTCTTAACATGGTATTAGAGCAGCAAGGTTATTAAAGGAAG
>MU224601.1:1202974-1216568 GCA_018584345.1 Thuja plicata
TCATGATATGAAAATTCTACAAATCTATTAAACTCTCTCTCAAGAGGGAGTGTTAACATATTGTTCATTCGTGTTTAACTATGCATATATTATATATATGTATATATATATAATATTAATAATAATTGTTAATATATATATATTTCTCTGATAAATATATATTGGAACGAACTCATATATATATATATATATTAGTTATTAATAAATGATATGTATAATGAACAGTCACTTCATTTAATATCAACAACCACATCTCTCTATAATGAATAGTTGTGACTATTCATTATAGATTCTATATATAAATACAAATATATTTTTGTAGAATCAATCAATCACCAAGGTAATTGCATTCTACTACATATTAGTTTATACATTATCTTCAGATCTACATTTCTTAACACCGAGTCCTATAACTATGCATGAAAACTGCTTAAATCTGCAATTTGGATTAATCACAATTCGGGCATGAAACAAGTCTACCCAACTCGGTCAGACTCAACAAAATCCGAGTCCCAAGCCTCACAAACTCGACAAGGTTTCCTTGGCCTGGGACTTGCCGAGTCTTATAACTATGCATCAAAACCGCTTAAATCCACAATTTGGATTAATCACAATTCGGGCATGAAACCAGTCCAAAGCCAAGCCATCATTGATGACTATCAAAAAGCTTAAAGTTTCAAACACAAAGAATGGGAAATCCGAATGAACCCATTGATCGCTCATTGAACAACCCAAAAGTGCATTCAAATCCACATTTCAATAATTAATAAAAATTTGGGTAGCATCTTCCCATACAAATGCTCATTTCCAAAATTCCTGCATTTATTAAATTCACAAATGCATCAATATGAAATTCTACAAAGTGAGAATATGCTTAAATCCACTCAACAAACCATTTGCAAACCAAGGAAACCATCTCATAAGAACGACAATGGAAATTTCAAGAATTCTACCTCAAATTTGTTGAAAACCTCCAATATGAAAATAATCCCACACACACCAAGAGAGGAAGTGAAATTCGGACAGCCGGCAGAACCCAGTCCAACAAATTTTTCAAGCGAATGCCCACAAAGTTCTCAAGAAATCTCTTCAACTATCAAATCCAAATTCCCCACAAAATAGTATTATTTAAGCAAGAAGGAAGTTGTGTCCAAAAATTAACTCTAATTTTCCATTAAAAGTCACTTTTTGGAGAGCAAATAAAAATAATGAAAATAATTTTAAAGATAAATTAAAACTCCAAAGGCACAATAATCTCCCCAAAAGGTCCAATTCACTTTTCAAAACTTCCAACATAATATATATATTTAACTCCAATTAAACTAACTACATATACGCCATATTTGCGGACAACATAAAATTAAATAATTTTTTTTAAAATCAGCATTTAACTTTAAATCACTTAACTGCAACAACTGCGAACAACTTGACCACGCACAATACGTTACTTGACTTTTATAATTTACGCAAGGGTAGCTAGATATTACCAATGCGGTAACTGGACGAGTAAGTATAACAACACACCAATTGTCGTTCAAGAATAGGAACGACAACTAGGCTGGATACATGATTTGGCCAATAACTATCTCCAATTAACCACTGTCAGGGATATTATAGGCACTCTCAGACTATGGAGCCAGTTGAGTCGATGCATGGTACTTGCCATCACTCAAACACCACATGTCAAGTGTACCAGATCATATATATAGGTAGCCAAAGCACATGCAACATCATTCAATAACATCAGTCAGTGAAAGGGAACTTTAGCGGCGTAATCATTCTACGAATGTTACAACACCTTCCTTCTCACATAAAATCATCATCTATCTGATTACATCAAACAATCACTGAATAACATTAAATAGGATTAATATCATTAATCATCATTTAAGCATCACAGTTATAAACCCATCTAAGCTAACATGTCAACCATCTTTAATTATTAGCAATACTCATGAAATATTATCAAAGATTATTGACCACCACTAGTTATCAGCAATCATCATGGAATAACGTGAGAAATCATTTAACAACAATAGCCGGATGCATCACCAACATGCCAATTATCAAGAGAATAATATGCAAACGATCTTATGGTAACCATACATATAGTCTATCTTGGATCATAACAAGCAACATGCTATTGCATTAGCATAATCCAAATCACCAAGAAGGCACCAATACAACATGGGTCCAACTTGGTCAAACGACATTTATCCATCAACCACAAAATAAGCACACACAATTACAAAAGGCAACAAGGGAGCAACCAGAACCAGATCATGGTATACAAGGATCCACATCCGGAAGAACACAATACAAAAAAGAAAAAGAAAACGGGGGCACTACAAGTGGGCTGATTTCTCAATGGTAGAGCACCCCTGCAACAAATGGGTAGTCCTAGGTTTGGCTTCTAGTTGGTCCACACAAATGTTTAAAACCAATATAGTATACCATTGCCTACTATTTGAACTCTTAAGTTTTCCTTCTCCAATTCCTTCAAAGTAGAAGAGCTTACGGCTGGCTTCAACATGTGTATGGAGAGGTTAGTTCCCAATAAAAATCTTAGAGGCATACATAAGTTACAAGTTTATAAGCTGGTGAAGAGGAGGTTGTTTTATTCATCTCTATGCATTCAATCAAGAGTCAATCCATAGCCAAGTTTAAAATTATTCGTTTAATTTTAGGTTGATTGTTTATTTTAAATTCTTTATGAAGTTACACATGTTGTCTTCGTAGATTTGTGTTGGGAAGAATCTGGTGCAACAAAACCTAGTTTTTGAAGTATTGCCATCCACAACTTGTCCCAGCCCTATGGTGCTTTTGGTTGTGATTTTGTCCTTGTACCTAAAACCTTCAATTGTGTGCAAATAAGATAGAGAAGTAGGAGACAAGAGGCCTTTGAATTTGATGACACTGATCCATATTCCAATTGGGTTGTTGATGATTTCAAACTATGAATAGCTAAGCATTGTATGGTTGATTTTGAGTGAGAGGCAATGGAATGTCAAGCAGAAGCGACAGTATATTCTGATTGATGACATCAAAGTGGAATGACATAGAATGGTGGATGAATCTGATGACTTTTATCCATATTCTTATTGGGTGGTTGATGATTTCAAACCAATGATAACTAAGAATGGTATGACTGATTTTGAGTGAGGGGCAATGAAATGGCAAGCAGAAGTGGCAACATATGAGGAGGGAGAAGTTGAGCCATCGATGGGGAATTCATTGCATTCATAACATATTCTTGTGAAGGATGATATTGTTCCTCAACAAGATGCTATAGTATGACCATCTAGTTTAAGGACACTTAAACAATGACTGCCTTTTTTGAGCTTTAGCTGTTGAAGAAATTTATTGATTACAAATCTTCAAATTATAATTTGTATTGAAACTTGAAGTCGATATGTATTGAACTTGATATTTTATCTATGACGTCTGTTGAATTTTAATGTTGGTTTATATAATAAGAAAATCAATGGTATGTACCTTAAATTTTGTACCATGCATGTTTCTGAAAATATTTTTTTTTGTAGAAAATTTGTTGAGTTTTTTAATCTTTTTTTTGTCAGCCAGTATGTTGCTAAGTCCAAGTTTTTAAACTACTATCTAAGCATCTTAAGTGAGAGCATAAGGCTGGCATTGTGACTAATTAATGTACTGGAACAGTTTACCCTTGTTTAGAAGTTTAAATAATTTGTTTAGAAGTTTAAATAATGGATCTCCTTTGATTAGCATTAAAACACTTGTTTATACGGTGTTGAACTTGATACCCGACATAGTTGCAGAGCCAAAACTGAGGACAACCTGGTCCTGTCTTGAATATATGGAGCTTAAATATCAACCATTTATTGCCCACAATATGACCCATAAGAGCTTAAATTTTTATGTAGAAAATTTGCAGAGTTTTTTAATCTTTTTTTGGTCAGCCAGTATGTTGCTAAGTCCAAGTTTTTAAACTACTATCTAAGCATCTTAAGTGAGAGCATAAGGCTGGCATTGTGGCTAATTTATGTACTGGAATGGTTTACCCTTGTTTAGAAGTTTAAATAATGGATCTCCTTTGATTAGCGTTACAACACTTGTTTCGACGGTGTTGAACTTGAAGTTGTACCCCACATAGTTGCAGAGCCAAAACTGAGGACAACGTGGTACTGTCTTGAATACATGGAGCTTAAATATCAACCATTTATCGCCCACAATATGACCAATCCACGCGCTAGATGACTACGTGCTATTGTTCTATTTTCTTTGTTTTGTGTGTACTTTATGCTTCTCCATAGAGTATATATGGAAAACTTAGATGTATTCTGGATTTTATCAATTCTCTGCCCTAATGTGCTGTGTGATCTGCGAGTCGTTAACACTAATCAGCAATTCATGTATAGGCGGTGTAGACTATGGATTGTAATATGCATTGGGACATTTCTTTGAAGACATATAAGACTAAGGCTGAGAATTTAGGCCATGAAGAAATGGTTCTTCTGGCTCAAGGATGAAGAGCTGCCTCCAACTTTAACTGCATTCAAAGGTGGTTAAACACAAACATTGAATGAATTGAAATAAGAAGGTGCGTCTCTGAACATTTCAGTGCTCAATTGGATGTGTCCGCAAGAGTGCGGGTGATATCTCTGATGTCTCACAAACTCAGTGACTGGGAGGGGATATTCTCCTTTTTCAGAACTTGACAGCTTAATCCATTTGGTGAATAAAAAGAAAAAAAAGGTAACTTAAGGGGAAGAAAATGCTAAGACTCCTACTATGTAATAGGGGCAGAATCTTCATTGTAAATTCAGTATATTGCATATGTTTTTTAAAAACAAACTAGCTTCCTTTGACTTTTTAAGGTTATTGAAATAGCTGTACCTCTGCCATACCCCAAATTCAGCAAATTTTTTAGTTTCTCTCAACCCATTCCCACCAGTCCCATGTTCCTTTGTCCTGGAAAGACAGAGAAACACTGGAATATTCGCTTATGTTGAGGAATGAGGAGCTATGACGTTCCTTTGTCCTGGAAAGACATAGAAACACTGGAATATTCACTTCTGGATGAGGAATGAGGAGCAAGAGGTGCATAGTGGAATTAACAGCAGATGGATTCCCTGATGGGATATGGCCTTCCAAAATCATTCCATTTGAAGATGTAACAGAATAAAATATTGGTATCTGAGGACATTCCTTGGTGGTCAAGGAGAATAATTGTAATACCAATTGTTTTCCATTCAATCACACAATCTCATTTTATATCTAGATAATGGGCTTTGTAAAAAATAACTGGACATAACGATAAAAATGTAAAAGAATGGTTTACATAATATTGCTTCCATGCATCGATGGGGATACTTTTTCTGTTTGCTTATGTAATATATTATCTGGCTAGTTTTCTGTTTGATCAGATAATTTACTACCTTTCTTGCATTTAACAGGGTGCAGCATTGAATCAGGAGTTATTAAAAGCATTAAATCCAGCAATTGTATTTGTAGAAGAAGCAGCAGAGGTCTTGGAACCTCAGTTGTTAGCTGTGCTCGGTCCAAGTGTTCAGCATCTTATTTTAATTGGTGATCACTACCAACTGTCACCAAGTGTGGAAGTTTATGAGCTTGAAAGAAGGTATACCCCTATTTAAAAATTGTATTTTTTGATCGTGTTTGCTATAAAGTTTTTCATTCTTCTATAAATAATTAACAAAGTTGCCGGAAACTCCTCCGCTCCTCTTCGGGCACGCGTTTCCTCGTATTCAATTTGGAAACGTATCCAATACGGTCCGGATACACGTCACATATTGTACCCATGTGTGTAAAAAACTTGATTTTCCAACTGTGCCGAATACTACGTGATTTGTTTTTTTTTTAAATTTGACATAAATCTTCCCAAATTAAATTAAAAAAAACTTCATTAATGCAATTTTTAATTTTTTTTTGGGTATAAACAAAACCTGCAGCAAATGAGAAAGACAAATGAAATATTTTTCTATTTCAGCGACCCATTTTCTTGGGTTATCTTCTAGTGAAACTCTACTATTTTTGCATATTGTAAAGTGTTAAATTAACTTATAATTATTAATGTAGCATTTATGTGTCTCTATTGCTTTTGAAGTAATGAAAATCTCCTCTAATAACTTAGAAAATTGTGTTAAATATATGTGTATGTGTTTTTTTTATTAATGTAGTATCCAGACATATCCATATTGAAAGTCTTAAAAAATGACCGTATCCGTACCCGATACCGTATCCGTGTCCATGTAACTTTGATAATTAACTCTCAATGTTTTTGAAGGATGATGCAAATTATTTCTTAAGATGTTTATGGTGGCTAACAAAACACGTAGTATTTTTACAGGTTAAATTGCCCAGGGAAAATGAGAGATCATTACATTTTTTCAAGAAACACAGTGTCAAACATTTCTAAACTAGTTGTAAATTTTCAGGCATGGGTTTGCAATCTCACTATTTGAAAGACTTGTGGAGCATAATAAATTGCCTTTTCAAGCACTGTCCTCACAGAGCCGAATGAGAGAGGAGTTTGTGCCCATGATCTTACCCATTTATCCTAATTTGCGGACCAACTCTCAATTTGTATCAGGAGAGAGAAATAAAGCACCTATGTGCATGTCAAGTTCAATGTATTTTTGGTCTCATTCATATGGAGAAACTAAACAACGCAGTGTTGCAAATGAAGGTGAAGCCAAAATGGTGATTGCCCTTGTGCGTTGGATGATAGCTGAAGGACAAAATCCTGATGAAATAACTGTCCTTGCTTCATATAATGGGCAGGTACCAATGTACTAATATTTACAGAATATTATGTGTTGTGATTGCATGTTACTGAAGATCATATTGGCAGGATTAAATAGTTATACAATACCATCGTCCTGGTACATGTTTGTCAGGTAACACTATTACGAGATATGGTGAAGGCAATACCTGCAATTGAAGCCATACAAATCCTTACTATAGACAGATTTCAGGTATGTCATCACCTCCCTCTAGATTTTGTTTCATGTAATGCCCCATTTTTCTCTACTCCGGTAACTAATGATTAGTGCTCTTTTGAGTGAATAATCTTAACATCAACAGACTTGCTTTTATTTTTATATGGTTCTGTTTCTTCATTTCTGTTGTAGGTGGTTTGATAGACACACTCTTTCTTATGTTATATTTTTGCTGGATATCTAAGAAAACTTATATTTGTTGCAGGGGTCTGAGAATAAAGTTATCATACTGTCTTTAGTTCGTTCTAACGATGAAGGGAGTGTTGGGCATCTAGCAAAGCGAAATAGGTTGTGTGTAGCAGTTTCAAGAGCAAGGGGGGCATTATATTTTTGTGGGAATGATATGTCTTTGACAAAAAAGTCTGAACATTGGAGAGTACTTCTTGAATACTTGGCTCATAAGAATTGTGTAGGTGACACAATAAATCTCTGTTGTCCACGACATCCACTCAGCCCACCCTTTGCTATTTCTAGCAAACTTGTTGACAGCTTCAATCCTCTCCTGTGTAGAAGGACATGCAGTAGGCAGCTACCCTGTGGTCACTATTGCCAAATTAGCTGCCACTATGGGGATCATCCTAAATGCATTGAACCTGTACAGTTTACATTTAGTTGTGGACACGAAATAACAAAGAAGTGTTCAGAGGATGGAGAAATGAGATCATGCCAGCAGGAAGTAATACATACATTTGATTCATGTGGACACACAAAATTTGTGAAGTGTTGGGAGAAAATGAGGAAGGAACTAAAATGCAATGAATCATGTCGTAAAATTTTGACTTGTCATCATCCCTGTATGTCGAAATGTTTTGAAAACTGCGAAGCAAAACCGTGTTCCTCCTGTTTTGAAATACAAAGAATTAATGCAGAAAAAGCAAGGCAACTTGAAGCAGAGCAAATGAAAATGAAGCTTCTAGAAATAAAAGCAGAAATCAAGAGATTAGAGTCTTCAAATGACTTGGAAAAATTGGTAATAGATATAAGTCCAACAGGAGACTCTGCAGCTGATTACTTTCAGGTATGATTTCTATATTCCAAGTAAGGGTAGTCTCTGAAGATGTGTTCTTTGAAGCAATTTTGAGTAAATATTTCTTGTCTGGGGGAAGGGACAGTTTTTAATATTAACATTTAGATGAAAATATAACGTGCCTTATAGATTACAAACAGTTTCACTTGGACAGTCAAATTGAATAAGAAAATTTTGAGCCATCTCAGAGTCCAAAAGCTATAACTGTCTAATAAAACTAATGGGAAGTAATCAATTAGTTTACACTTAGGATATTTTCCCTCAGTTTTGATTTCTTGTAGTCCTCGATCACAATTTTGAGCATTTGCAGATGTTTGATCTTCATTTTGATCCAAATCAAGGATAGGAATGGGAATATCAGCTAAATATTTAAAGGAAACAATATCATCTATTGCAGAAATGTGCACATTAGGTGCAGTAACATGATCAGCTAGAAACAATGGTGAAACAGATTCAGGGTTGGAAACTTGTGAAAAAAAAAATTATTCACATTGTTGCCACAACTTCAACAGGAGGATATATAAAAACTTACATTGAGCTTTATCAGCAATTTAGGTGCTGGATGCATATCAAGTGAGGCAGGAGTCCTCATGTTCTAAATAACAGGATCTGCGGATGACAAATAAGACTATCCACCAATGTCAATATCTTCAGGTTTTCCTTAGTCATGAGTTGCAAACTTTTAATGAGCGAAAATTGTGAGAAAGATTCTAACCATTATTTTCAAATTGCTTTTTTGCTACGCCACATATAAGTGAGATATCTGTGCTAGGAGATATATTTGGCAGACCTCTTTCAGAATCTGTTGTTTTTCTTAGAATTTTTCCTCTTCCTTTAGCGCTTTGTCAATTAGGTAATGCTATTTGGTCATTTTCATTCACCTGCAGTTGGAGAGATATGGAAGATGAAATAAAAACAAATGCGATCTCTTGATTGAAATCTCTGATACCTCTACGTTTATTTTAAAATAATTTTGGATTGTCTTTTGCCTACTCATTTGTGCATAAAATTTTAATCCTGTTTGGTCAGGGCCTGAGACCACTAATCACAGGTTCTTCTAGGAAAAGAAGTAATACTGGGCCTGCTTTAAGTATACAGTTCCTGTATCTGGGGCTCCTTAATTTATGAGTTCTACTTTATGGTGCTTATGTTGAACTTAGGTATATGTTTTATAAAGAAGTGGGTATTGTTATGAGGTTTTCACACTTTCATCTTATTGTAAATGGGGACCCTCCTCTTTTTGCTCGTAGTTGTTAGGTTTCGGCAGTTGAGGTGGCAATTCAGAGCTTTAAAAGACTGAGGAGTGATAAGTAATCAAGTTGTCGGATTGCAAGTAATAATTGAAATGTTCAGATGGAGGTTCTGCTGGATCAAGTTGCAGTGGGTTGGGATAAAAATTCTAAGTGCATTAAAATTTTGGTTAGTCAAGCAGTCCAAACTATAATTTGAAGACATATTTTATGCATAAGGGCCTTAAAATCCTTATAAAAATTGATTTCCACACTTAAAATGTGAAACCTCCTAATAAAAATCAAATTTTCTTTATAAAAATGATAAAATACAGATGGAAATAGAATATGCCCACTTAAAATGATGAAAATTCGAATGAAAATAGAATTTCCTCACTGAAAATGATGAAAATCCAGATGAAAATAGAATTTCCCCATTTAAAATGATGAAAATCTGGATGGAGGAATTTCCCCACTTAAAAAGAGATCTGCAATGAAAAAAACTAAGTGTTAGAACAAAATGAAGAGTACAAATGCATAGTGATTTTCCCCAAAAATTTAAGGCAATTATAAGTATAAGATTGGGAATTTATTCCTATAGGGATCGAATTTCCTCACTTGGGGATGGAAAGAGGATGACTTACAAAAATAAAATCAATCCCTAAGCTGATCGACTTTCCCTTGCTGAAATAAAATAAAAATAAATATAATTGTAAAGGGAAATTAATTAAAATACATTATACACAAAACTTCAAAGGTGATGTTTTTTTATCCCACATTGGCTGTGGGTGTGAGATCAACCAAAAACTATTTTAAAAGGGCATCCGACAGCAATATGAGAATGCAAAGGATTGACTATTAGTGGTCAAAGGTGGTGAAGACAAAGGCTAAAAGGCTGGAAAGAAATCACCTAGCTATAAGAAGGCTGAAAATTGACAAGGAGTGAGGAGAGAGGCATCCACCATTACCAAATAATCTGATATGTCTGATTGCTGATGTAAAATCAGGACTTTTTTCTCAGGCTCCAAGGAAGAAATTTACAAGAGAAGAGGACGAAATTTACAAGAGAAGATGACAAACACAAGCTGATTCAGATTTTAATCTAAAGATTTTCTCCATAGGGGCTGATTTATTTTGCAAAATTCTGGAAATTTTTTCATTCACCAAGCCATATCAGTCACAGGGATATTTGGGATGAAAGAACTTGAATTTCAAGACCATTTTCGTGGATTTAAGGGGCTGTAAATATTTTAGGGAGCTTAGTTCTAAGTTTGAGGACTGATTGAAAGCAATTAAGGAACTGAAACTAGTGAGTTTTCAGACTAAGTGTGAAAATTTCACCAAGAGGTTCGGTTTTTTTGAAAAAAATATGAGTTTATTCTATGACCTCAAATCCAATTGACCTTTATTGCAGAGATTTTATGCAAATTCCAGGGCCATTAAGGGCCTGAAATCACATTTGTCTTCAGACTTAGGTCTGAAAGTACCTGGGCAGGGGCGATTTCGGGAAAAATCACCATAATTCATTCACTTGCCCAATCATTGTTTGTAATGTCCCGAATTGTAACCTACAAGACATACGATCTAATAAATTTTAATTAAACATTGAAATTTATTTGTAGAAACCAAATACAAAGACAGAAGACAATAGCTCCAGGTACAGGCACATAGATATCTATTGGCGGACATCATACGTAAGTGGAGAAGACAAGACGTGATAATGATAACTATGAAATATAGAATCGACGATATATCGGGCAGCTAGTAAATATTGATATAAAGAGTCAATGAAATCGATATAGACAAACCAATCACATAACCGACGTCACTGATATCAATAAATAGCATATACGATACAAAGTAGTAGAAATGTTGAATTAAAATTCAGACAATGGCGACGGTGGTGGTATACGTGTATCTGTCGACAAATAGGACATAAGACAGGCACGTTAATGGTCCACGTCACATGGTAAGGCGACGACTTTTGAACCTTCGACGACAACATAGACAAGTATGAGTTACGTTATTATAGGGGATAGCGAGTAATCATTTAGTCCGTTGACGACAGTGAACAAATGAGGGTCGACTAGTTATCCACGTCGACATACAGGCGGACCACATCTAAAGGTAGAGATATACTTACCATAAAAGCTTCTAAATGGGGATCGTTCAAGTATATTCTTCGATGACATGTCAAGTGCTGATAGATGAATCATGAAGTGGTAGTTAGCAATTAGCAGATTAGTAATAATTAAATCGTCCAAGTGATTAGTCAACGTCCCATAAGAAGAGTCTTAGAGGAATCGATAACATAGATATCGGTTATGAAAGGATATAAGTTATAGTAAACATAGAAGGTGACTCTTCATTTGTTGAGAGTTGGCTATTCCATCGTGCCTCTTCACTTGAGCGATTATATATATATATATCGTATCATTGTAAGAAGACAGATTTGGATATTGAAATAAATATATATAATCCCTTTGTGGATCGCTCTTCTTGGAGCAAACATGTTAGTTTGGTAGTTAGACAGTTGTTCTTCCATTTGCTAATAATTATTTATTTGGCTCTTTGTAGAAACTTCTAGCATGTAGAAACTTCTAGCAACTAGAAGTAACTAGAAACAAAGAGAGTAATATAAAAGGGGGTCAAGGGGCATTTGGAGGACAACAAGTTGAAGAAGAAACTTGCAGTGTTAGCAAGGTCGCAGTGATAGCGTTTGAGAGATAGCAGTGGAGGAATATCAACAACAGGAGTTAGGAGATTGTCTGAGTTCTGCGAGTGAGAGGCAAGGAATTTTGTATCTCTTAATTTGTTGAAGTTTAATATATTTCTTATCTGCAGTACTGGTTTTCCCTTCTAGGTTTTTTCAGGGACGATTTGTCCAAAAATATTGTGTTGCATGTTTCTTTCCGTATTTTTATTGGTGAAGTTGCAGTTGTGTTATTTTTCGATATTAAGTTGTGAATTAATTCTCGACAGTTAAATAATCTTTATAAGATAGGAGATTAATAATCAATGACTGCAATAGAATTTTTCACAAAACCGATTGCTATTAGCAATCGAAAGGTGCACAAAATTATATTTAATATCAGAGACGACATCATCCAAAAGCACAATCAATACAAGGAATATCAGAGACGACTTCAGTAGCAGCACATAAAGATAAAGAAGGATCAGACATACCCTGTATTATTGTACTTGATATCTCTGCCAGTGAGATATCCCTGCAATTGTATCAGCCTGTATGTGCATTGTGGATAAATAGCAATATCAGAGACAACCATTCAGGTCATTAAGCACAATTCTTATTATCATTTCAGAAACAACATTTATATGCAACCTTCTTATTGTTTTGGATGCTTATGCATTTGGAACTAAAACATATTTCTACTCAGTGTATGCATTTGGAATTATACACATTTTCCATTATGTTCAGCATTTGCATTTAGAATTATCATTCATTTGCATTATAACTAGTGTACGCATTTGGAATTACTATTGTGTATAGTCCGCAATTGGAATTAAGACATCAAAATTGAATAATTGATTAAGATAGAATCATAGAATTGTGAAAATCTTTGTAGTGTCTCAAATCTCATGAAGTGGTGGGGTGAGATTGAGAGGACCAAAACCTATATCCCATGGACCCATAGCAGCCATTCTAGGAAAAACTAGAATAAAAGAAATCAATGACTTCTAAAAGAAAGATGAGGATTCACTTGGTACATAAACATTTTTCTTAGATGGTTGGTAAGTAGAAGAGGAGTTCTAGTGGTAAGAAGATCAAGCTTAACTTTTTGAGCAACACTTGGAGCAGTACTTTTGGAACTTTGACCTTTATTATGCCGGACGTAATGACATAGACCCCGCAACATGAATAACTTGTGAAGAAATATTGATAACAATGGATAAAACACTAAATCTCAAGCGAAAGTGTGAGGCTTCCGAATGCGTTCGTATATCCCCTACGGAGTCGCTAAAAATTGTTGGCTAAAATTTTTGTAAGTCACTATGACTACAACTTACAAAATTGTTACTTTAGACAACGTTGAATGAGATTTCTCTCTCCTCTCAGCAATAGGGGAGGCTCCCTTCTTACTGTAGGTGGCTTCAACAAGAACTTAAGTGAAATTACAAAAAAATATAAGGTTCTCTTAATCAATTCCTCTTTTTTTCAGGAATGATTTATAAACAACTTTAAAATTTAACGAAAAGGTCCTATTGCTAGGATAATACTGGTGGCTCGAGGGTTGACGTAAGAACAACTCCAAAGACATCAGTCTACTTTAATATTTTGGTGTAATAAGAAGAGGAACCCAAAGTCTCATGCTATTATT
>MU224601.1:1216640-1227529 GCA_018584345.1 Thuja plicata
GGATAATACTGGTGGCTCGAGGGTTGACGTAAGAACAACTCCAAAGACATCAGTCTACTTTAATATTTTGGTGTAATAAGAAGAGGAACCCAAAGTCTCATGCTATTATTCTGAATTAGAATTCAACTAGAACAATCAGTAAGGTGCAAAGTCTCTTATTGGATATTGTCAAACTTAATAAAATCACCGAAAATAGAAGCTCAAAGTCTTCAGCTTCAATTAATTGCAACCACTTAACTATAGCAGTCCTTTTTCTTGAAGTACAAAGTCTTCAAGAAACCAAATTGAACGCTCAGATGATTCACACAGGGTAAGCTAGAATTGAATTCAAGAAAGATTAACTAGTGCAACATAAGAATACATTAATCAACCTCAAGATTTGCAACACAAATTTTGGTAAATCTTGCTTCTTTTATTCAATCTAGAAAGTTGCACCAAGATATCCAAGCCTAGCTCTTTAGCGAAAAACTAAAAGCTAAAAACATTGATGAGCTCACTCCTTTATATTGGTGAGGAGTAGAGGAAAAGGTGGAGAAATAAAGGGAAACCCTTAACCACCTTTGACTTATTCAAAAGATCCTCTTTGACTTATTCAATCTTACAAGGCCTAAAACACTTGAAACCTGATTACATGAGTCTACTATACTGGTAAATGTTGCCCTGTATTTACAACTTGCTTATGCTCTACATGTAATCTGTCACAAAAAACTACACCTATTCTATGAAAGCATATGAAAAGGTGAGTGTCTATGACACTCGAGAGTTATCTTAGAGAGCATTTACAAAAGATTCGAATCTGCAGAGGGACTCGTGCACAACTGTTGGATTCGGTGCACTTGTATGTTGTGCGATGACAGTTGTTTTACGAACAGTTCCTGTACAATTGGAAATAACCTTGTTGTACTCCCTAATGTTCCTCTGAATATGGTTCAACAAAATTTTGTAGCTTTTCAATTTAATGTTTGTGCTGAAATCAAAGCTATCTGCCTCAAGCTCTAGGCAAACAACTCTCGCGAACTCTGTCATAACAACTTCCTCTTCAACTAGTTTGCCATTTTCAGCAATCACCTTGCATGTCAGCTCTTGGAAACCATCACTAATCATGCGCTCATGTTCACTGAACAAGTTGATGACTACTTTTACTTTTGTCACTAATCCTTGGGTGACCTGTTGTTTGTTGATCATCAAGTCTGAGAACTCGTAGTACATATCCAATGACGAAATGACTCCGTACTCACACAGTGCATCTAGGTTGGTGTCTGGCATAGTTTTCTAGACATTCAAATCCTCCTCCAAACCTTCAATTGCTGATTGAAAGATGTAAGGAGTCCATTCAAACTCTTGACAATTTCCCTGGCATGCCTCAATACCCTGTATGCATCTCGAATCACTTGCATAACCTGTGATTCTAAGTGACCGCACCAGTCATCAATAGCCTTGGGCTTCTGGGAGAGAGGAAGAGATGGGATCAACTCGTTGTGAGGAGTTCATCTTCTCAATTATTTCTAGAAGACGTGCATTTTCTTCCTTCAACTGGTTCTTTTTCTCTCACAGTCTGTCATTCCTTTGAGTAAGAAAAGTAACTGCATCTTGTGCATCTTGCTGACACCTCAATCGTGTTTGTTTGCCAAGTTCAACTCTAGCGAACTTCTAGTTAGTAGCTTGTAGTTCTTCGGTTGGCTTATCAACAAGTGGTTCAACAACCTTAGAAAACATTTCATGCTCATCCACCATGACCTTAGAAACTATTTTTTTTTTTGTTCTTTGGAGTCTTGACTTTGTTGACCTGCCTGAAATCACAATCTTCAAGCGAAATTTCTTGTTTCTTCCTCTTTTGAGTGATACAACTCAACCACGGAGGTAAAGAGAAGGAAGAAGAACTAGATGTTGACGTAGTAGTCATTGTCTCCACCCGTGCAAACAATAGCAGGGGCTTGTGTTTGAACTACTATTGGCGTTGGGTTACTTTGTGCAACCTCAACCATGAACTGCTCAAACTGTGCAGTTGTAGTGTCAAGCACTGTCATAGATGCATTAAACATGGAAGGAAATGCAAAATGTGCATCAAACACATTCTCCAAGCTGTCATATTGATACTTTGATGTATATGTAGGAGCTACCGAGGAGATGGGCATGGCGGGTGTAACCATAGCAGGGTCCATTGGAAGAACATGCATTGTGGAGAATGAATCCATATTTGTATCCAACAAAGACTTAGGAGACTCATTTGACACTGGTGTGGAATCTAGAAGTTATTTCATTATTGATGTTTCCATGGAATGTGATATCTCAGGAACAAGTTCCTCATGCATCTCATCCTCGCTTTATTCAACATGTATCCTTTTAGACTCTATGGTATTAATCTTAGGAGCCTTGACAGTAGCCTTGCTTCCTTTGATGGTAAGCTTTGGGATAACTGGATGTTCAGATGTAGAAGTTCCATTCTTTCCTTTGCCTCTGATTTCAGACCTTCAGCCAATTGGACCAGCAGGATCAAAGCCTTTGCCTGGCTTAACTTTTATGCACTTGAGACCCCTCCTCTTCAGCCAGATGTTTGTGTTAGCAAGGATGGGTTGAAATCCGTCCCAGATGGACATGCTCTCCTTTTCTGAAAAAGAAGGCGACATAATAGATAGGTCCTCCACATGATGTCTCTTATAGTTTGAAATCAAGGATATTTCTATCATCTTCAACTCCGTCGGGAATCTCTGCCAATTTGACGTCCACTATTTGCTTCTCAGTTAACCTGCAATAGTCTAACTTTCTGATATCAACCTCTGTACGCAATTCAATCCAGAGGTCCTCAAGACGATGCACATGTACAAACTGCCTCCTCATCTTGTCATTCAAGCCTCTACAATCAAAGAAACTCCTGGACATGAACTTCTTAAGAGTGATACTCTTTGGATACAGTGCCAGAGGCCAAAAATATGGAGTTTGAGCAAGTGGTAACCACCTCAGATAGCTGCTCGCACCATGTTTCACTTACCATCTCCCCCCATAATATCTTCAAGTTCGACCTGATTATTATGGAGATAAATTTGTAAATTATTCCTTTGGGCCTGTGATTCTTCTGAGCAATGTGATGAGATCATTTATCTCTTCTTTGAATTCTAACCGGTGTACCTTATTCGACCATCTTGACAAATTGGGCCTCTTGTTAATCAACCAGTTACCATTAATATACTTGATACAAGGTTTACTGTCTTCATTCCACCTTTCAAGAGCTTCTCCTTTGTTATATTCATGACTACAGGAGTAGGTGACACTTTGAATATTCTACCAATGGTATCATGATCTAGGCTAATGATTGTGTTGCCATCTTGATCCTTGATAGTTTTGGAAGGGTAATCAAAATTCTTGGCACATACAACAACAAATTCAGGCACCAGGGAAGCCATAGGAAAGAAAGCAACTAGATAGATATAACTATGTTTGACAAGTAGCATCTCATATTTGGTTGAAGATTCAACCCTTTCAAGAAACTCTCCCATATTCAGGTGACTGAGCTCTGTATCCCGAATATCTTCAACATGTGATGTGACGTGGGAAGGAGAATTGGAATTTTGATACTTATTGTAGTGATACTTCATTTTCTTCTTCTCTTTGCCCTATGAAGGAACATCTTCTTCTGACATAGCAAGCTTGTGCGCGAGAGACACTGTTACGTGGAACTTGCAAAAGGTGGGTACATCTTTGTTTGATGGATCTATAGAATGCAGAAAATGTGTGCATCTGAGGGTATGAAAATAGGAAAAAGGACTGGGAAGCTTTTAAGTAGCGAAGGGCAAAGTATTTCAGGCGAACTTGGCTCTTTAAAAGAGGGAAAAACTCAAAAAACGTGTTTTTTCTGGGAGCACTACATGTATGTGGAGCAAGAAAATGAGATGAATATGTACATATATACAAAGAGGGAATTTATCCAGTCATAGGTGGGTTTTTATGTCCCATTACAAGACAACCAAAAAGTTCATAATGAGTATAAACAAGATTTTAAAGTCCATTTACAACCTTGGCAAAGAGAGGAAAAGTGCATGCAAAACACTTGAAAAGTGAGCTTTTAGCTTGTATTGCATAAAGGGAAAAACTTGCTCTTTTGGAGTGATTCATTATTTAGAATGAGGTTTTTAATCCCGATTGCATATACAAGAAAGATGAAGTTATTGCATATGCAACTTTGGAGAATGATTGAGACGGAAATAGAAGGATCAACACTTATAAACAAATACAAATCTGAAAATGAAATGAGAGATTTGCATTAACATGATCAAACCGAAAATACACAAAAACTTGAAATGAAAGCCCTAGAAATTGCAAATAAGAACTTACTTCTTCCTTGAGAAATGCAAGGAAAATAATTCTTCCAAATTCTAGCGAAAAATCTGAATCAAATCCAAGAGATTTTCGGATTTAGAAAAAGACATCAAGAATGAAGTTATATAGGCAAATAATTGGATTATTTCTTCTCACCAAATTAACGCATTTCATGAGTCACTAAAAGATTTGATAAATGACCATGATGGAGGTAAAAAATACAAGAAAATAGCAACCAAAAGACTTGTTCAAACCTGCAAATCGAAATCCTTGTTCAAGATTGCAATGAAGATGCAATACAATCCAAAAACGATGCCTTAAAGAACAAAAGCAAGATTTGTAACGATGAATACAAATATGCAAATGACGGTTATGCCTTTAGATGGGTTTCTTGAATGAAGATGCAAGTTTGAATATGTTGGATGAGCTTTGGATCTCACATTTGTGCCCTGTACGGGTTGCAATGTGGATGTTGCATATGTTGGAGCAACGTCTTTTACCTAGGACGGGTTTTAAATCCCAAGTTAGAACCCCAAATCTATAGTCACTGGCTTGCAAGCATAAATACACTTATGTTGAAGCTCGACGGGCTTTCAGAAAGCCCCTACACCTCGCGTGATGCATCAAAACAGGCCATGCAACATGTAACTACTATGCAAATCGTCGTCCACAACCTATACAGCTTTAGAATTCAAAACATAGGCTTCGAATATTTAAGATCGATGCCCTACAAATCAGAGCTGGATTTAAAGTTACATCCTCGTACCATTTCATTATATTTTATATATGTTAATGCTTTAAAAATACTCGTCCAAGCATGCAAAAGAGAAGACACGACCTATAATGCCCTATACGGGCTTTAAAAGTCATAATGCATGCTTTAAATATACTGTTTTGTGTATTATAATGGCTTTTAATAAACGATTACATGTATTGCGTTAGTTTTAAAACTTGTCATGAGCTTTAAAATTTCCATCTTCATATTTGGTGGGCTTTTAAATGTGAAATGCATGCCATATATTTGGCTTTAAAACATGTAAAGCCTCTTAAAATCACCACCTATGAGTAATCACAGGCTGTTTAAGTCCATTTACATGAAGTTTAAAACATGTAATGTCATAAAAAATCACCACCATTGGAGCTTAGGAGATGAAAAACATATTCTAGCTTATCTTTTAAACATGCAATCAACTTTAATAATCACCACTTCGAGCACAATAACGAGTTTATAGACACGTCTTGCATATAAAAATCGCGACCAATGGGTTATGTATAAGCTTTTAAAAGTTGTAATGTCTTTTAAAAATATCACCTTCTCCTTGTTAGAACTAATGACGAGATTTATAGTGCATTTAAAAGTAAAAACCTTTTTAAAGATAAAATATGTAATATGACTTAAAAAGTACAATACATATTAAAAACTTTAATTAAGATTCACACATTCCCTTGCAAACATGTGTGTTGAGGTTTTAATTTCAAATTGCATGTATGTGATATCCAAAACGTTATACAAAGGTCAACGAAAAGCCCACCTAAACAAGATTTTAATTAAAAATGGAGATATGCAGTCAGGCTTAAAAAGTCCACCTGCTGATTGCTTAAATCTTTAATTACTTTTGATAGACAACTCCAATTGAAGCCTAAGATAACTCGAAACGAGCGGACCTGAAAATGCCACAATCCTAGGATGAAAACAAAACAAAAACAAAACACCCCACCAAGAAAAATCAAGAAAAGACTTGAAGGTTACCCCAAAAAAATCAAGTGCTCGCAGTTAGAGAAAAAAAACTCTATCTAGCAAACAAAATGGTGATAAGGTTGACGGAAACCTTCAAAAATGATGTTCAAAAGACATGAAATTAATAACAATTCAAAGGATAACGAATTGTCTTCATAATACATCAATCAAAAATTGGAACTCAGAGGAAATGCCTACGAATTCATGAGAAAATTGCGTAGGGTTGTCCAATTTTGTGATGTTAAAATTGAGGACAACAAGCTCCTTCAGTCTCTTTTTATCTTAGTTGTTGATTTGGGTATGGGTAGTGGTACAAGATATGAAATCGGGTACGACAATTTTTGTTCCATGGTACAGGTACAACCATATACACACACGTTATATGTGTGTGTGTGTATTTATGTGTGTTCAAACATCAAAAGTCTAAATATAAAATATAACTATAATTGTATTGCTATAATAAGTGATACCCAAATCAATAATTGCCAATAAATAAATTTTTTAAATGCTTCTTTCATCATATTTATAATTTGCAAAAATGATAATATTCAATTTACAAGTCATATTTAATATCCAACTCTAGGCATGGTTTCTTTAGGACTTTCATATGACCTTTCAATTGTTTAAACTACTAATTATTATATAATTTGTGTCTTCTATTGGGAATTATAATCAATGGAAAGGAAGAGGTGATTGAATTTTAAAATTTAACTCCCAAAGGGGAATTGAGAGATAACAACATTTGCAATAGTTGTCTTTGGGATGATGATGTTGTGTGAGTATGATGCATTCATCCATGAGCTAATCACCTGACTATTAGACGATTGCAATTAGTACCTCAAATCTAAATGGTAGAACCTTATAGGTACATTGTTGTAAACATGTAAGGTGCACAAGTTATATGCCAAAAATCCAAAAAAGGTGGAGCCAATTTTGTGCTATCGAAACAAGTTGAAATTAGAGGATAAAATCAAAAGATATAATTTATAGTTTAGAAGAAATCTGATCAGTCTTTTCATAAATAATACATTTACCCTATAAGACTGCTAGATAAAGGACTCAAATTACTCGTGTTCCATGGGACTGACTCCCCTAATTGCTCCCAAGTTTTATCATTTAAAAAGTCATTTTAAAATATAATTTCCAGAAAGTTCCATTGAGGATAATAAAAAGCCAAGATATCGAAATTGTGCCCTTAAGGTTGGATTCAAGTCTGGGTTTAGTTCAAGGTCGTCTTAGGTCCGAGTTTAGTTTAGGTTCATCTCAGATCCGGCTTGGATGACAGACCTCAATTGAATCGAATTATACTTGGACTCAAATGCAAACTTGGGGACACAATTCTAGTATCGCTTTTTATAACCTTCTATGGAACTTTTCGAAAAAAAATGTTTTAAAATCACTTTTGAAATGATAATTCTTTTTGCTCCATAAAGAGACTTCATTTTATTTTTATTTTTCCTCACTTTAGTCACTTGAAATTCATCTTTTTAAATAATTAATATAATTTCTCTTTTAATTTTATTTTATTTTGATAACTTAACATTTGATTATTAAAATACTTTCCACATGTGTAGCCAAAGTTGTGAAAAATACAAAATTAGCTGAAAGGTGAATTTTGAATGCATCAACATACAAAAGCCTAGTAAAGTTCCAACTTTATAATAATTGATACTGTCTAAAAATAGATTATTCCTGAAAGAAGTTTGGAATGCACTTGAAGTGGTAAAACTGCTGCCCCCACAAAGCATCAACATATTTATTTTGATCCCTTGAACACAACGCCAATAACTGAACTCCATTTTGACATGGATGACGCTCCACTAAAGTTTGAGCTCCTGAAGATATTGGAAAAACCAAAAAAGAAGACATTACTCTTAGGATAAACTATCCTATACCCAGAACCCAGTCTCCAAACATCCACCAGAAAAGAGCAGTTATCAACACTAGAAATGTATTGATTGAGGCGTGTATAAGCATACAATAAGCCTCGCTTATATAGGCAAGAGCATATAGAAAACAAGGATAGGGTTGAGACACTTGTCTCAACATGGAGGAAGTAGAGTTCTAATAGAACTCTACAATATCCTTAAGATAAGTAAAAGTCCAAATAAGACTCAGTGATATCCATCTACCTCATTAAAGAGGTTCCCTAAGTAAACTTAGATAAAGAGTAAATTGGTTACACAATATTACTCCAACACCCCCCCTTAAGTGCAACTTAGGGAGTAAAAATTTAGTATAGTAGAGAGCTATATAGGTCCTGGTAGAAAAGCCATTTTAGGTACCCATGTACATCTACAAAACAATCTCTCATAATCTGAGAAAAAGAGAAAACCCAGTGGGAGAAAACTCCTCTCCAAAAGAGAGAACAAACAAATGTTGAAAAACATTGCAATGGAAGGAAGGAAGGAGGACTCCTCAAGACCCCCCAAGGACTACTTCCTTGACTCGTAACATCTGACGCAATTGAAGATAGCACCAAGATGCTAAAGGTTTTGTGAATATATCTGCAACTTGTTGATCTGTAGGCAAATACTCCAAAGACAAAACACCATCTTGAATGAGTTGTCGAATGAAGTGCATGTGGATTTCAATATGTTTTGTTCGTTGATGTTCCACAGGATTGCGAGAAATATGGATGGCACTCTGGTTGTCACACCAAAGAGTAGTGGGATGAGTTATCAGAAAACCAAACTCAGCCATCGACTGTCGAAGCCAAAGAATCTCTTGACTAGCCAAGACAGCTCCTCGATACTCAGCTTCAGTTGAGGATAATGCAATAACAATTTGCTTTTTGCAAGACCAAGCAACTGGACCAGAACCAAGGCATAAAACAAAGCCTGAGGTAGACTTTCGATCATCGACATCACCAACCCAATCTGAGTCAGTGAAGCCCACAATCTCAGTAGCACCTGATGTGTAGTGAATGCCAAACTGTATAGTGCCCTGAATATACCGTAGAATGCCCTTAGCTGCCTGCAAATGACTCTCATGAGGATCTTGAGAGAACCGTGAGACAAGACTAACTACAAAGGAAATATCAGTTAGACTGTGTGTCAGGTACAAAAGGCTGCCAACTAATTGCCTATACAAGGTAGCATCAACTGATGGAGTAGTATAGTTGGTAGACAAAATAACACCTGACTGAAAAGGAGTAGGGGCTGGTTTGCAATCAGCCATTCCAAACCGTTGGAGCAAATCAAGAGCATACTTCTTCTAGAAAATGGAAATACTGGCAGAAGACTGATGAATTTGAAGACCAAGGAAATAATGCAAGAAACCAAGGTTAGTCATGTCAAAACATTTCATCAAAGCTCTTTGAGTTTTCTCAATCATAGCATGAGAACTCCCTGTGAGTATCAAGTCATCCACATAAAGAACAAGAATGAGAAAATCCCTTTCATGTCGTTGAATTTAGACTATAGGATTAGAGTGGCATCTAGTGAATCTAGAAGCAAGAAAAAAGCTATCCATCTTCTCATACCAAGCTCTAGGAGCTTGCTTGAGACCATATAATGAACGTCGAAGCCTGCAAACCAATGAAGAATTAACTACAAAACCTGGTGGTTTCTCCATATAGATCTCCTCTTGAAGATCACCATGTAGGAAAGCGCTCTTCACATCCATCTGATACACTAACCAGCCCTTCGATGCAGCAATAGAAAGTACAAGATGAATGGAATCCATCTTGCCGACCGAAGCAAAGGTCTTAGAATAGTCGATGCCTTCAACTTGATAAAACCCCTTAGCCACTAGATGAGCCTTATACTTATCAATAGAACCATAAGTTACAAATTTGGTACGATACACCCATTTGCATTAAACCATCTTTCTTCCCTTAGGAAGAGGAACCAAATCCCAAGTATGATTTTTCATCAAAGAAGAATGCTCCTCAGCCATAGCACTATCCCATTCTGGTATACCTGAGGCATCCAAAAACTTTTGAGAATCAGAAGAGACTGCATGACTCAAAATATTGATACATGAAGTTTGGGAACGGGTGCGTCGAGTGGCTGTGGGTTCACCTGCAAGAGAACCAGCATCCTCAACAACTGTTCGAGCCCATAAGGGTCGACTAGGTACAGGTGGGGGAGGAGAAGATGGAGTAATGTCCACAACTAGAGGAATACCATATTCTTGAATGGGAGCATTAGGAGCATCATCATCATCTGAAGGAAAAACATCTTCATAAGATGAATGTGGAAGAGGAGAGGGAGGTGCCTGGGATGGAGAATCCTTTGGAGTAAAGGATTCATCAAATTGAACAGCATGACAAAAATGAACCTCTTGAGTGTGAGGATCAAACAATCTATAACCCTTCACATACTCACAATAGCCAACAAAAATGAAGCGCTGACTTTTCTTTTCCATCGCTTTGCGTCGAGTATCAGGAATGAATGTCCATGCATCATTGCCAAATACTCTAAAAAAGGATACTTGGGGCTTGACATGAGACCAAGCGTCCTCAAGAGTCTTATTCAGTACTGCCTTATGAGGCATACGATTCTGAATATAGTTGGCTCAATTCACATGCTCCGCCCAAAATGTTGGAGCCATGGACCGAGATTGAAGCATGCAATTGGCCATTTCCCGTAAGGTTCTATTCTTTCGCTTGGCCACACCATTTTGCTGAGGAGTGTATGGCACTGTATGTTGATGAAGAATACCTTGAGTACGACAGAATTCCACAAATGCACGATTGACATACTCCCCCCCATTATCTGTGTGGATCTTTTGGAGGGAATATCCTGACTGCTTCTCCACAAATGTAAGAAAGGTCATGAAGTAATGAAGGACCTCATTCTTGTACTTTAAAAAATACACCCATGTATGCCTG
>MU224601.1:1241021-1264614 GCA_018584345.1 Thuja plicata
TCTGTCAATGCCCACTTCCAGAGTTAGTATGATATGTGGAATGCAAACATAGAACTCTGAACTAAGTAAATCAAATCCGTTAAACATACATATGATACCAAGACAAACATCAGAGAAGGTCTGCAAATTGTTTTTTAAAATTCCTATCGACATTCATTGCAACCAAATAATAGGTGAGCCGAAATCCAAATCAACGTCTCTACAGATGCTAGGTTTGTCACGCAAAATCCATATGCAATTTATTCATCTCATACGGAACAAAGAAACCCTAATTGGGTTACTCGAATTGAAAACTAACAGCACTTCGTAACCCATATTGTTGCAAATTGACAAATAGTTTAATGTCGAATAAACACAATACAAATAGAATGAGAACACATGTAAGTCTATAAAGGATTCATCTATACCAACCTAATTTTGTGTAAGTCTGAAACAAATCTGCCTACCGTTTGATCACGCACAAATGGTGTTGGTTCAATTACTTCAACGCATATGTGTGTGCCTTCTATTCGTGCCCTCCTTCAACTCTTCTTTGCTGCATAATCACAATGAATTGAAATGAAACCTTTTTTTTAAGTTATATTGATCGTGTTTGTCGCAATTACGACAAAATGTCCTGGTTGTCGTAATTCCGACCAACACGGGAATGGATTAAAAAATAAATCAAAGTTTTCCTTCCATATTCTGACCAAGCAAAACAAATGTAATGCATGGTCGGAAATTTAGGTCAAAAATTAGGGTCAAATGTATTAGTGGTACTTTGTGTACAAGAGTACCCCCATCGTCATTCGAGCTATGTCCTACCGCGGCTGCACCTGTCCGTGCACCGTAAGGACACACTTGTCCCTGCACCGTAAGGGCACTCCAGACCTCGAGTACTCCAAAAATCATCTAGTTGGGTACTCTGAAACTCAGAGTATCAAAACTTGGGTACTCCTAAACTCGGCTAGTTGGTGTTCCTTTGGCGAAACTTGACCACGAGGAGTCCAGTAGTTCTAGTGATGAGGACTTTGGCTTGGGAGACGATTAGAGGCCTCCCTTCCTTACATCTTGACATGATTTTGTACTCATTTTGATATCGATCATGATTCATATCCTGCTACTCATTGTAATCATAATCATCTTTATGATATTTGAACAATAAGTTTTGAATCTTTGATAGAACTAATATAATTTTATCATTATGTTACTATGTTGAATGTTCAATGGTTCAAGTATTTCAAGATTCCAATAACCAATTTGGTATGTTTTTTTTTTTTGGTCGGTAATCGCTTTTGACTGGAGCTATGAACCAGTGAGGCCACATTTTTGAGGGACCTCATCCTCAGTATTTGATCGACAATCTTGCCATCCTATTACAATCTAAGTTCGAGGTTATTTCTAATACCTCTCAGATTTGTCTCATGTTGATTAAACTCCCTGCGCCCTCCTTATATCTCCCATGCGCGAATCGAACTCCTTATCTCACCAGCCCTTATCACTCTGCTTCACCTTATCTCTACACTAAACTCCTTATCTCTCCAGCCCTTATCACTCTGTCGCACCTTATCTCTCCCGTGTCGATCTCATTATGACTCCTGCGCCCTTCACCTTATGACTTCCTACCCAACAACAACCTCCCACCTATCCTCCCCATCACCCAACACATGATCTCCTATGTTCAGCCGCGCTATCTCCTCTGTGTTATGCCCTGCATACCCGTCCCTACATTTTGTAGGCAAAATGTTGGGTCCCCCTTTTAGCTTTTGCTTTTTCCTTTGTTTTCTTTGTTTCCTTTTTTTCCCCTCCGAGCTTTGCTTCTGCGAGGGTTGTTTTTCTTTTGCTTTTGTCTTCCTTTGTCTCTAGGACCCGGTCCTGGAGTTGGTTTGTTCTTTTGAGCCGTCCGGATCCCGGACTCCGGGACTCTCTGTCATCATGTCTTCTTTCGCAAGAGGATGTGATTGCATGGAATCCCCGGGCCCAGAATCTGGAGGTTTGCTTGTTCCGGAGTTTGCGGAGAGAAAGCAACACATTTTTACCTTAAGGGTATAAATAGAAGTTACCTGTCATTTTCACATTTACCGCGATCAAACACTTAGAGCAATTAGAGCGATTCAAAGGCGATTAAGGCGATCTAAACAACGTTTTGCTCCCTGTGCTTAGTGCTTGATTAACAGTGATTTGCAGTGCTTGTTCGTGGTTGCTCAAAGGTTAACTTATTGCAGAGTTCTCGTGCTCACCTTCCCACCTTCCCTGTGTTTCCAGGTAGGCCTTTCAGCTCTCTTTCTGTTCTCTGGTTTCCTGCTTTGTTCTCATTTTTGTTTGTGGTTTTGTTTTCGTTTTTGTCTCTGGTTTTGCTCTCTGTCACCTCCCGGTGGTGGGTTGGCCCTGCCAGAGGGTTGTCCGCCCTCTGTGCAGTTGTAGTTTAGATGTAAATGCTTTGTACATCTTTGTATAGTAGTGTAAACACCTTTGTATATTATGTGTATTTTGTAAATTTTGTAGTCTGCCTGTACATTTCTGTATATACGTCCGTTGTTGCGGTCGGCCTGCGAGTTGTGCTTTGGCCCTCTGTATATTTTGTGAATATCCTATGTATATCCTTCCGTCTATGTCGAGCTCGTTGCGCTCCATCACGTCCGAACCAATTGTCAAGCTCGTCAGAGAGGTATCCACCACGGCTTGAACTCGACACCTCGCTGGTTCGAGCCATGGCGGCTTTCTCTCTCCTCTGTTATGTCGTCTTGATGGCAGGATTAATTTCCCACGAGTAGGCATTCAAATCCCATCCCATCTGGCATTTACTTCCCCTGTGTCAGCCCACTTGTTGCCATTAATGCCATTATGCCGTTTGCCGCGTGGTCACGTGATGACCCATGTCAGCCAAGTATGGCTCTCCACCGGTCACGTCGAGAATGACTAGTTCTTTCGGACTCCGGGTGCCGAGAAACCCCTGGGTCTTCATCCGATTTTTTTCGCCTAAACCAATGCCACGGAACCTCTGGGTGTTTATCAGAATACAATCCTTGTTAACTCTAACCTTCCGGGATTTTTAATGCATGCTAACGTTTTTATTGGGCAGGGGCGAAATGGTGGTGAATTCCCCGGAGTCCTTAAAGTATTATTTTTATCATATTATGTATTGACGGTTCTCCGGTCTTGCAGGTGGCAAATAGATTGATCGCTCCTCCTGATAGCCTGGAGCTGCCAACTATCTCCACTCGGGCAGCTACAAAAACTAAGGCCGAAAAGATGCTGGCCAAATTGCCGCTAACTTCCAAGTACCCGAAGGAGGGTGCTCTCGGAGGGTCCAAGGTGGACTCTAAGTTGCAAGATATAACAGACACAGAGCCCGGACTTTGGGCTGAAATGCAGGGTTTGGTCCAAGCCATCTACCAACAGAGGACCGCCGGAGATGATATGGAAAAATACTTGGCCGCCTCCGGGATCATCAAAGCTGGAAATTTTCCCTGCTCGGTGCAAGCACCGGAGCTGATACTCCAAATGGCGATGCTCTACAACGCCTCTACTCGGGTTGTCTTTCTCGCCGATCCCCGACCGTTACACTATCCAGTGACTATCGTCAATCTGGATGCAGCTACTTTTGCTTTAGGGCTGGGGATCCCTCAATTCAAGGGAGTCGTGGTTCTCTCCCGGGCCACATCATTAAAGGAGTTTGAAGAAGCTTCCCTTCTCTCCCGGCAAGATCTCAACACCCATTGGCGGAAGTTCTCGAGAAGGGACTATAAAAAGATGAAGTTGGAGATCCCCCATGGGGATTTTAAAGAACCTTTTCAAGTAGGCATCATATTCCTATGCAGGCTCTTTAGAGAGCCCCATGCCCGGGATTTCTCGGCATGGATGTATTACTTCCTATACTGCATCACCACCCATAGTCAGATCTTCAATTGGGCGGCCATCATCGCCAACCATGTGGAAACACAGCTGAAGAGCGTCCTCCAGACCTCCAGGTTCCACATGACATCCTACGTACTATGGGCACTGGCCCAACAGAGACTTGCCTTTCAGGGTTTACAGACAATGGGCATTCTCGGGAATGGGCCTGGCCAGCTAACGCCATGGGATCATTATCCCCAGGTCCAGCGGGAACTTAGCTTCACAAATTTTTGCAGGGTAAATGATGCGTTCATTTACCAGAACATTTTGACACTTACTTGGGATTCCGGATACCGATTATCGCAAGAGGCGATGAACTTGGTGAGTTCTTACGGGAATTACTTTATTCAATTCCAGCAGCACACATAAATTCGGGTGACTGGCTTCTCTAGGAAACCCTATCTTCTTCCTCGTTATTGCGGGGATCGGATTATTCTTTTAGAATTCTGCAGACAAATTTTGGAGCTGCATGCCCTCTTCACATTGAAGAAGGTTACCAATGCCCCGTTCCCAATCTGTTGCGGGAACTATTCTTGCAGTCTTGCTGCAGCAAAGGAGGCAGACAATGAATTGAAGAGTCTGGGACTGGTGGAATTCCACCATACCAGAAACAATTTTGATCCATTGGGTAAGATAGCACTAGCGCTTTCCCGGGCGTCCCCATCGCACAAAGATGATATTGAAGATTTCTGGGCGGACTGCCAGGATAGTTTTTCAGCCCTCGACCTTTGGGGTTTCTCGAAGGGTTTTTCAGATGATGGGCCCCTGGAGGACCCATTGTATAAAGAGCAGGGGTTAGATAAATTGGATCTCCCTCCGGTGGATTGGGCCACCCCAAAAGATTTAACAATTGAGAGGTATGCCGCCCCATTGTAGAAAATAGCCACAAGTATTTTGAGCGGGTGTGTCCGATGAGCACTCGGAAAGGACCAATTGTCTGGAGGTCCGCCTCGACCTCCGGAGCTGCAGGACCCAGCACAAGAAAGGGGAAGGAGAAAGAAAAAATCTCGGCCTAAGTACCTCCCAAGGGTTCGCTCCCCATAATGGCGCAAGTACAAGAGCAAATGGAGGCGTCGAGGCTGACAAGCCAGAGAATAAGCGCGCAACTATCTCAGGGCCTCCTCGCAACTCCGATAGCATCTGCTCGCCCGACGGGATCCCCGTCATTGGCCACACTGATGAGCAGGCAGACGTTCGCTGAGACAGAGCCTGCAAGTATTCTGGATGTTGGGGACCCCACTACAAAGAAAGAAAAAGCAGAAGGTGAACCCCACCCCAAGCGCAGACAGGCCCCGGTATTCTTAACATGCCCCCAGTAGATGTCAGTTCAGATTACCCCGAACTTGAGAATATTTCAAATACCTCTCCCTCGCACGACGACTTCGATGATATCTTCAGGACGGATGAGCTCATGAGCCTACATGGGGATATAGATCACGCGGTAGAAGAAATCACCGCTCAGGAAAAGAGGAGATCCCCGCTGAGAAGGAAGCCCCGAAGCAAAAAGCTGCCACAGAGCAGAATGTCTGAGAAGAAACGCAAAAGGAGCAAGATGAGCGGGAGAAAACATCAGTCCAAGAGACCGAGGATGAACCAAGGCAAACAGTAGATGAGCAACCGATGACTGAGGAAACCGGACCCACGGGATCAACCGTACCCCCATTCATCACGCTCCAAACACCTTTGGTTACTCCGGGTGACCAAATGCCCTGGAATACATTCGGGGAGGTGATCACAGCAGCCCAAACATTGAACCTAGGCTGGACGCCTCCGCCGCCTACTGAAGACATTCCAATGGAAGAAGATATGCCAGCAAATGATGCTAAGGAAGAACAACAACAACAAGATGAGGGGAGAAAACCTGAAGATACAAATGTTAATTTGCACGATGTTGCGAAGGACGGGGAAATCCCTGAAGATACAGGTGATGTTGACACCGGCGGAGAGGAAACCCTGGACATCACGAAAGAGGATGCCAATAGGGCGGAAGATACTGAGGCCTTCGGAGAGTAGGAACAGGAAAAGGAAAAAGAGCCCGATGACACTGAAGATACCGGGAATGCACCATCAGATTCCAAAGGGAATCCCGATACCCAGGTCTTAATAGCAAAGCCGCCCCAATGGCTGGTGGAATCTAGAAAGAGGAAGGCCCCGACGGTAGCAACAGGTGTTCCGCTCTCCCTGACTGAGATGATGGCCCAAAATGCAGAGGCCAAGAAGCCTAAGAAGGCCCGGATAGTCCATACCCTCCGAATTGGTCCAACAGGAAGTACAGTTGTGACAATCGCAACACCTCCCCCAGATGCAGATGCAACGGTGGTAAGGCTCGAAGATTATGTGATCACAGAGGTAACACTTGGGAGGAGAGATAAGCAGGGCGAGTTGGCCCTGCTGAGGGAGGCCACCAAGGTAGTGGAGGCCCGATATGATAAACAGACCCAGAAGTTGAAGGAGGAAAGAGAAACCAATGCAAATCTCCTCACACTTCTGACAGAACTCACACAGCCCCTGGCCGAGATCCACCCAGAAGCTTCTACCTCTGGATTACCGCTTGCACAGGGTGATGTGGATACTCTAAGGGCCATGAAGAAGAAGGCCCAGGCTGTGGACGGGTGGAACACCGAGCAGATAGTCGCTGTAAGGCAATTTTTAGTGGTGTCACTCCCGGATCTCTATCAGATCTGTAATCTCCTTAGTCAGACGAACGTCTCCGCTGTCTTATGGGAGAAAGACTTAGAAAAGTATGAAAAATGGAAGGTTGGGTTGGATGAGGTCTTCAATGCCAGGGAAGAAGCTATCACTGAGGTGGGAATTTTGGGGGAAGAATCATATGACTCCCTCCGGGCCCAGTACTCCAGACTTGGCCTCAAGATTGAGGTATGCAAGCAACTGGTTAAGGCCCTAAGAGAGAAAGTAGCTGCGGCCCAGTATCCTTTGGGCCTATTCAAGGCATTTGTGGTAAGGGTGTGACAAGTCGACCCCTTCACCACCAGAACATGCACCTCGGAGGACTATGTCCTCAATAAATATGATGAGTTCATGGAGTCCCTATATCAGTCTGCCGGGGACTTTGACGGAGGAAGGTTATCAAGATTATCTAAGATGATGCTCCGGGCACGTGATGCCGTGAAGATAGTAGATGAATTCTGGAACGGGGCCGAAGAAGTTGAAGAGAAGCTTGAGGCTGTCCATGGCCGGTGGGACGACATTAAGGATATAGATGAGGATGGCATAAGCCAAGTTTTGGAAGCATTTAAAAACAACAAAGGGCAATAAGGTTCTCCGGATTGTGGAGATTTTCACTAGGAGGTTATATTTTGAACATTCATTATTCTTTGAGCGTAAGCTCCCGGATCCCGGAGTTCTGGATCCACAGTTTTGCATTCTTTTGGTGACCTGCGTCCAGGTTCCCCGGAGTCGACCGGTCACTATCTAGCAGTTAATAAGGGTGTCAGAAAACAGGTGACCCCAGCAAGGTATGTCAATTCGAGGGATGGTTCTGACAGGTGGTCTTCCCAAGGTGCCGCTCCAGCATAACACCTGGCGCATCAGAGATAGTGAGCCGCTTTTACATTGACGAGGCATGTAGTCTTGATCCCCGGGGGATCGGATTTCTTCTATTCTCCCTCTAGCTCTCTTCTTGAGGCCGATTCTTCCATACCTCTTCTCTTGTCTTCTTTTGTTGATCTGTCAAATGTCTGCTCTTCTCGAGGTTGTTGTAACATGGTGCAGGTAGTACCGGCCACCGGAAAATGTATTTTATTGTTGAGTGTAAAGTTAAATTAGGTTAGTTTTAGGGCAAACATTTGTGTATAAATAACAAGTCTGACCTCATTCCAAGGGTCAGCAGAATTGATGATTTTGCAGTCCATAGCTATAGCAATTCAGCATTTCGTTTCTTGTAGTTGCAGAGCTTAATGCTCCTTAGTTCTTACAAGTTCTCAGTAGATAGATGCACCCTTGGAGCCGTTATTGTACACACCAGTGCTGTTGGAAAACCATTAATGAAGAAGGAAGGATTCTCGCAATGTTGTTGGTCTTCTGATCTCTATATTAATACTCTTTTGTGCTGTATGTTTCTAATGTCCCTTGCTCTAATGTTTTAAGTAGATTAACGACCTTTTCCCCTCGCTATCGAATATGTATGAACTGATGGTTCTGTATGCATTCAGTATTTAGTGTAGCATGTTAGAGCATGGTTGATGTTTTAAATGTATTAGCATAACTATAAGTAGATGGAATACTTCTAACCGTGGCGTGTCTTTTGAAGTTTCTTTGATAATCCAAATGCTTGCAGGAAACCCTGACCTAATGAAATCCCCGGAGAAGACGAGCCAAGAAAACCAGCTATCCCCCCGAACAAAACAGTCACACTCCCAACTTAGCTCCCGCACCGTCGAGACCCAACTCTCACGTGCTTGAAGGCCCGGAGAATTTATTCCTCGGATAACCTTTACAGGCGAAGTTGGTCGGTACCCCGGTACCCGGTGACAACTTACACTCTATTGGCGGACCGGCCACAAAGTCTCGTCAACACTCTGTCAATACCACCCCACGCGCCAGCACTGCAATCCATGACACCTCCGGTTAGAGCCTTCGTGGCAGCGCCAAACATTCATCCTCCGTGCATCCAGGGCCAATGTGGAATCCGAACCTTGCACCCCACTATCAACGAGGGCTCACAATCACCGTTGCGCTATGAGCTCATGCTTAAACCAATTTGGTATGTTATATTGAAACATCATTTCATAAATAGCATTTCAAGTTCTATATGTATAGTATGCAGCACACCCCCCCCCCCTTTCCCCCCATCNCCCCCCCCCCCCCCCTTTCCCCCCATCTACCCCCCACCGTTGAACCCCCACTGTCCCAAAATTGAGGCCCTTTTTTTTCCCGTACTCGAAACTCGTCTCGGCGTCCCAACATACCCCTGCGCCGGTGTTATATTGTTTTAACCAAAACCATTGCAGAAGCAAAAGGTCTCTTACTTAGCCTTTTTGATTTCATCTGTGTCTTTTTGATTGTCTATAAGGGGTAGTAATAACTAGTTTTGCTCCCTCTGCAAGTTCTATATATATGCTCAATGCCCCTATCCGGTGGTTTCTCATGTAGAATATCTCTGAACAACTTTTTGTATTTAGTCAACAACACATCAACATCTGGATGATAAGTTAAGCTGCTCACTCTACTTATTCATATCTAATCAATCTCTCCATCCTTTTGAATGGTATCATCCTTGTTCCATGATTTGTCATGCCCTTAAGTATAATCTCATTACCATCTTCTTCAAATTTCATCTTGATAGTTTGTAAGCTCATTCTGAACTCACCAAGAGAATGTAACCACTAAATACCATGAATTGCATCTTTATCACCAATACTCACAACATAGAAATCATTTCTCAACTCGTACTCTCCTAGTTGAATACATAGATTTGGTATCTTCCTAGTGCAAGTGAGAGTGAAACCATCTTCAAACATTACCTTAAAGCATTCAAACTCTTATGTTTTCAAACCCCTTCTTGTTACAACACCCTCATCAATAAAATTATGTGTTGCACCTGTGTCAATGAGAGTGACTATTTCCTGCCCACACAACACTTGTCTAACTCTGAAATATCCTATTTTCTACAAGCTAGATGATTGTGCTAGGACACTACCCCTTGTTCTTTTTCAGACTCTTATGGTGAAGTTTCCTCCTCATTTGTCCCTGAATCAGTTTACTGGTCTGAATTTTCTGAACTTGATTCAGGGGCTATAAAGTACGCAATTTGTTTTGGTTTGGCCTTAATTGCACAATTGTCAGTTGTATCCTATGGTTCTCTACATTGGAAGCACAATTTCTTCCTTCTAAGATTATTGAGTTGATCATCATCAAGTCTACGTAGCATATTGTTGTTCTGATTTGAAACTTTAGGAGAGTGTTTCTTATCTTTATCCGTTTTGTGGCGAAAACTTGTTGACTAAAATTTACTTCTAGAGGTAGAAGTTTCCAAGTTCCTAGCTCTTTTAATATCTTCCTGCAAGGTAGATGAATTGAAAGCTTTAACCCAACCCCTCAAAGGGTTTTATAATCCATCAACAAAGAGAACAACCAATCTTCTTTCTAATATATCAATCACCATCACTGAATTTTTTAAAAATCTGCAATGATTGACTCCATTGAACCCCATTGTTTAAGTTGAGCTAGTTCATTAAAGTTTAATTCCAAGTCTTTTTATTGAACCTATCAATAAGGCTTTTTGTAAACTATACATATGACGCAATCAGATCATGACCTAGAGTAATTAGCCCATGGTACCACCACTCATGAGCTCTACCCTCTAAATGTAAAGTTGCATATTTCCATGGGCTTAAGTTAAAAATAAGTATCTATTTTTTGAACCCATGATTTAGTAGTGACCTTTCTTGAACCATCAAAATAAGGAACGGTTAGTTTGCCAGCCTTTTTTTGCAATTCTTGATTTTGAAGCCTGTCACTACCTCCTCTTCCTGGTCTATTCCTTTGTCTTAAAGCTAGATAATCCGGAAAGGACATTTCCAGCTGAAAGTCAACACCAAAGCCTTGGTAATCTACCCAAACCTGCCTATGATACTCTTGTTCAATTGATTCATTTTTAGTTGGAGGATTGTTCACTTGGTTAAAAGTTGGCATAGGTGGTCTTGAGTTTACTCGAGAACTAGCAGTTCTTTTCTGTGTCCCTATTTTTCTTTGAGCTCTGTCCAATATTCCCATTATTACCATTATTTCCATTTGGCCTTACATTCCCATTGTGTAAGGTCCCCTGCAGGTTCTAACTCTGCCAAACCACTGTTTTGCTATACAAATGATATATATGACTATTTTTTTAAAAATGAATATGTATTTCTTTGAATTTTTTTTTTGAAATGTTTTCAGGCAAGATAATAGCTTTGCATAAAAAAATTATGAAACTAATTTCCAAAGCATTGAACGAGATGCTTTTATTATTAAGTGAAATCATATACAATGCAAGAGGAAATTATGTATTAAATTCTGAAATCAAATTACAGCTAATTAGGAACCTGAACTCCAATTAGATGTAGCTGGAAAGAAAATCTGAAACGCAACCCTCTAGTGGATGAATTAATTTGACGTTAAGGCTTGGTTTCACAAAATTAAGGCTTCAATTCTTCAAAAATGTGCCTTGAAAAACCTAACGCTGCCCTTCTTGATATTATCGTGGCCCGAAGAAGACTTGTGGCCACTCTATAAACTCCAATGCTGAACCTTATATGGGCTGCGATTTGGATAAATTGAAACCTTCTGCCTTTGCAATTGATTCTTAAATGAAATGGAACTTCTAATTACAAATTTATGCTAACAATTGAATCAATCTTGGCCTCTGGATAACACCAACGCCTGACACAATTCAATGGACATTTAACCACCTCAAAGTGCTGAAAAACTCGGAAGAATTGGTATTCTTCCAGTCTGAAACTCCAAACCCTTGTCACAATTCCCTTCTCACAAATTCACAATTATCAAATGCACAATAGAATCGTTCAAATTTCTCATTGAAGGCATTTATAATTCCTTATTACAATTCGACTTGGAGCTTCTCCTTCAAACTTCACATGATTTCCAATTGTATTTGCTTTTGATATTTCCCTCAAACCCTTGGCGCCCATATTTAAACTTATAATTTAATCATTTAATGTATTTGCCAAAACTTTATAACATAAGCTTTTAATTTAATCATTAATTAATGATATTAAACCAAATAAATAGCTTATCAATTCATTTAAATGATTCATTCGAAATCTAGGTGCCCTCTGCCCGGATCTGACGCCAAGGTGCCCTGCCACAAATAACAACTGGCGCTAATTGACTTACTATAAATAGTAAGTCTCAAAATGAAAGCTCTGCTGATGTCCCCACATCTCCATGCTACTACCAACTATTTAGGTTCCCTGCTAAGAATAGTAACCCTGACTTTCCCAAAATAGACATTTACTATAAATAGTAAGTGTGCCAATCTGATTCAAATAAAGAGCAATCCTAAACATCCCTGACCTCTGGAGTGGGAAAATAGCCACTAGCTCAACCAACTGGGACTCTCTATCCAATTGATTAACCTACGAGAGTCAGGAAATAGTCTAATCCTCTGAAAGTTTTGATGTTCACAAAATTGGGCACATTACACATTGTTACCGTTGTTTCTATTTTGCCTTGCATTCTCATTGAACTGTCATTATTTTGTATCAATTGAGTGAACATTTGTGTCATTTGCTGGTGTGATCGAGTCAACATATTCATCATTTCCCTTTGAGTCCTAGACAAATCACTTAGTATGTTCTCAACACTGCTCGTCTTTGTTCTTTCCGCACCTCCAAAGCGATCTCGATTCTCTACTGTTATGTGCATCTCTATCACCCATTGTTATTCCACAAGTTTCAATCTCTAAATTTGGGTTTGATTTGTTTTTTCTTAGATAATAATTACGAGTACTAGGACGCATCAACTTACCCCCAGCAGGTTGCAAGGTATACTATGCTATGATACCACTATAGGTGCCTACCCTAGCTACGGACCTTTTTTTTCCCTTTCATTAATTGTGTCTAATCGTTGGCCCTTTTGTTGACTCTTAGAGTTCTGTGTTTTGAAATGTAATACTGTTTGTATGCTATGGTAATAATATATAAATTTGAATTGCTTTGAATAGTTGCTTGTTGCAGAAAAGAAGAGATGCATTTGAGAGGAGAACAAATTTATTTTTTCTATTCCAACAACTGAGACAATGATATTTATAATTTTGCAAAAACAACTTATGAATTCTGACCTGATTGTTGTTTAAAACTCACTCTAAGAAGAGTTGTTGCAACATACATTTAAGAATCACCCAACAATGTCAGGTACTTCAATCTCCTTAACGAACTCAGTTGGTCCTACTGTAGGACTTACAATGAATTGTTGATAATCTTCCTGCTTTCACTCTATTGAAATGTGTAATGTTGGATCTTCATTAGTTAGTTATTATTCTCACGTTCACATCAACTCGACAAGGCTCAGAACCACTGCAAATGAGCGACAAGCCCAAATAAGGATGTCACGTTGCTGTGAGTTGGACTACCGCTTCTTAATGCATACCATAACCTCCAAAGGTTTATCCAGTGCGGTTTGGAAAGAACAAAGTTCAACTGTTTCTATAATGTAATCGCCTTCACAAAGTTGCTACCCTCTAATCCTTTGAGCATAATGTAAAGTGTTCTCTCGAGCTTCAATTGTTTCTATTAAGTTTGTTTCATGACACGATGGTCCTGAATAATCAAAGGCTCAGCAAAATTCACAACACCCGATAGAAACTTTCCTTGCATTCGAACATGACTCAAAAATATGCACAAATTCAACTTTGAAAGATTGACGAAGATACTTGTCAAGGCTTCACACCATAACTTAAAACATTAACTCCCTCCTTTAGTGACAGAGGACATACTTAGAGAAAATATGATAATAGTCGATAGCTCTACAATTTCATCCCAAAAAATGAATGAAAGATAGTGGATGTCGTTTCCAAGAATTAAGCTAAAGAAAATTCATGCCAAACACGTAGTAATGGAATTGTGGCAGAGATGCAATTATTTCAGTCTACATGTATCCTCCAACACTCCTTTAGTTATCTTGAATTCTAGCTCTAACCAATGTTAGGATTGCCCTCTCCATTCACCACAGTTTGGGTTTGTAATATTTGATTCCATGGCCAAGGATTTGAACGGTCATTAAAGATTCTCTCTCCATTAAAGCATGTCCTGATACTTTATGACTTAATATTATCATTTCCCAATGAAGGTTTTCCAGTATCGATACTACTCTCAGAAATGCCAATGATTGTTGACTAAGCGAATGAGTTGTTCTCCACAAAGATCCGATTTAGAAAGAAGCTATGGTTCGTAAACTCCACACTTATTGAATGTCCAACTACATCACCAAAGGAGTAGAAAGGTTTTCATTAACTCTGCACTCGCAACAATATATTTTCATATCAAATGAAACTGTATGCTAAAAAATTACCTTGAGGATATCTTCCAACCCTGAAGGTTATGTTCCCCTGAAGAGTGCGTTCTTCAGAAGCTGAAACCACTACAAAGTCTGTGAAATTCCTATTCATAAATCTGAATTCTGGACTGCTCTGATTGAAACTCCCCATCTCCTTTAATCTGACTTCCTTAGTAACTGGTAGGGAATTCTTTACATCTTTTGTTTTTTTTCAATTTTAAATTCCCTCAACTAGCATGAGACAAAACTAATAATATAAATGACGTGAAATATTTATATGTTAATTAAATGATAATGTGGGACAAACTTAACGTTTGATTAAAAAACAATTAATTAGTCTTATTCATAGATGGAAAACTCGCCAAGACCAAAAACTCGCCAAGCTTGAAAAAAAATTTGGGGTAAACTTGACAAGTTTTCGACAAAAACTCCACAAAAAACGCGGGAACTTAAAAGCTGCTTAAATTTAATTAGAAATGCATTTTTTTTTTTACAAAATTCAATGAGAAGATGCATCCAATGAGTTAATTAATGAGAACACAAAAGAAACAAGCCGAGTCTAGATATATTTAAATGCAAAGTGGGTACAAAATTGATTCTCATGAGGAATGCCAGAAGCCTGGAAGCAAAATAATAAATAGTTTATGTAAAACTAAAAGTAAATAATCATTACAATTACATCTTCCTCTTCCCAGCTCTAGAAGAAAATAAGGGATGGGTAGAACTAGAGGGTCTAGTCCTAGAACTAGTAGCCTGCACTGGGCGTGACTTTGCCTCCTTTCTCGATATATCTGATGATGTGTATGGCTCGTCCTTCATCCTGGATGTAGCTCCTCCTGGTGCTGGCAATGAGTCCTCATCTGACTCATTCGACTCATCCTCCTCAATGTCATCCAGTGTGAAACCAAATCCACCTCCCTACTCCATAGCGTGCCTCTCCAAATCAATGATGTCATCCTCTGTAAACAATGGAGGCTGCTCCTGTGCTGTCCAATCACTGTAAGGATCTATATTCTCCAATTCAATTAGACCAACTACTGCTTCTTGTGCCTTCTTTATGCGCAATTGAAGATTATAATTCACAAAGACAAGGTCATTGAGGTATGTTTTAGCTAACGTGTTCCTCTTCTTTGTGTGGATGGCCTCAAACAAGATCCAATAGCGCTCACAATTGGATGAACTACAAGGTTGACATAATATTTTGAGGGCAAATATTTAGAGATTTCGGGTATTTCCACCCCAACTTTGCCACCAAGCATCTGCAAAAGAAAAATATTCAAAAGTTAGTAAGCGAAGAGAAAACATATTTTATTAATTTATCAATTACTTTAGACCCCAAAATTGAAATGAAAAATGTTATACCTGGGGTTTGAGTAGCTCTTCCTCTCCTTGCTAGCTCTCAGAAGAAAAGATTACCCTTTGCTTCCTTATTGTTTTGGAGTTCGGCCACAATGAGGTCTCTCTCATGAACCTCAGGTATCATCCTCTAAATGCATGCAATGAAGCCCTCCATGACCTCTCCAGCAAGATCTGAATAAGGATTATCAAACCTAAAATGCGGGTTGAGGAAGTACCCTGCTGCATGAATGGGTTGGTGGAGCTAATTGTTCCACCTCCTATCAACAATTTCCCAAATGGGTTTAAATTTGAGTCTATCCCCCTTCCACCTTGTATTTTTTTATAGACTCTTTGGCCCTATCCATGGCCTCATAAAGATACCCAATTGGGGTTTGATCCCCATCTACCATCCGTAGAACTCTAACCAGGGACTCAGACACCTACAATTGAAAAATACAATTTAGTAATTAAAAAAAGATTAATTAATGAAGTTAGTAAGTTACAAATTAATTATGAGATACTTGAATCAAGAATAATTAAAAATTCAAATTTTGAAGTTACCTTCACAATCTCTACAACCTTTTGTGCAAAATGGTTGTCGAAGACTATGCTTGCGACAACCTCTCCTTCAGTCTTCTTTGAATAAGGTGAGTCTAGCCATGGTTGACTCACAAATATTTGTTTCAAAGAAGCCAATGCACCAATAATGCTTTGCAATGTCAAGAAAATCGTTGCAAACCTTGCGACATCGGTTCTCACCAACTCTCTCCCATGAGTGTGCTCTCTCATCAAATGCAAAACCCAAGGGTGATTGTAAATATATTTTGTGATTCACCTTGCATTTTCCATAATTGGAGTCACCCAATCAAGTTTTCCTATGTCCTCCAAAAGAAAGTCTAGGACATGTGTCGCACAAGGTGTCCAAAAAAGAGTGGGGTGCCTTTCTTGGAGGATTTTACCTAAAATTGCACACATTTTTATTAATTATATCAAAAATTGACAATTGCAATTGACCTTTCATCTTCCATTACTTGCTTAAATACTATTCAATAATTAATTGACATAGTAGAAAGTTAGAAACTAGGAAGGGAACTTGAAAAGTAGGGTGCCTTTGTTGGAGGATTTTACCTGCTAACACATATGCTGATACAGTATCTGTGATGATTTGCACTACATTCTTTAGACCCACCTCCATGACAATGAGCTCCAACATTTCAGCCAATGTATTTGTGTTTTTCACCTTATTGGATGCATCAACAGATTTCAAGAACACCGCATGTGTGAGAAACCTACAAGAACAAAGTGAAATTAGGTCTCAATACACAATTTTGATTTAATAAACAAGAAAAACAATTAAAATTTAAAAATGAAATCAAGTGGACTAGTTACTAACCTCCCACTCAAATCCTTGCGACAAGGGAAGGGGTCTTGTACCCTTTTCCTGAAACTGTCAATGCGGTCACCAAATTAAGCCAATAAGGACTCTCTGACACACTCAATGAGATGTTGTTGAAGTTCCAAAAATCAGCACATGCAAAGTTCGTTTTCTCATGTGCCTCCTTATTCCATCCAGTGGCCTCTAATGATGGTTGTGCTCCAGGAGTGTTCTTGGGTGCAAAATAACTGCCTACAAGTGATGTAGTAGTAGGCAGTGGCACTCTACTAGAGGAAGTAGAAGCGATAAAAGATGTGGTGATCATTTTGCAAATACGCTGGCTTACGACAAAAGCCCACTATGCTCTGAAGTGTCTCTTCTTCTTCAATGTCAATTGGAGCACCTTGAGATGCAACTATGGCTGCCCTCGTAGCTAATTTTAACCTCTCCCTTTGCAATTTTTTTCTTCACTAGCTGCAAGTATAGCATTAACAAATCTTTTTATCTTATCTGTGGTTTTTTCACATTTTTTAGTATCATGTTTTTCAATGCTTGCAATGTGGTATTTGAGGTGGTTTATGCCTCTAGCAATCACTTTCTCACATTTTATGCAAACCACCATCCCAGGGTTCGCTCCTTCATACGCATATCTCCATGTCTTATCTCTAGCACCTTTAGGACGGGTGCTTATATATCTTGATGGGCATGGTTCTAGTGGTCAATCATTCCTAGAGGCTGCCATGATGAATTAATGGTTAACTTTTGCCCTAGACATAGAAAGTGAAAAGACAAAATTAATATTTTAGTTAAACAGTTAAGCAAAATTGCAAACTATCAAAATTAGTTTCAATAATTTTAGATATCATTCAAAGTTGAAAAAAATTTAAAAAAAACTTCTAAGGTTTGATTTTTTTAGAAAAACTTGATATTCTTAAAAAAGATAGTGAAAGATTCAACAAAACTTGTCAAAATTAGTGTTAAATCTTGTTATAATGATTCAAAATCATTTCTAACTACTTAGGAATGATCTTGTATTCAACTAGATGCAACAAAGAATAAAGAGAATGTTTAAAAAATATATAGAAACAAAATTAGAAAACCTACCTGGGATTGTGGTTTCTCCTAGGATGTCGGTTTAGGTTCGAAGAACCGGTTCGCTGGTACAACAAAATTTTGAACAGGGGCTTGGGTTCATTGGTACAAAAACATGTAAAATATATATATATGAAGCCTAGAAGCATGAGTTAATATTAAAATGTCACATAGTATCATAAAATATTAAAAACATTTAAACACCATAAACTTGTAATCATAGCATCATGAATCGTGATCATACCACCATAGCATCATATTGACATATGCTCAAGTTCAACATCAAAGATTCAAAACATTAAAATGTCAAGTGATAAATCATAACATCAAGTTCAAGTATCATTGTTTCAAGTTCAACTAATGGATTAACAATTTATTAATATTCTTTTTCTTCTTCTGCATTGGCATCAATTGATTCACAAACAAAGCTAAGGCCAATGGGATCAACTGCACCATTAACATTATTGGTGTCAAAATCTCCAAATTCATCAAGTGCAAGCTGAGAAGTGGAAGCCAACATAAGCCTTTAGAATCCATTTTTAGGGTTGTGGATGTTGTTATATGTAGCCTAATCAAACTCGAAGGTTAATTTTTCCCCTTTTATCGGCGCAATTTCCCCCAAATTTTTCAACGGGGGTTTTGGGGCAGTGCCCCGCGAAGCCAAAAATGACTTGTATCATTGTACAAAGGTACCGTGATTTATTTTCTATTCATCGACATACTCTAACCCTAAGAGTGGATGTCAAAAAATAATTAAATTTGCAAAAAAATACCAATTTGGCCGTTGACTTTAACCGTCTACGGGACCAAGTTCGTTGGCAGTTCAATGTTTCCCAGCCCAGTCCTTCTGGGTCCAAACTGGGCGTGGTCTGGTTCGAACCACCCCCTGTGGGCTAGACCCTCAGGCGGACCAGACTAGAACCACGGACCAGTTCGTACTGTGGCTCGTCCGGGGGCCCTTAGGGGCAAACTGGACATCCTAGGATTTTTCTTCAAAAATGGCTTGAGATATGCTTAAATCTGCTTCTAATTGATTGCAATCAGCTACCAAGGGCTTGGAAGCCTTTTTCTCCTCTCACTGCCAAACACAAGCACACAAATCCCAAAAATGAAACTATTCTGCCATTTTTTTGCTTAAAACATAGTTATTTGCTTACGACCGAGTACTTAGCTCAGACTCTCCGAGTTTTCCAGAAAAACTCGGTGAGTAATCAATGAGTTTTCCTGGAAAACTTGGCAAGTTGAGCCTGGTGAGTTTATCTCAGAAAAACTCGTCGCTCAGAACTACTCGGTGAGTTTTTAAAACTCGCTGGGTTTTCTAAATATGGTCTTATTAATTAGGGAGGAACATTACATATATATGGATGAAAATTGTTGACAATGAGGCTACTATTAGGGTGCCGACATGGTACATTGCCCTAGAAGGTTCTCACATCTACAAAAGGAGAAACCTAGATAGAGAAGACCTATATGAAGCATTAAAAGAAGGCATTTCTAATTTCAGAACCTAAGGTGAAATAGTTTTATTAGGTGACTTTAGTGCAAGAACAACCAACAATCAGTCCATTCAGCTGGATAGAGAAGAAGAGGTCAACAAACCTCCATGGCTAGAGGAAAATGAGTACCAACTTTTGGGAAGGACTTCATAAGATGGAAATGGGAGAGTCACACATTTTGGGGCAGAGTTGATGGGATTATGTAGATTATATGATATGGTCATCTGTAATGGTATGAAAAATTGACCAAGATCCGGATGTATTACTTGCAAAACTTAGAATGGACAAAGTGTGGTGGATTATGTAATTTTCTCTAAACGTTATATCTCAAGGGTGTTGGAATTTGATATTGGGGGCTGTCTTATTGAGATGAAATCAGACCATTTGCCTCTTCTTGTCAAGTTTTCCATTCATACAAACAACAAGCAAGCAGGGAAGACAGTGCATAAGAAGAGAAATGTGCATTTACAAGGTAAAATCCTTGTGAATTGTGAAGATTGGGAGCTTTTTGTTGCAGCTCTTGAACAACACCTTGAAGAAAAAGATGTGAAAAAGATCTCAAGAGAAGAAGGGAGTTTTAAACTCTTTTCCAACTAATCCTTGGTTTGACAAAGAGTGCAAGGCAGCAACAAGATGTTTCAAAGACAATGAGTCAAACAAAGAAAATAAAAGAAATTATGAGAACTTAATAAGATTTAAAAAACAAAACTATGTGATGGCTATAAGGAAGGAGTTAATTTCTTTGGGAAAGCACAACCCCAAAGACTTTTGGAGGGAACTACAACAAGAAAGAAAACAAACAGAAAACAACATCACGAATGCACATTGGTTAGACTATGTGAATCTCCTCTATGAGTAGGCACATAATAAAGTCAAACCTCACATAATTAGTGATTCAAAAGAACTCTTCTTGGAAGATGTCAAGCAAGGTGTAAGAAACTTGCCAATTGGTAAAGCTTAGGACATTGATGGGTTACAAGCTGAATTCTTAAAGTTGGGAGAGCTTCTTGCTCCTCACATCAAGAAAATTCTTAACAAGGTCACGCAAAGCAGTTTCCCAATTGAATGGACAAGTAGTGTTGTATTTCCTTGCACAAAAGTGGAGACATTAATAAACCATCTAACTATCGTACCATTATGATTAAATCCACTTCTTGGAAAGCTTTTTGGGACTATGATAGAGCATAGAATCAACAGTTGGGTAGAAAATGAAGGAAAAATAGCAAAAGGGCAAGCGGGTTTTAGACGAAAGCACTGTGCCATTGATCATTGTATCACTCTTAGAAACTTCATTGAGAATGTTTAGGACTCTCAAGGGGAAGAAGCTTTTTGTTGATTTGTTGATTTCAAGAAAGCCTTTGACACAATAACTAGGGACAAGTTCTGGAATAGATTGGAGGAGCTTGGGATTTCTGATGAGCTTAGAGCTACAATGCATAAACTTTATGATTAGGTTAGAGATAAAATTGTAACAAAGGAAGGGATGTCTGAATGGATTGGCAATGGCATTGGAGTTAAACAAGCGTGTCCTCTTTCCCCCACCTTATTTGGTCTATATATTGATAAATTTGAAGAGTGGCTAAACAAGACTATTGGGGAAGGTATTCAACTTGTAGGTTGTGAAACCACTTTTAGATGCAGATTATCTTATCTTATCGTAAAAACTATGAATAATTTAAAACAACATTTAAAGGCTCTCAAACTTTTTTGCCAAGAGGTTGGAATACAAGTAAATCTAGCAAGACTAAAGTCACGATATTCTCTTTAAAAAGAAAGAAACAACAAATCAACTTCATGTTTGATTTTCACAACAAGCTTGGTTGGGAGACTTGTAAATAAAAAATGGATTCAAGGAGGGTGGAAGTCATCTTATCTCTTACAAAATAGAAGTAGAAAAGCGGAGTTATGGGATTGGAAAGCCAAGAAAGTCCTCTTTGGTCTGTTGGTTGTGCGAGTTTTCCCTTATGGTTGTGAGATTTGGGGGAGTAGCATGTCAAACGACAAGTGGAGGCAATTAGGCGGAATCCAAAAACATCTAATCATTAATAGTCTCAAGGTCAAGTCGACAATTCCTTATGAGATTCTTTTAGCAGAAGTAAGAATTTGTCCAATGGAGGCACTAGTAATAGTTTGTTTGCTAAGTTATTTAAAAAAGTTATAAACATGGACAAGCAATGCTGACCCAAAATAGTTGTTGAAGAAGAATTAAAATGGAGGAAGAAAACTTGGATGAACCTTTTTATCAAATGGATCAGCAAGCGGGACATTGATTTTCAAGATTGCCCCAACAATAATGAAGAGATAAAAAAGTTTGTGTTTGAAGAGATATGGACAAAGTTGTTTGGTTGAAAAAAGAACATTATATCAAAGAGTTAACCGTTTGCACGAACATGATGAAAAAAACTAAGAGTGGCAATAAGTGAAAGGCTAGAGTGTTGGGTGCACAAATCAGAATTGGGTCCCACCATCTTAGGTTTGAGACTGGGAGATGGACTGTTTCAAGGGAGGAGTGGGAGGAAAGAACTTGTCTTTTCTGCAATAAAGGGATGGTGGAAACTGAATGACACTTCATCTTTGAGTGTGCAACATATGAGGATGTTTGAACACAATATAAGGACAATTTGAAGGTGAGTACTCTAAATGAGCTATTTGAGGAGGCAAGACTTCACAAAACTATAGGCTTCTTGACCAAGATCCACAATAGAAGGGTTGACAATGAAAAGAACTTGAGAATTGTTAATGATGTTGTTCTTGGTCTCATAGATTGATGGTCTTGTGGATGTTATTAAAATTCATTCATTCATTTATTCTTTTGGTTGAACCGTAAGTGTGAAGGGTCCCACAAGATTCTGACTTGGACAAATGGACCAATAGCACAATGCTTAAACTTGTCAAAGCTGACAAATTTTAAAACTTTACAAAATGCTTACATGTGGTGCCCCATCTCCAGACTTCAATATATTCAAAGAGCATGTCAGACTCCAACAATGTTGTGAGAAGCTTGTCATGCCCTCACAAAGATTTGAAAATCTCCCTAACTAGCACTTTCACCTTTGAGGGGTGCAATAGTTACACAGATAGTATAATATATATCATCATATCTTATGTGAACTATATAGTTTATGTGATTAGTTTAGTCTCACTAGTGAACAATTTCGAAGATTGAAGGTACTTCAGGGTTTTTTCCTAGTGGCCTTACCTAGTTAAGTATTCATATAGGTCCTCTTTATACATAAGATAGTTATAACTTTAAGTCTCAAGTCATAATATTACGACACATTTTATAATTTTATGCAATCATATGCTCACCTTGGCTTCTATAAGCAGGGGATCCTTTTTGTAATCTCATTTAATCTATTGTAATCTAGCATTTACATCCTTTGATAGAATAACATTATTATTTTATAACCAATCTCTCTTGTGCTTTCATGAAGCACCTCGATCTTGGGTGGCTACAATTTTTAGCCAGCTCTTGTATGATTTAGAGTATTCCCGTCATTTTATATCTCTAATAAACTTTTATAGATTAACTCCTTATAGTTTAGTTTTTTAGTAGCCTTCAAATTTGTTCATGAATAGGTGTATGTTTCTCAAAAGGAGCATTAAAAACTCAGAATTTTCCAAAAAGTTTTAGGTCTACGAATCTCTTGGATATAGCCAACCCCTTAATCCTAGTATTCTTGTTGAGCATTCAAACAGGTATCAACTTAGTCCCAACCTCTAATTGTTCCTAAATTTGATTAATAGATAAAAACTTTTTTCCAATATATTTAAAAAAAAACCTAATTAAAGTCTAGATATATAATATACACCTTTTTATTTTCTACATTTTCATATAATATTTATATAATATATTGGAAGGTATAACTGTAAAATAAAATGAAAAAAATGATCCTATAGATTTGATTTTTTATTACTAAACGTAGTTCTATGTCAACTTTTACAAATTGAAAATAAATTATTTTTAATTGCAAAGTGTTTTTTCAATCATTTGATTTTTCTACTATTTAATTTCTTTTAATTTTATGAGATATAAAGTTTTGTTAAATGATAATAGTGATGCAGTCTTTTGCATATTATAATTGCTCTTATCAAAATGGATTCTATTTTTTTCCAATATGACAAATTGCCATCTCTATACTTTATGGTAATGCCCTGCTGAAAAAATTATAAAACAACATAAGCAAAATGTCCAAATGATGTATAAAGCAAAATTAATATTAAAAAATTATATTTTACGATTATTATCTATGTTACCGGGTTCCTCTGTTTTGGCCCGGATCCTGGTTCTGGTACGGTTCCGGTTCCTCTCGGATTCCTCTTGGATTCCTCCAGGGTTCTTCCGGGTTCTTCTGGAATGGAATCCGGGTTCTTCCTGGGTTCCTCACTGAGGAACCCAGGA
>MU224601.1:1274090-1303714 GCA_018584345.1 Thuja plicata
TATATATATAAACTAATATCTCTGTATAAATTAATATTGTATTACTGCAGCCAATTTAAATACTTCATACCTAACCCAAGAATGCGGGGTTTTACACCTTGTTGCTATTTCCTAGGGCTTGATTTTCTCTTCCTAGTGAAGTTTTATCCTTGCTTCGATATTCTTCGCAGATCTCGTAATGCTTGTTTTCCTTATGATAAGCTACATGATTATTATAGACCCTCTTATATCATCTTAAAAAAGTTATCTTTTATTTCATGTTCTGGTATTTTTTTAACATATGATCATTACCTAGTATTCCAGAAGAGAAAAATGATTTATAGGCAAAGGAAATAATCACAACCTAAAATCAACATTAACATTTCAGTAATAATCTTCCACGTATTATATATGTATATTCAAAACGCTTGTCCTTCATAATAGAGTATTTTGACTATTACTTGACAGTATTTATCTATTCCTTCTAAGAAATGCTGAAACTATATCTATACTATATCCTCCCCTAATCCTTCGACTTATTATACCCAACAAAAACTAGTAACATATATAACTAATATATACTGCAAACCCTTAAGCCTTACCACTTTTTCTAATCTAGTCTTTATGGAGCAGATCACAGCTCCATTCTCCCTCACCCTTTTTAATTATGATGATGGCCACCTCTTCATCTTCTGAATCTTTCAGCATTTTCGAGCATTTCTTCATAGATGGGGCAACAATACAAAAGCTCTCCAATTCCATATTATCCAGCGCTACTGAGATGTCAAAACCTTCATCACGCCAATATTTTATGAGCCAATCCTTGTTCACTTCCTTTTTTAGTATTTGTTTGATCAGAAAATCCACGTTTCTCTGCATTTCTGGCCAGTGAGAGTCGAAGACCTTTTCATTTTTGAAAACCAGCACTGGAACCCTTTGATTATTTGGGATGTCGCTAAGCTTGGCTATTTCAGTTTGCATTATTATTTATGGGAACGACACAAGTAGCTGGTTGTTGATACTATATACGATGTTCTCCAAACCTCCCAGTATATCATCTTCAAAGATTAACTTTGTAGCCTCCATGACATCTCCTTTTTTATAGCCTGCAAAGGTAGCCAGGGCCAAGAAAGGACCTACAATGTTACCATTAGTCTGGTATGTGAATGTGTTGTCAAAGTGTTCGTCCCCATACCCTTTTCTAGCGCTCGTCTTTCCGCTTTTGGGATAGGCTTGAGAATCTTGTTCTACCTTTTGGGTTTAGTGGCACCTTTGAATGCCATGGCCTGATTGTCGCTGAGCTGGTATGTAATAAGCCTGGACTCCATTCTTGCAGAGAGCTTTTCTTCCTCGGGAAATTATCTTAACCACCGATTAACAATGCCAAATTGGCCAACTCATGTAATTAATATAGGGCCCCGATAACTTCACCCTAAAGTAACCTTGTCCTTTGGCCTAATTTAATGGATCCTTTATTGTAGTAGTACATACATGTGGTTTTTAATCAATTAAACTTACTACTTTTCTTACTGCATCAGTAACAACTTGTGCCAGACTCGTCGATCGAAATCATGAGGTGGGGTGGATCCCGAAAGTGTTAATTAGATCTTTATTGTAATGACATCATAATTATTGCGGGTGAAGTGACTAAATTCCAGTGTATAAAAAGTAGCATTACTACGTGTCTATGTTTATGCTTCTATATCTGTGTGTGTATCCATATAAGTATATAAGTGCTTAATTCTTCGCACAATCATAAAGGAGTTTCATATATGTTTCAATATCCCAAAGCTCTGTCTGGGTGTGACAATCATAAGGATATATCAACACGTGTCTTATTTATGATTATGGAAATCGTTAATGAATTACTTTATGAATGTAAGTATTAATTTGTTTAAGTAAGTGCCAATTGTTTATTTGGGATATTTACGACATGCTTCCATTCCTAAGTTGACAACGAAAGAGGGTTGTCAGCCTATGTGTAAATATATGCAAATACATACATACCTACCTACATTCACACCTATGTACATATATACATACATATGGACAATCTTTTAGATGTGCATATCTACATACATACATACATGTTAATGTACATACATACATACCTACATTTATTTATTTTAATGGAACCTTACATAATGATCTAGCTCTGTGTTATTGGGAGATGCTTAAAATAACCTTGGGTGATACCTTCCAGGAAAGCTTCAAGGTGAAGAAAATGGAGATTCCTAATATATTTGAGGGACTTATTAAAACTTTAATTATCTATTGTCAGTGGCTTCGACTCTAAAGCTAATCTAAAGTAAGGTTATTGACTTAGCCCTATCCAACCCAAGGACTTCCCTAATTTTGAGGATCCTGATCTACGCTGAAGGCGCATCAGGGGGGATAGACATGCCATCCGCTCCCATATTAGTTAATTCATCTGCCCTTTTATTGCTTTCTCTATAAATATGATTAATAGTGATTTTGGAGAACTCCTCACTAACATTAATGGCTTCAGTAAGGAGCACATTTAGTCTCCAGTTAGGGGTAGAGCCTGTCGTAAGGGAATTAACCATAATGGTTGAATCCCCTTCAATTTCTAGATTTTCCATACCTAGATCATTACATATATTTAGTCCTTTTATGAGTGCGAGAAGTTCCGCCCTATTGTTAGTCTCATTACCAATAGGGGAGGCAAACACTGCAATTTCTGTACCTTCACTATTATGAACACAACCACCAATACCCGCTACACCTAGGTTGCCCCTTGATGCCCCATCAAAGTTCAATTTAAACTATTCATAACATGGCAGTGTCCATACACACTCCGCCCTCCTACATTTTGATAAATTTTCTTCTAGACCATAGAAAGGAGTTAGGATGAGGCCTACCCATTTACCCATGATTTCTTCGTCCCAACGGGACATCTTTGACTCTTTTTTTTGTTGGTTCCTACTTTTATTATTAATAAATTCAATTATGCTTGTTTCCATTTTATTAATTAATTGTTTTACATCCAATTTCTCGTCTCTAAATATTCTTCTGTTTCTCTCCTTCCACAATTCCCATATGATAATTGATGGGGCAGTAATCCATAAATTAGTATAAATGCTCCCCTTCTTTAATTTACGCCAGGATTGGAGCATCTCAAGAATGGTATTGGGGAAAGCGGATTGCCAGCCTAGGTTGTAGCATAACCACTTCCAGCATTGATTTGAAAACTTGCAAGTTAATAGGATGTGGTTAAGGTCTTCCTCATCATTTTCACATAAAGGGCACCTACTAGGTCCTTCAAATGCCATTTTCTTGAATCTTTCTGCTATTAGTAGCTTTTGATGTATATCAATCCAGGTGCATATACTAGCCTTAGGAAGACAGTATTTGTTCCAACAAAGATTTGTAGGTATATTTTTCTTTGGCCTGATTTGTTTGCTTCTTATTGCAATATAGCCATCCCTTGAGTTATATTCCCCATTATTAGCCCCATCCCATACCAAGGTGTCCATTCTACCATTGAGAACTATACATCTCTTGTTTAATGTCTCAGAAAGGAGACACGCTTCATCCCTAGGTAAGTTGAAAGCCAAAAAGTCTTTCCATTCCCAACCTGTACCTTTAGTTGATTTTTTAATGTAATCTTTAACAAAGTGGCCCAGAGAGGATTCTAGTATATTTCTGGACCGGATAAGATGCAGTTTATCCAAAGTTTCAAACCCTCCCCAAGAATCTACCCAAAAGAGAGCATCTTCCCCTGTTCCTAAGTTCCAGGCGAGTTTACTAGAAATAGTCTGGCAACATTCTAGCATGAAATTCCAAATTCTGGAGCCTCTTGGCGGGTTCTTTTCCCTAAAGATATTTTTAGGGTTATTATCAGTTAAGTATTTTGATATTAAAATTTGTGCCCACTTAGCCCGTGGATTCCTATAAAGACGCCATACTAATTTAGCTCCTAACGCCTTTCCTTGATCCCGAATGTTTTTAATACCCGCCCCCCCTTCATCTTTTGGACAACAAACTTTGTCCCATGCTATTAAGGAATATTTCTTTACGTCACTCTTTCCTTGCCAAAAGAAGTTTCTTAGATGTTTATTTAATTCTGCTTTTTTTAGCAGGAAGATTAATACATGCTAATTGATAGATTGGCATAGAGGCCAAGACTAATTTTACCATTGTGGCTCTACTAGTTGAAGAGAGTCATCTTCCCTTCCAGGAGTTCATTTTCATTTTAATTTTTTCTACTGTTGGGTTCCAGAGAGAGGCTGTTCTTGTTCCCTTATCTAAAGGTAAACCAATATATTTACAAGGGAGACTTCCAGGATTGATTTTTAGAATTCTACAGATTTGTTGAGATAACTTATAAGGTATATGAAAGAAAAATGCTTCAGATTTTTTTTTATTGATTTCTTTCCCTGAGGCAGCTGTGTAAGAATCAAGGATAGATTTTATTGTTTTAGCTTCACTTTCTTCACTGGCTCCATAAAGCATGGTATCATCAAAAAATTGTTGATGGGTAGTTGGTTCCATACTGCTAGATATTGTAATACCTTTGATATTGTCTTCTATTTGTTGTAAATGTATAGCCCTCCCCAAGGCTTCAGCCATAATGGTGAAGAAGTACGAGGACATAGGGTCCCCTTGTCGGATTCGTCTAGACATCTCAAAGAAACCTTCCGGAGTACCATTAATCAAGACAAAGATCATAGGCGTAGATATACATTCATATATGAGGTTAATCCAGCTTTTTGCAAATCCAAAGGCTTCTAGACATTTACACAGAAATCTCCAGTCAACTTTGTCGTATGCTTTTTTAATGTCTAATTTTATTAGCATGCTAGGAGATTTATTGTTTTGAACCGAATGAATAGCTTCCTGAGCTATAATAACTCCATCATATATTGATCAGCCAGGAACAAAGCCAGTTTTTTCCTCACTAATTAATAGGGGTAAGAGTTTTCGGAGCCTATTTGTTAAAGTTTTAGAAAGTAGTTTATATAAAGTATTGCAGAGTGCTATTGGTCTATAATCATTTAGAGTTTCTGGTTTATCCTTTTTTGGAATAAGAGTTAAAAAGGTATTGTTAACTTCTTTCAAGATTTTACCTGAGTTTCTAACTCCTTCTAGTGCCTCTGTAACCTCGTTTCCTATGAAATCCCAACATTTTTGATAGAAGGCAGCTGGAAAACCATCCGACCTTGGTGATTTGTGGGGGTTCATACACATTAAGGCATCCTTTAGTTCGTCTATTGTAAATTTTTTCAATAAAATTTTGTTGTGTTGGGGTGTTACAATTTTTGGAATATGCTTGAGCATCTTATTCTGTTCGCAAAGATTAGAGGATCCCGTGTTATTCAATATATTTTTAAAATATTTAATTGTTTCATCTACTATATCTGAAGGTTGTTGGAGGTCCTTCCCATCATCTGTCCTAATCCCTGTGATTCTATTTGTTACTCTTCTCTGTTTAGTACTATTGTGAAAGAATTTTGTGTTTCTATTTCCTGCTTCTAACCATGATTCCCTAGATTTCTGCCACCAAAAAATCTCTTCTTTGGACAATATATCTTCATATATGGATAAGAGGGACTTCTCTTCAAGGTATAATGTTTCATCCATTCCAGAGCTAATCACCTGTGAGTTTACCTCCTTCATTTTTTCCTCTAAAGCCAATTTTTTCTGAAAAATATTACAAAAATTCTCTGAATTACATTCTAGCAATTCTCTTTTGATAATCTTAAGTTTGCTAGCCACTATATACATTTTTAACCCTCAGACCTGAGCTTCCTCCCACCAATATTTAATGAGATTGAGGATGTTCTCATCTTGGAGCCACATCTATTCAAATTTAAAAGGACAATTCTTTGGCCTAGAGTCAGCAACAGTTCGTAGCTGGACAGGGTAATGGTCTGAGCCAGAAATGGGGAGTATTTGTGCATTAAAGGTAGCATTAACCTCAATCAGGCTCCCATGGATATAGAATCTATCTAGCTTTTCTATAATGTTACAGAAGGTTTTCCTTCTGTTGTTCCATGTAAATGCATTATCCTCTGTATGAATTTCCAGTAGAGAGTTTCTAGAGACCCAGTCATTAAAATCATTCGCAGCCTGTGGTAGTTTAGTACTACCCCCTCTCTTTTTAGAGAGATTAGTGATAGTGTTAAAATCCCCACCAATCAAGCATAGTTGGTTAGGGTGAGAACCAAGGAAGGTTTCAATCTCTTTCTAGACTAGGAGTTTATCTTTTGATTGTGTAGGACCATACACATTAATAAGATTGAAAACAAGGTTATTTCTAAAATTCCTTGCCCGACCAACCATCCAATTTTGGTGTTTTTCCAAGATAATGAAGGAGATGGATCTAGGATCTAGATAATAGCTAGACCCCCAGATGCACCTATAGCCTGTGACTCTTCTAGGTTTCTAAATCCAAGTTTCTTTTTGAAAGTAAATGCTTCCTCCCTACACATCTTTGGTTCCTGTATTAATACTAACTTTGCCTTAGTACTATTTATGCAGCGGTGGAGAATCCGCTGCTTGTTAGGGGCATTTAAACCCCTAACATTCCATGAGAGGACGATCATGTCTCCTTGGGAAGGCCCTTCTCCTTCCCAGCATTAAAGAGAGTCGTAATTTTGACTTGGCCCGAAGCTTCACCATCTCTATTCGTAAGTTCCCCATTAGATTTCCTACCCCTCTTTTTTGGAATCCAACCACAATTTGGGGTCTCTTTACTAATCTGTGTACAGGCAATACCATAGGATTCAGGGTCCTTAGTTTCTAAGTTATCTATTTCAACCAAAATGTTAGCCATAGTCTCAGAATCATCTAAAGTTTGCATCTCCTCAATACCTTTGATAAGAAGTGACCTTTGTAGTAACGATTCATCTTTATCACATATTTCATCCATAAAACTATCAAGGAGTTCGTCAGGAAGGGTGTCTCCAACATAATCAATGATAATTTTTACCTCTCTCTCTGTTTGGATGCGCATCAGATATCGTCCCTTGAAGTTGAGAGTTCAACAGAGCATTTATATGTGACCCATTCGATATTGCTTCCAGTGAGAGCCCAAAATTTGGAGTCACCTCAGACACCTTGGTTACTATATTTGAAGGAACCTCTCTTATCAGCCCATTCACCAGAGGAGAACCAAAATTGGCTCCCTCGGATATTGGCACCAGACCATTCTCAGAATAACAGAGGGAAGCTCCACCAATACTGTTGTCTCCGTCTGATAGAGGCCCAAACCAAACACAAAATTAGAGGGGCAGACACCACCAATTCTGTTGGGGCCCCCCTCTATCGGAATATTAGTATCTCCTAAGAGTTTAACATTAGTTGCATGTCTATCCGAGACTGAACGGGTGGGAGAGGAAACCCTTATCTCCTGTGATTTTGATCCCCGCCAATTATAATTTTCTTAGATGTTATCCTTACTACAAATCCCTTTATCCTAGATGTTGATCCTGTCTATCTATTCCTAGCTTATTATTATGCATAAGTGAATTGTCGGAGGAATCAGAGATGTACAAGACATTCCTATCCTTTCCTGACAACATATTAAATCCATTTTCTGTGTTCATCTATATGTAGGGGAGATTGGGATGGAGAATATACATTTGATTCTTGTTGGGCTTCTTCTCCTACCCTATGCCTCTTGGGGCTTGGAAATGTGCTAGAGCTGGCCTCCAGTGGCCTCTTACCCTTTGGATCAGAAGTCTTTTCTACTTTGCGTACCACTACACTATATCCTTTCCTTTGATACACAACATATTTACCAAGAGATACCCCTCTAGTAGGAATGATGCTACTCAATACTGCTTTAGCCCTTTTTGGCTCTTTCTGCAATATTTGTTCTCTTTTCTTATTCAATGCTTGCATAATTTATTCAAACATTGTCATTAATGAATCAATTTTCTTAGCCCATGGCTGAGCCTAAAATTCTCTCACGGGGTCATATAGTTTATCAAAATGCTGCACAAAGTCCAGGCTTTTCTTGTAAGACAACCATTTCTCTTTCTTTATTTCTTTCTCAATCATGTCAAGCTCATTCCTGATGATATCCTCTGGGAAGTTAAATTGGTGGTCCAACACCAAGCATCTATTCTTCTTCCTAAACATATCCTTTATGAACGCTTCAGGATCGACACATCTTTCCTTGGCAGTAGTTAAGTGATAAGGCTCAAAGAAAGTCTGCAAGATCTTCTACCCTCCCTTTGTGATGATGAATTGGTGGGCATTGGTGATAGTAGGGAAAATTGTCCCTTTTCCTCTCCCTGTAAGTGCTTCCTCCTACAGGCCACCAATTTTCCTGATTATTTCTGCAAATCCTAATTTCAAAGGGACCCTATATGGTAGGATGTTGGGTACTCCTTTGAAACCATACACTCTAAACACAGTAGAAACTGGGTATAGAATAACACCCCCTAGTTATGCACCATTTTGAGCTCCCGATTGTGCTCCATGGGTCTCAAAAACTTCATTAGTGATACAGGGATTCTAGGCTCATCTCCAATAAGTAACCTTCTGAGCCTAGCTTCAAAACACCTATCAAATGTGATGAAGCTAGCCTCCTTGTTGTCCCACGACATATTAGCATTCCATAACTGTACTAGTATATCCTCATCATCTCTGATTCTCTGCAGGCTCATCTCTTCTTCAAAATAATCTGCCCCTTTAAACATGAACATGTGCATGAATAAAGAATACCAAGTGAAAGGCTTGGTGAGCTGTGACTTTTGAATACATTTCAAACCTTCATGAATCAAATCGACCAAATATGGGGCAAAATAAAAAATAACAGCAAGGTGACGATGCAGGATTTGGACCATCATAAACATGAGATGGATTGGCATCTCATTCCCCTCATCTTCCCCAAAGATCTGGCACAAGGCCCTGTAAACTCCTCTGGCCTCGGGACTGAACAAATCAACCTTAAAAGGTTCTTTTGTGTTAGGACCTACTAACACTAGGTCTCCCACTTTCACAAATAACTCTATTAGTGGGCCTCCTGGTCTCCTGAGATAGCTCCTGTGAGCTTGGTATATTTCCCTTAATTCATTAAAATCAATTTTATCCATAGGGGTGTCTGGTTCATTTAAAATGAACATTTCTCTTATCTCTTCAATAGTTATGCTAATCATGACGTGCCCTTTACTATCCAACACTACCCTAGCTATTTCATCATAGTTCTCTGCTATCTGCATGAGTAAATCCACATCCATAAACACCCCGGGTACTACCAATTTACCCACATCAAATTGCCATACATTACCGTTTGGAGCAAAAGAGTTCCTCTGGCCAAAAACAATTTTGAAAAGGGTCAATCTGCTTATGCCCATATTGGCATCCCGCAACCATCTCCCATAGTCATACAATCCCTCTGCAATTATGACCCATGGGTCTTTAGGGATTTCTTCCTTCAATTTAGTGCAATCATTAGTTGATCTAGTCAATTGTTGGAGTAAATCGTCACATACATTTCTCTCCTGATAATCCACCCTTCCCTTGAATTCTCTCTTGGGTGACATTATGTGATGTAGGGTTTGAAATTTTACCACAGATTATATCTCTAATACCTGTCTATATTTACTACAATATGCCCTAATACGTTTGCAAAGGTTTTAAGAAACCTAATCACAGAAACAAAAGAATACCCGTTCAGCAAATGATCTGATAGCTTTGACAACACTTCACTTCGAAAGCACTCCGCATCAAAACTCGCCGATGATGCACAATAATTTTGAATGATGAATTAAAACCCAACATTTTATGCATTCAAGTCATTGCAGACTTTCCAGGTGACACACGTTCACCATTAGTTGTGTTGAGTTCAAACTTGCTGTTAGATTTTGTCATTTTAAAACATAGTTGTTGATCTTACTACCTTTCTTTCTCATCCAACAGTTTCAAGCAAGTCTTTCATAACGTTCATCTACCGTGACACGTGGCAGCCTATCGCATTCCCTCAAAGGATAACTAGCAAGCAGTTTCATCTTAAGGCTTTGCGCCTACCGTTTGATCTTCCTTAACTTACCCGCAGGATATCTTTCTTTACGCTGTAGATGGGTCCCAACATCTAGGATGAGCGTCACCACGACGCAATGCCTTGAAGATTAACCATCAAGAAGCTTTGCCTTGAGGCTTTATGCCAGCTGTTAGATCTTCAAGATCTATTCTACTTTTACTCACTAGTACAATAACAACAATATATGACCAAATAAACTACCAAAAATTGTAGATAAATGACCAAATTTGGTCACATGATCAGTGGTAGTTTATTGCCGGTCATTTATCTCGCGACCAAATTTATGACTAAATTTTTTTTGTCATTTATTTGGTCATTTGTTTGGTCGTTTATTTGGTCATTTGGTAGTTTATTTGGTCATTTATTTATTCATTTGGTAGTTTATTTGGTCATTTATTTGATCATTTGGTAGTTTATTTGGTCATTTGGTAGTTTATTTAATCATTTGGTAGTTTATTTGGTCATTTGGTAGTTTATTTGGTCATTTATTTGTTTATTTGGTACTTTATTTGGTCATTTGGTAGTTTATTTGGTCATTTGGTAGTTTATTTGGTCATTTATTTGTTTATTTGGTACTTTATTTGGTCATTTATTTGGTCATTTGGTAGTTTATTTGGTCATTTGCTAATTTATTTGGTAGTTTATTTGGTCATTTATTTAGTCATTTGATAGTTTATTTGGTCATTTCACTACTACATATAGTTGACTAATTCATGTTAGGGAACGATGGAATTGAACCACCAACCTCCTGCTTGTAAAGCAGGTGCTCTTCCACTGAGATAGAACCCTTTAAAGAGTAAATATACCCTTCAAAATTTCAAGTCTCTAAAGCCCCTAAACCCTAAACATTATTCTAGAGGCATAGAATGTTGCTTGCAAGGTACCATTCATTGTTACTGCCAAACATGTGTATCTTCACATGTTTGATTATAGCTATTAAAGAAATTAAAATTAGTTAGAAGATCTACCTTTTTCAAATAGCAGCATGGAATACGATATTATATTTAATCTGACACCTCCAAGAGTTTTCAAAAAGTTCAATTTGCATGTGCTCCCAATAGTTTCATGTGTTCCAAAAACATATTAAGAAACACAAATGTACCATTAAATCTTATAAGGACTTGATAATGGTTGAAGTGACTAAGAAGTGACTATGGTTTCAAAAAGTAATGAAAAATAATAGAAAAACATATTCAAATAGAGTCAAGGATAGCAATGATTCAACGTTGCAAAATATAGATAAATCACTGTTATAATAGTGGTATGGACATCATTAATGACACTGAATGAATATGTAGATGTTGGTTAGAAGAATATGTCAAAAAGCAGTGCCTAACTATAAAACCACAATGAAATATATCTATGGAAAATCAAAATAGAGATTAGCAAAAAAAGAGTGCATGTTAAGAAATGGTGTTTAGATATGAAAAGAAGAATAATAAATATCATAAGCATGTGAAGAAAGGTTGTTTAGTCTTCCAACTGTTAACATTTTTGAAAATCGAAGTGTTAATCATTCAAAGAAGACAATTTAAAATGAAGAATTCTAATGTTGAAAATCCACATACTTGCAAGTTGGAACGATTTCTTCCTCTACATCCCTAGTCCACAAGGACCATTCTATTTGAACTGTTGTAATAGGATGAACAACACTCACCCTTCAAATTGTTGATGCAGAAGCTTCAGAAAGTCCAATGTATTTTAACTTCCCTTCTTCAACCAATTTCTTCATTTCTCCAATCTATTATAGTTTCACAAGCAATAATAGTATCAAACAATAGTAATGCATATATTGAGATCTGTCATCAAGGGGCCATATTTAGATAAGAATCAACATAAGTGATTGCTAAATAATCAAATTTTTTAAGGCAACAAGAGGAAAAATCTTAAAGATAACTAGAGTATGAAAATTTAATTTTATGATTCTTAATAAAAATGGAAAGCCAAACATAAGGACAATTTCCCACCTGAAATTTGAAACACTTGAAGAAAATATATGGTGTTATAAGAAAGCAGTGAAATCAAACTCAAACACCATATAATTCTCAAGCAAAGCATTAAAACTGCACTCTTCATCCTCTCCACCAAATCATTTTAAAAAGAAATCACAAACCAAACATGAGAAAACATAAGAGTCCTTACTGTTGTGGTAGATGCAATTATAAGCCTCACTACCCATCATAAGAAATTCATTACTGTTGGCTCATGAAAGTAGCAGGTATATTGTAGTTACATGGTGAATAAAAATGATCAGGATAACCAAGAGATAGAATTGGTCCAAAAAAAAGAAATCCCCATCCATGAGACATATTAAATAGAATGGAAGGATCTTCCTAGCCTTTACAATACATCTCAAAAGAACACTTGCTGCTATTGGAAATACTATTATCTGTCCTCACTACCCATCATAGGAAGCCCATTGCTGGTTTGTTAACAAGGTAAGTACTAAGAATATATACGTTACATGCTGAATCGAAAGACATCAAAATAACTGAGAGTTAAAGTAAGTCAGGGAAAAAGAAATCCCTAATCATATGACAAATGTTATCTTAAATTTTGGAAGGATTTTACTAGCTTCTACAATATATATCAAAATTGTCAATATATGCCTTATGAAATTACAAGACTACTGTTCTACAATATATATGCCTAGGGTTAACTGTGGGATAAAAATTCAATATCTTGCAATCCAACCATGGGAACAAGCTACAAATTGGTGTGATACATCCAATGAAGGAGATAGAGAATCATAAGACTAATGAGCCTATGGAGATACCATAGATAGATATTAGAGCCATGAAATTTACTATGCAAGATTTAACAGCATATGTGCACAAGATTGAAAACTTTTGTCAAGATCTTCATCTGGTGACTAAGAACATGGTGGAACATAGCATAAAGGCATCATCAAGCTGATGAGTGGGTATACTACGCCCCTTAATGAGAATGATCATTTGATGCCAGCTATGCAGTGGATGGAGTTGATTTAGGGTTTCAAATTCTATCGCTTCAAGGTGGCAGTGCATTCTATTGTGCCCTCTATTAAGCTAGTTGCAATGTCATGCAATGGTGCTAATAACATGGCGCACACCCACTAAATTGATGGCTCTTCCTGTGAGTGGACTGGCGAATTGGGTTGTGACTCACTTCCCCTGGTTTAAGCTAGTTGCACTGAGTTGTTTCTGTTCAGTTATTTTGGGATTGTTGGTATATGCTAGTGGTAGTTATAGGTTATCAGTTTTTTGTATCCATTTATTTATGCAGGTGTTTATTGTTTTATGATATTCCCTTTCCATTCACTTCAACTTGCAGTTTTTTTAATCAAGAGTCTATATATCCTATACATTTGCCTCATCACCTTTTACACCTAACATCTACACTAAGGGTGTTTCCAATGACACATAATCCAGCATAAGTATATGAAAAATAGTCCCACAAATCACTAAAGATTTCACAAGATTTTCAATTTCATGAACCTTTAAAAATTCTGGATAGACTAATTAACATAGACCTTTAACAATTAGCACATCCATGTTTATTATCAGATGCAATCACTCCAAAGGAGTTTCAATTCCACCCCAAAAGACTCCTCTTTAAACATTGTACCTCTCCAACTATTTTATCCTCGCGATAAATCATGGAACATTAATAAAAATCTACACAACCAAATCTAATCTAGAAATAAACAATCCATTCAATAATATGATCAATGAAATTCTAGAATCATAGTTAAGACAAAAACTGTTAAGCCCTTCAATCTTGTACCTTGAAGTAATAAAGCATTCACATAATTGAAAATTAAGTGTCTTATCTATTGACTTGGGTCCTATATTATATGTTTCTTATCCCTAAAAAGTTGATGAAAAGACTTCCTGAGCATGAGAATAAAAGCTAAATCATATACCAAAATCACTAGGAGAAAGTGCTCTTACAAAACTCACGAGAAAAAAAGTATATTTGGCCTTCTAGCTTTGTCTTCCTCTCCTTAAAATACACAAGAATTGGGAAGCTTTGCCACCAAAACTCCCAATTTATAAATGTTGAGTACCTGTAGATTCGAATTCAACTGGAGATTAAAATTCTTAAGCATTCAGCAGCTACACAACAACAATTTGTATATCATTCTTCATAATGGGCTCTAATTAGATAAATATTCCTATTGAAATATCAAAAGTTCAATTTTCAAAAGAGTTTCTATTTGGAAGCACATACTTCCATCGATTTTTTCCACCAACAAATACATTCTCACCAGACTCTTTAAGCTAATCTCCCACCCTTACTTCCTGTGTAAGAACACCTGTTACAACAAGATTCTGAAAAGCCATATTGCAAAACTAGTAGCACATAATTTTCTTAAATTCAATTTAATGGAAAATCTTTAGTAGAGAGAACAAATTAAACAACATAAGATATTACTAAAGATTCTGCAACAACCACCTCAATGACTAGAATTGAACTTGACAATTTTTTTCTCATCCTTTCATCTAACCATTACCCAATTATGCCACAGCTTGACAACTGAAAGAATTGTAACAGTGTGAATTTCATTTCTAGTTTCATATTACCAACAAATGGCGCAAATATTGAAATCAGATAAACCTCTATACAAAGAGTTAGTGACATTGAGTATTTCCATTCAAGAAAAAAAGAGTTCAAAATACATCTCAAATTATTTCTTATCATTACTGGATGAATTAAGCACAATGCATGCCTAGCAGCACCTCACTATCAAAGACAAATATCACTCTTGTAGTATGCAAATCATTAAAAAGGATGTGTTAGCTGCAATTGAACAGACAATGATTCCTTCACAAACATAAGACTTCACAGAGAAGAAACTTAGTAAATAACAAAGACGAGTAGCAAAAAAATGAAATTTTTCTCCAAGTTTCTGCGACAGTGGAATGTAGGAACAGGTTTGGGAATGTCAAAAAAAATCATAAATTTAGGAACATTGTGGGGAAGGCATATGAAATTAAATAATAAAATACAACATTGAAAAAATGCCACAATAATCAATCAATAATGACAGTAAGTTATAAATTCTATATAACTACATAAATAAGGCTTCTACGGAATGATACATAGGCATGGAATTGTAAAGATTCACATAGCATAATAAGGAATGGATTAACAAATACTTGAATCAGGAGGCAGAATCATCATATTCTTAGATTTTTTATTCAAAAGCTTTGGTTTATTACTTGGATTTCACAACATACATCACAAATTCACAATATGTTGCTTCGGAAATCCTTGTAATCTTTAGTTGTTAATGAAACATGTTTTTTTTGGTTGAGTTTCTTCCTGCCAAGGATTTCGAATCTTAGAAAGTTGTAGTTACAAGACTCAACAAACAACTAATCCTATTCCATGCAGACCAAAACAAGACTTGCTGAATCAAATTGCTTGACTAGTAAGTCTGTCAGACTTGCTAGTTTCTGAGAGAGTCACAAATCCCAAAATCAAAACTCACCCTACATAAACACAACAAAATGTTACAAAAAATGCCATTACAGGAAAAACCTAAAAGACTAATATACAAAACACAAGCATGAGAGAACCTTAAACCAGTTTCTTAGAGAGTCGTGAGTTCGGAAACTGAAACTCTCACTGCTTACAAAACACACAAAAAATGGTATGAAAAATATCATTAAGGAAAAACCTAAAAGACTAAAACATTAAAATTTATTATCTAATCATACAACGCTGGAACTCTACCTCCTGGTGAAGTCCTAACTGACCATAAAGTGAACACCCAGAAAAAACGAGTTAGAATCACCATATTGGTAGTGTTAATTTTTGGCATGGTATGTCCTATTTTTTGGAAGATATAGAAGGCAAAGTTGGCTACAACTCAATAAAACATAATTATAGTGCTTATCACCCCATCTGGTTTTCTGGTCTAGGACAAGATTAACTTCCTTTTCCTTATCATAGGATTAAGGTTCACATGCTCATGATGCTGAATACTTTATGAAAGAAGTCTCATTGGCACTTGGAGTTATTCAATTTCAAACAAACAAAACTGACAACTTCCTGTGATTTCTTGTGTACAATATTCGGTAAGGTCTAAATGACTGAAGGAATTGAATTCTTAAAGGTATATGGGAAGCTCTAAACTCAATTCCTTCAAAGGTATATGGGAAGCTATAAACCTTAGTGGAAGTCTGAGCATTGGTAAGGTTATAAGTAGGCTATGTGGAATAGTTTGGAGAGTATGACCCTAGGAGAATTGAAGACTTAATGTTGTTGTCCCATGCAAGGATTACATTGCAAGGATCATGATCATTCATATGGAAAGATGTCTCAAGAAGCATGTTGGATGGATAGTCCACAAGCTAGGGTCATAGAAAGACAGAAGGAAATCACAGAAGCACTGATGGCTAAAAATGCAGAAACCTTGTGGGAGATCAGAAAGCGCAGAGATAATTTGAAGAGGTTTTCTGAGCACAACACAATACAATAGAGGTCAACAACAGGTCCTGCCTGAATCAGAATTCAAACATGATTTTTGAAGTTTTCTGCAAAGTGATGGGCATCATTTTTAAAGTTTGTATATTACAATCTTTAGGAATTTTGTACTACTTTCCCAAAAAATAACCAACCATCCTATTAGTGAGATGGTGGTATATCTTCCACACATAAACCAGTTTTAAGTCTTTGCTGAATTGGTTATTCTTGTAGAACCAAGGTTTGATGTATATGCAAAAAACTTGAAGAAAACAAGAGAATGACCCTATAGAGGAGAACGTCAGGCTGAGAAGGCATTACTATAACAAACAATCAAAACATTGCATGAAGCCACAAGGAAGCAGTAATTAAAATTCAGTAAAGACAGTGACATACAGGGCCTATTGAGGAGCAAATGAGGGATTGAAGCTAATATCAGTGATCTTAATGCATGTAAGAGGAGAAAAGAAAAATGGTTTGATTCATGATTTTAAATGTGTCAAAGGATGAACACACATTTTTAAACATGGTGACAAAGGAATGATTGTACTACTATGTGGTGGAAAAATAGTGACATGCAAGTTGAAATATGGTGCGTATGGAAGTAAAAACTAGTGACAAAAGATAAGATAACAACAAAAACATACATAGTAGCAGTGAAAGGATGAAGAAACAATAAGTGTAGTGTTGAAACAATAATAATGAGCCAAGTGACTTGAAAATAATGCCATCATAGAGAAAGAAAATTATATAACAGTGATGACATATAAAAAGTAGTGATATTGCTATCAAGATTCAACTGTGTAGTTTTTTTTATTCAAACTCATTGACCCATATTTCATAAGTAGTGGTTCACAAGAACCCATCTCTCATGAGAATGAATGGAACACTTAGCACTCATTGCATCTAGGTGATTCTTATAGAGGTGAAGCACCGAGAGGTCACCCATCCTAGTACTAGTACATCTTAAGCATGCTTAACCATGAATTTTCCTCCAAGGTTAAGCCTACTTTGCTTACAACCCCATTTGCAAAACCTTCAACAAGTGTGCCCTATGAAATATGGGTCAATGAGTTTGAATAAAATAAAATACATAATTTAATCCTGATAGAAATATCCCAATTTGACTTCTTGTGGAAATTATCTCCTACATATCAATATAGAAAATAGAGAGCATTGTTATAATGAAAGAGAAAAATAGTAATCAATGAGTTTGAAAAGCACAACAACAAACACTGCATTTTTAGATAAATGTCCAAATGTAAAACTTTAATAGTGACAATCAGTCTCCAAATTAGTGAAGGGTTGAAACAATTCCATCAAGATATGTAATGACAACAAAAAGACCAATACAATGGCTTGAATGACAGTAAATACAATGCATTTGTGATATAAGCGACCTTAATAGCATTTGATAAGAATGATCACTATTAAATTCATTGAATGAGGAGATCAAAATTATGATAAATGGCATGACTAACCAGTAAGGAGCAATACAAAACATTCTATTAAGACCCAAAACAAAACAAAATACAATACCTAATAATAGTGCTATTATGAATATGAAAATCAGTAATACACAAAATAAGACCAAAGCAATGATCTCAATGCTTGAAAAGCATTGATTCAGATAACATGATGAAGATCAATGCTAATGAGAGTGAAGGTTTCAAACTCTTCAAGTAGCAGTGATGTTTTGTATTATAATAATTTATCAAGAAAAGGGATTGAATGCATCACTAGCCATGACATCCATAACAATTAATAAGAAATATATTTGAGTAATCATATATCATGGGAAGATACAATTAACATGATATTCATATTATATTTAACAGACTACAACAATTAGAGTTGAGTTTCTGGTTTTTGATTGTGTGTATTTTTAAGCATCAAAAACCACACAATCAAAAACCAGAAACTCAGCTCTAATTCAATGGATTGTGGAAATCTGATCGATTTAATAGACTACAACAAGCTTACAAAGTCCAACAAATAAAAAAGGATAATCAGTTTCCACTCATACGAAATTCCCTAATATGCATCAAGTTTGACTGAGATACTATAAATACACATTTTTTCTTGAAAATTAACCCTATTATAAAAGTGCTACCTCATGCCATATGCGTTCTGGACTGACTTTGGCCTCCAGTGCATGTTTGACCTCTTTGTCAACAACTGCATTCTTTATATCATCATCCAACTTAAACTCAAATCTTGCACCTAAAAAGGTTCATGACATACCATGGACAAGGAATAATACTATATCAAAACTTACATCTTATAGAAAAAACTCTTTAGATAAAAGGAAATAATTTCTATCCAAATCTATGTGAATGCTTCGAGTACCAAATAGAATTACCCGTAGAACTCGCAATGGATCATCCAAAAACGTGTCCTTCGGTGGTAAAGGTGTAGCTATAATGCCAGCTTTTAGATCTGATATACCTAAATTTAGAATAACAGTTTAATGAGATACCATACAGAAAACACAAAATATGCATTGATTTAACAAAAGAAAAAGCTGTCCATGAAATTTACAAGATAAAAATCCAAACCTCTTCCAGTTAAGTTCTCCACTAACCCATTTTTAAGTGCATCAAACCAATGAATTTTTCTAATCACTTTGCTTATGTTGTTCATGCAAGATGTATATAAGAAAGCTTAGGATTTCATCTAAGTGTTGGGTTTTCTAGATTTGTATGGAGAGAGCTCATCCAAGCTGAGCATAAAATCATCTTGTAAATTATGTACATGAAAGTAATTCAAAATCCGAGTTTGTATGTAATATATAATGGCAATGTAAACATTTTCCAAGAAATCAGTTGCAGTGCCATCCATCAAATGAATTTGACATGTGTAAAGTACTTTATGATTCATGCTTTCATTCCCAAGTGGAGTGTTAGATACTTCATGATTGACATTTTCTAATTGGAGTTACCTTCTGTCACATGACTGTTACATATCATTAATTGTCTGTTTTTAACTTGGCTGTGATAGGCATGGTAATACGGCAACATAGTGTTTTTTTAAAAGATCCTTTATAAGATTGTGAGCTGCGACTTAGTAATGAATGATCCAGTTCTCTAACATTTGTAACAATGGGTAAATTTTAACCTGATGTATCAAAATTTTAACTTGCATATCAACACATTTTAGTAATTTCAGGTAAATTACAAATAGTCTAAGTTGGATTTAGCTGCATAACCTAATTCAAATTGCAAACAAAACATGTGACAATTTAAATCTGACCTTGCATATCTACAAATTTAATAAGATCAAAAATTGCAAACAACATGAGGTAGAAGTAATTTTGCAAACAAAAGAAACTGCAGTCAAAATCTTCATCTGCATAGTTTCAGGTGAATTACATGACAATTTGCAATTGAAATCTTAACTAGCACATCTCCACATTTTAATAATTTCAATCATATCCCAATCAATCTGGATAGATATGATCAAGCATGTTCAGGCAAAGTACATTCAACTTCTTAGCTTGCATATCTACACTTTTAGTGACTTCAAGAAAACACTTGCATGTCTATACATTTTTGTAATTTTAGGAAATTTACATGTCACAATAGAAATCTCAACTCACAATCCATTATAGCAATTTTAAGCAAACTGCAAACAAATCACTTCACAATCCAAAGCCTAATTTTCACACCAAATAAACTCACGTAAAATACAAACAATCTAAGATGAAATTCATCAAGCACTTTCAGGCAAATTGCAAAAAAACATGAGGCAGAAGTAAGCTTCATCCACTCTAGTCAAGAGGACTGGTTTGAAACAGGCTCACAATATGCTATTGTATTTAGGCTTCCTTCATTTAGGTTATATGATATTGTATTTAGACTAAAATTTGAAATTCATTACACTAGCATCCCAAATCCATCTAAGTACACATGCAATCCATGTACACACTGTATAATTCCCAAAATCAGGGAATGTCATGACAGGAACAGTAAACTAATTGCAAGAATAACATTTTAAAGAAAAAAAATTTACTCCATGTTACGAAATAGCTTACAAACAAAAGGAAACTCTTCATTCTATCCTCCCTTCTTACATGCATGCCATTTTTATTGGCATTATAATTCATGCACTTGACCGTCCTCCTGCAGGCACAGTCAGAGGTGCACAGAGGTTATAAATGTTCCTATCATCATTGAAGGCCAGAAATGTGGTTCTGGTTGTGTACCATGAAGAAGAGACAAGCTAGGTTTTCCTATTCCTAATTCTATTCATCAAATCATATCATTAAACATTACTATTAGATTTTTGGGAATGGAAAACAAGTTGTGCAATTATTCTTGTTCTTGGTCTTCCACTGTAATATGTTGCATATTTATGACTGTATATTCCAAATTAATTAATGGAGGAATGGGTCTCCAAATTTTGTAAGGGCAAGGGCTGAACTATTGTTATTCAATTATTATGATGATTGATTGGTATTAATTTGTGTATTTTTTCAAAGGCTCCTGCAATAATGTATGGTTGTTTTCTTTACTTTTTTTGTACTAAATCAGTGCAGTCTGCAGCTGCTGCTGAACCTGAAAGTATAGGTGGCTTCTCAAAGTTAAAAGAGTATCATATTTATATTTTATTTATTGGTAAATGTTATGCAGTGAGTTGTACATGTCAGAGTTGTAACCCTCATCAGTAGTCGCTATGGAAATTTGACTACAAGCATTAGATTTATTTGTTTAATTTAATTAGATATATGCATACATAAATGAAATATTGATTAATTAATTAGATACGGGGTGATATAGGGATAATAATATAATGTAATCATATAATCAACAAAGTAACTCAGCATGAAGTTTATACATCAAATGGTGTTATGAGACGTGCAAATAACTTGACAACGGAATTGGTTAAGCACACTTGAATTGGAGAAGTATTGCGATGGGTGACCTCCCAAGAAGCCCAATGCTTCACCTTAGTGAGCATCACCTAAATGCAACGTGCATAAAGTATAACCATTCATTCTCATGAGATATGGGTTCTTGTGAACCACTACCTATGAAACATTGTGAACAGTTGAAACTATTAGGGATGCTTCCAGATCTGGGCCATTCTGTGACAGTACCTCTTATCCTTTAGACAGTTCAGCAAATGCTTGATGAGGATTCACCAATGTATGTGTTTATAATGATCACTAAGTATTTATATTGTATGCTTTTTGGACACACTGAATGATCCATTTTTAGCTCTTTTCCATGGTTGCAAGTATTATTCTTTAGGCATATGAGAACTGTTACTTTTTCTCTTTGTTATTAAAATATTTTATTATTATTGGATCATTTCATGCCTATGTTTAACAAATAAGGTTAAAGGGGATTCAATATGTGTGGCTTCTGCTCGGCCAAAACGAGTTTGAAAGCAAATTTATACAAGTGTCAAAAGTTGGAACTTCTTCCATACTTTCTTGGAAGGCTAGTTAAGATTTTTAATAACCAACTTTTTAAAATAAGCGTTGAGTGCCATCTGGTTGAGACATAGTCTAACATTCTCCTTACACTAGTTGCAGCTTTGTCTTATATTAATAAAATCCAATTTGTAGGGTTTCGATCCTAATTTCCACGACAAATCCCACCTTGACTATACTAATCTGCTATGACTTGTGAAAGACTTAAGGTCTGCAATGCCACCAAATGACATCTTAGTAAAAAAAAAATGCCACAGTTAAGCTTGAATCCCTAACAGCTATAAAAATGTAAACATCCTCCAAAGAGATAACTCAGCCCATTGTGGAGAAGAAAATGTGCACTGACCTTGAGACCAGTTTAAGTCTCATCTCACTCATGGATTTGGGTGCTCGTTCATAGCCAATGAGACACATCTTGTCATTTCCATACACAGTTCCATGATATTTGGTGGTCCATGTATAGCTAGCATTTACATTATGTAATATTCTTGAGAAATATTATGTTTTTTTATTTATTTACAGTTTGTCTATGTATGTAGCTCTCTATATATTGCAATTATTGGCATTATTTATTTTTTCCTATAGAATATCAGAGTTAAATCAGTTTAGAGCATTATTCTCTGAGTATTCCTGGCATACAGATCATTTTTACCAACATTCTAACCTACTTGTCCAATAGATGCTTGATAACTGGGTACTTTACAACTTGGTAAAGGATTTTGGTTATGAGCACATGTTTTTGGCATATGTAGCATTACATGCTCATTTGTATTGAGATTTGTAAAGAACTTGATGTAGGAATTTGTTTCTGGGAAGAATTCAAGATGAATTCCTTGAGTGAGTTTCTCCCTTTTAGTTTTTGTACTTGCAAATTTAGGTCCCTGCCTATATGGAACAATAATTTCTTTTTCAAGCTTTATTACTAACTTGAAAATTCACTTGTCCCAGAGATTTGTTACAACGTAAAATATAGGCTTCTGCATTATGTACATGATTGTATTGTTATGATCACATAAATTTATTGTAAATCTAAAATGTTCAGGCTTAAATATTGCCCTACTATGTAATCAGTATTGTCCGTATAAGTACATTCTTAATAGAGGTCAAGCTTCTGTTGTCTTTAATAATTACTTGAAAGTTTCAAGGATACAGATTGTGTATCCTGAAACCATTCAAACTGTATTCTTCACTTACAACATTGTGTTTTTGTAGTGAAGGGAGAACTGTCTAGAGGAATAGTTAGACCATTATTAATGAATATTGGCACATGATATTTTTAACATCACTTGAGGCATGTGTTTTCAAGGAACTTTGCGCAATAGCTTTGCGTTTACTTTGTAAAACTTGGGAGTCTAGTGATCATGTTTTTGTGCATCTATAGGTAATGAAATAGTGATTTTTCTAGTACTCTGCAATTTGCATCTTTAGTGATCATGTTTTTGTGCATTTACATGTGATGAAAAATTGATTTTTATAGTACTTTACAATTTGCATCTATACAGGGAAACATGATGTGTTGTAGATGCAAGTAGTATTTACTATTTTCCCTTTTTGAATTTTCACATATTTCATTTATCTTTATGCTCATTTAGAAAATGCAAATTTGTTTGTATTAATCAACATGCTCAAAGATGCTAGCTTTAATCAAAATATTTCCCAAACTTCTTTGTCTTTCATATCTCAGAATGCTTGCGAAGAATTGACATACTAGGAATGAAAGAAAGATTATCCAAATACAAGTGGATGAAATTAAGGATTCTTCTACACAATGCCTTGAGGTGATTATTGCGAGAAAGGATCTCCACGATGCAAACCTCTTTTAGAATGGAAAATGGCAGAGGGTGAACTGTTTATAATCACATAAAAAATAGAGTTTGCTATTATACAGTGAAAAGACAACACTTTGACAGTAAAATTTAAAAGATGCAGAGATATATGATGTTGTTATTCAAAGATAAAGACAAGTACTATGCTTCATTGTTCAATAAAAACTATGAAAAAATACAGTGAAAGTTGATATGAGGAGCACAGAGATTTCAAGTTTTTTACATTTTTCCAAATGTTGTATTGCAGATTACTGATAAAAAGGAACCATGGTCTATGAGATGTAAATAAAGGGAAAAAGAAATGAATTCTCACTTAAGGGGAGAATTAAACAAGACATCAAGATTTTGATACACATTTTTTCACTCCACCAAGAACCATATTTCAAAGATATTATATATAGGGTTATGCAAAATAATTAAACACTAGGGTTTTTTGGAATGCAAAAAATGAAGCCACAATTAAAAATCCGGTTTAAGTGATTTTAGGAAGTAGGTGAATCGATTCTTCCTCACATGAAGTTGTAGAATTGCAAGGTCAATAGAACAGAGCTATTTCTTCTATTAGAGGACTTTATGAACTGAGAAGGAACAACTGCCTCAAGAAAGATTGTTGATCACTGGTTTGAGATCTCTTTAGTTTTGCTCTTGAAGGGATCTATTTACCTTTATTCTTAGCCTCTGTTGATTTTAAGACTGCTATTGAAGGTCAGAATATTGAATTCTTGCTTATGTGATCTATTAGTGTGCAAAAAACAATTATTAAGTTTTCATTATCTTCTAAACTTAACTGCTATTACTGTTATAACCTTCCTAGTCATGTAAACTACAGCAACTTGTCATTGGTAGTTTTACTTTCCATTGGCTTTATTTTCTATGTCTGATTACAATATTATTGAACACTGCAATAACTTATAATCACAATACCCTATGAAAACACAAACAAATATGCCTCATGCTATCTATCGAACAAATCACCTATAAGGAGGAGGTTGCAAAAATATTGGATTCAAAACAGGTTAGCGTATTTCACTTATTTTCTCCTTACTGTCACAGAGCCTTCCAAAAGAATAACAGGTCCCCTAAACAATTCTTTTACTTTAAATTGTATTTATTGATTTGGAAAACCATATAATTGCAGCTACTCCAACAGGAATAATTGACAGGGTTTAACTTGATGAAGACTTTGAATGAATTGATAGCCTTTGGGATAAATATGTTTCTTAATATTTAGTTTTGAATACATCAACTTAATATTAGAAGGTATATGACTGTTATCTCTTTTGCATTCAAAATTATATTTTACCATAAGCAATGCATATAAGCACGATAATGTTTATTCATTTTCCATGACCCCAAACAAGACCAATGGTGATCAACTACTTCTTCGTTAGTGGGTCTCTAGACGGGCCTGCTAGTGATAGAAAGCATTAAATGCACAAATGATTATGATCACATACAGTGATGACCAAACACAATGTCAAGATGATATTGGACATTTGATAATACTGATTGATAAATTACCTTGCATGAGAATCTACTTTTTTTTTTTAAGGAGCCCACAGCTGAACTGACAGGTATAGTCGAATAAAAAGAGTGCTATGATAAAAGGCATTCAAAATCAGCTGCAATAGGTGATAAAAATTCTCTCTTAACATTTGAATAAAAAAATTTCCTTTACTTTGTATTACATTTTTCTATCACAAACACAATATTTCTTGTTGCATCAATAAGATAAGTTTGCTATGATTTGTTACATTACGTAATCATGTGTAGCTTAATAAAATCACAATTTGAACTTGAGAATGTCCTTGATTGGGAACATCTGTGCAGGTGATTAGAGTGAAATGGTCTCTACATGCTAGAGAGGAAATTGTTTTCGATCTTTCTGAACATTTAACTGGTAGAGCCACCCAAGAAATCTTAGACAAAGTGAGAAAAACACAAGGGAGATTATTGCGGAGCAAGAAGTCATTGGAGACCACCTCTTCACGGTTCAAGATGTCATGCAGAACACTATGCGAGCATTATTACAGGTATAATTGCAGGGCTAAGCTCATGTCTCCGTAGGCTATGCCAAATGCTTATTTTTTATGGGATTCTTACTATCACAATTGGATCTATATGCATAGGATAAAAGTATATGCATTACACATTATATGACAGTAATTGGAGGAGGGGGCCTTGTTCTTACTATATTCATAGGAATTTTTGGAGTCAATATTGAAGGGATCCCTGGTGGACAAAATACACCGTATGCATTTTCTTTATTTTCTAGAATAATTTGATTCTCTTACTGTCACCAATCTGCAAATGTATGGTGACAGTCATGAAGATTTGGCATTCCAAGAGGAAGGATCTTCATGCACTAATGAAGGAGAGAGGTGTGTGAGCACCATCAATGGATTTTATAATGTATTTTATTTAAATAAATCAATTGAAGTTTGATACTTAAGAGCAATCGGGGGCAGTCTTTGTATCATACCAATTTCCTTACTGTTTTCCAATGTTCCTTTGCATGTAATAGATTTGAATGATTAACAAAACATATTTAAATGTGAAGTATGATGAATAAGTTTTGATTCAAGTCAATTTTTATTGTTAGCCATGAGTTATTATGGAAGAATCAATAAGAAACATGAAAATTGTCACTAAACCCTCAATTATTGAGAAATTGGAAAGGGTCTGTATAAAAATTTGACTCTAACCGTCCAAAAATTATGAAACCTTGAAGTTTTGTGGTAGACTCTGTGAACTTTCATTTGCATTTGGTTTTGAGTCAGATTACCATGGCACATGGGAGAAAATGGAAGCCCTAGAAAGTTTCAGTCCTAATATTCACCAGGTGATGTTCCCCCACTATTTTATGGCAATGAATAAGGAATGTTTTCAAAACAATGACAATGCTCAAGACAAATGGTAATTGTGTGATTGACAAAGAACAAAGATCACAATGATCTCAATAATTGAAACCTTGCATTCTCAAAGCCATACAAATCACATACCTGGTTTAAAGATTTATACATCATCGCAATCTTGGTGAGCCTCTTTGTTGCTCTCCAAGCTAAGGTGGGAGTGAGCGGCTTGTCTCTTTTTTCACTCTGCAATGGCACAGACAAAGTCATATTATATTTTTGTCAATAAATCAAAATGAAACATTAAATAAACTAAAATGTTTTCAACCAAAATCGAAATCATAATGAAATGCTAGGTAAACTAAGTTTTCTTCAAGCAAAATGGAAATGGTAATGAAAGCCTAGGTAAAGAAAAATTTCTTCAAGCAAAATCAAGATTGAAATAAAACCCTAAATAAATAAATAAATATGGCCAACAAATCGACCTTGAAGACATAATGACAATGCAGTCTCTGCAACGATATATTATCTTCCTCCCAATCGACTTGTGCATGGATGACAACTACATGTTAGAAATTCACTTCCCGCCATTCTTTTATCTTTTGCCCCTATTGAAAATGCTTGAATTTTTGTGTGTGAATTTTTTATTTAAGAAAATTAAATTAGTATTAATGTTTAATTTAAAATAACAAAAATAATAATTTAAATATTTAAGATGATATAGTAATTTTGTCTTAAAAAATATTCTAAATTACTCTCTTATGTAATAGTTCTTTGAGTCGAGTTAGGCTTTGCAATCGTGAAGCTTTTTCAAAAGTGAAACTCAAATCTTCTTTTTGTTTTAAAAGGATACTTTTAAAATCCTAAATGGTGAAGTTGTTAAGATTTGAAACAAATGACAAACCCCTTGAACATATAAAATACACCTTTGAAACCTTGTGACTCAAGAAACTTCCTCTAACACATAAAGCCTCTTATAACCTAAAAAGAAAAAGACAAATAATTCTAAGAAAATATAAACCATAATTGAAAATTTGTTTGATGCCATAAACTATTTATTTTGATTATGATTATAATATCTCTAAATTAATGGTGTTTATCAATCAATTTTGATCAAATTACCTGAAAGTCAAATTTCTAGCATGAGATAGGTGTATATGGATTTCTCACGTAATATAAAGCCTATTGGAAAACAAACGTTACTGGTGAAATGGGACTAATAAGTTATGTATTAGTCTATGATTATATAATTAAATGTTATAATTATAAAGTTGTGATTTTACCCAATGACCAAATTAGTCATTTATTTAGTCACTTAGATGAATTTTAAAATGCAACCTTAATCTAACAAGAATAGTTACCATTTAGAGATATTGGCAAATAGTGGTCGGAATAATTTTTGTAGAATAAGTCTATTGGCGAACACATATTATTGGTGAAATGCAAATTCTAAGAATATAAGTATATGATATTATTAAATGTTAATGTGTAAAGGAGTATTAATCATTCATTTAGTCATTTTTATTATAAGGGTGACTAATTATTTAGTCATTTATTTGGTCATTTTACCTGATGACCAAATTGGTCATTTATTTAGTCATTTTAGTTGTGATTTAAACCGATGACCAAATTGGTAATTTATTTAGTCATTTATATTTGTAAATTGCAAAAAAATGGTAGAACATGATCAGTTTTAGTCACGTGACTAAAAGTTTTAGTCACCTAGTCATTTATTTGCCAAATTCTACTAGTGACTTCTTTCAATAATCCGTGGCTTTAAATCTGGCAAAGACACATGTCATCATGATGCAATGCCTTGAAGCTTAAAAACTGATCAACTTTCTTTCAAGGCAAAGTGCCCACCGTTGGATCATCCTTAACTTACCTGGTCTTTAACTAACCACCTTTTGATTAAGCGCGGTCTGCAACTTGCATAATGGGACACGTGGCGGTATGTCGCATTCCCTCATTGATTAACTACCCTTCATCTTGCGTTCAAGGCAATACGGTCGCTGTTAGATCATATCCAAGATGTCGTGCTTTAACTAGTGCTTAACTTTTCAACTTTAACCCACTGATTGCCAGGTGTCATTCTCTCGTGTTGCCTTGATGATTATTGTCCTTGCATCTTATCCTTAAGGCTTTACGCCCACCATTGGATTTAATCTAAGATGATGCCTTTTAATTAAGTGTTATATTCAACTTGGCCCCACCTGGACACGTGACAACTCTGTGCAATTCCTTGAACTTTAAAGCACGATCAACTTTGTTTTAAGGCTTTGCACGCACCGTTATAAGATTCAATCTGATCAACTTAAGTTGGCCTTGTTCCGAAGTTATGCATACAGTTCATCTAACCCTGTCTCAACTTCGATACATCTAAATTAGAGGCCTTTGGAACCCTTCCAAAGTTATGGTGATGGTCTTCTTAACATCTCCGCTATCAATTATCATATAACGTTACGAAGTCCCGCACAAAGCCTTTCATAACCTCTAAACTGTTTAATATTGTAACTGATTAACCTTTCTGAAGTTACGCCAATCCGCCAAATGCTTCATCGCAACTTCGTAACCGCGAACACTAATGGCCAACAAATGCTCGTGAAGGTTCGTAACCACTTGAGCATTTGATTCATTACTATCGTAGGTTTGAAAGTTCCTGAAGAAAGTGACAAATATTAATTCGACTGTTGACAGATGTCACAGTCCATTCCTCAACGCTTTCCACGTGGCATGCAAATTTATTATTTGTCATAGTCATTTACTTAATTTAATAATTTCTAAATTCCTAATAGTAATTTCCTAAAATCAAATATTAATATAATTATTAATAATATGAAATATACATTATTAGTATTACATTCAATTTTGAACAAATTGCAACTGCAACTGCGATCTTGAGCTTTTTATAAAATTACACAGGCACAAAAAATTACAAAATATCTTTGTATTAACTTCCTTCAAAATTTGAAATTTATACATCAATGATCATAGTACCAGAGACTTCTAAGTTCTATCAGAAAATTACAAAATATCATTGTATTAACTTCCTTGAAATTTAT
>MU224601.1:1305945-1342577 GCA_018584345.1 Thuja plicata
CATTTAAGGGTTCTCTCCTCACAGATATCTTCATTGAGCACATTTCTAATAACATCCTCATCAGCCATAGGCTGATTTTGAGCCAAATTGTGATTCCTCATTTCTCTCAATGCTCCTCTAATGAAGTATTCAGGGTCATACATCCTTGCTTTAGCACAGGGCAATCTGAATTGTCTCGGTAATTCATGGATTTGGTCCACAACATCTTTACCTATAGAGAAATCCCCTATTTGGAACCTCCTTACCAGAAAGGTTCCCTTATGTCTTTTAGGTCCTAAGTGTTATCTATCCATCATGATAAGCTGCCACAAGAATTCTACTATTGCCAATCTTTCTGGGACATATTCTGGCAGTAAGTGTGGAGGTTGAGGGCAAGCATACACTCTTATAACAGAAAAATTCTTTAAAAATAACATATCACCCCAATTGTGGTTAATTTCATTGTTAATTTTAAATGCTAGTGGTCTAAGCAATTTTCTAACTAGTAAAGAAAATCTATTCCTCACAATACCTAACATGTTCATTATTGGATCCATAAAATCACTATAAAAAGCAATGGAATTAGAGAAATGGTGACTTTTATCCCATAACCTGGTCCAGAGCTGAAGCGGAATAGGTCCTCCTGCATTCTCGGTCTCATTGATGAACCCTGGGTTGATGTAGCCAATATTGTAATAGAGGATCGGGTGCATCAACATGGAGTAGTGATTGAACTTGAAGCTTTTCAAATCAGTCTTTGCCGTCATCAACTCAGTGTGCATTACATTGATTATGTGCCCCACATAATCAAACTCCTTGTTGGTGTACAGGTCCTGAACATCTGTAGCCATGACATAAATGTCAGGAGTCACTGTCAAACCTCCATCTATTCCAATAACTTTCTTTAGACCATAGATGGTATTCTGGAAATAGGTAAAAAATAGCTCAATATCAAATGAATCTGCAACCTTCTTCGGCAACAACCTTGCCTCTTTAATTTGTTTAGGAATATGCTTCCTCATAACCTTTCCAGTGTAGTAACATTTCTATCTATGAAACATGGCCTCCTCTTCTGTTAGGTCAATATCCATGCTCATAGCTCCCTGAAGGTCAAAAGCTTGAATAAAAGTTGCTCTGTCTAACATGCAGAGTATAGACTTGTCCTGCCTGTGGAAAGCTTGTGTCACTTGATTGTATGCTTCAATTAGCACTTCCATGAGGTCTATATCCAAAAATACCTCAGGTACTATCAACTTTCCCTAGTTCCTGTCCCATGGGTTTGAAACAGGAGGGCCTCTCAATCTATTGTTATAGAAATACATGAAGAACTCATACCCAGTTGTGTTTGGGCAGACAACATCCCTGCAGAACGCATAAGGGTCCCTCCATTCATAAGCGTTAGCTGATTGTAAATTTGAGGATCCAGGAAAAAGTTTCATCCATTCTTCAGCGTATATGTTTGGCCTCTTTGTTCTTGAAGGAAAACTCTTTGCCGGTTCTACAACAACATCAGGAGATCCTTCTTCTATCATTCTTTATGTATACTAAACTCTAAGCAATAAGCTCCTTTTCTACACTTAAAGGTTTCAACTCTCTGTTGTTGTTCGACTCTGAAAATTAAGGATGCTCTGTGAAGTGTGAACTATATTTAATAACTAATAAGCAACTCACAAGTTCACAACCAACCACCAAGCCACCTACTCTATTAAAAATTAAAATCTCATCAAGCGCACATGCATGAAATTAGTAATTAACTTTTTCAGAAAAGTGTCACTATCAACTGTCACTTTCAACATAGATTTGGGGGCAATTCGAGAGCAAATAATTAGCATTTTGCCAAAGTTACGCTAATGGCTAATGGTTAACCCTAGGTCACAAATAGCCAAGAAACCCTAACGAAGCTCTACAAACATTCCATTCTTTGACACTTTCCACATGGCATGCAACTCTCACTTTTCAACACCTTACGAAGTTACGCACAAAGTTAGTCAGGACTTTGGAACCCCTAACCATCTTAATAATTAAACCATTTAGAAGTTACGAAACAGCCAACCGTAACTTCATAACCCCTCACCATCATAAAAACTTAACCGTTGAGAAGTTACGAAACAACCAGGCTTAACTTCAGAACCCATCACCATCATGATTTAGTACACATGCATGAAATTAGTAATTACCTTTTTTAGAAAAGTGTCACTGTCAAGTTGTCAACTCACTTCCAACATAGATTTGGCCGAAGTTACACTAACTATACATCTAACCCTAGGTTCTTATTCTAACTTACTCCCACTTTTCAACAACTTACGAAGTTACGCACAAAGTTAGTCAGGATTTCAAAACTGTTAACCATCATAAAAATTTAACCGTTTAGAAGCTACGAAATAGCCAGGCATAACTTCGGAGCCCATCACCATCAAAAATAATTTAACCATTGAGAAGTTACGAAACAACCAGATGTAACTTCGGAACCAATCACCATCAAAAATAACTTAACCGTTGAGAAGTTACGAAACAGCCAGACATAACTTCAGAACCCATCACCATCATAATAAATTAATCGTTGAGAAGTTACAAAACAACCAGACGTAACTTCAGAACCCATCACCATCATAATAAATTAACCGTTGAGAAGTTACAAAATAGCTAGGCGTAACTTCAAAGCTTGGAGTGGGTTCCAAATTTCAATGTGTCATGTGGGATTTAGATTTCAGAAGCGTCAGACTTCTCATTCAGTCAGTGAAGTGAATTGTGGATTCGTGATTTAGCATTCTGAATCAGTTAATACATATTGGTATTTATAATTTTATATAGAATCACAGTTCGCAGTCACACTCACAGATACTTCAAAGTTCAATTTACACATTTTTCAATTTATAAAACTATTGTTCAATTTCATGAATCACGATTCGCGTAAAAATAAAAACAGTAACCTGTAACACTATTTGAAAAAGAGTCTTCTAGTTCTAGTTCTCACATGTATACACTTCAGTATTACTATTAAATTCAAAAACTGGTATTAGGAATTTAGGTATACATAATATTGGTAACTGAATCACTGAGTGATTGAGATTCACTGAGTAGTGAGTGACTGAAGTTCTAAACGGTTGTGGTTTCCCCAGAAGGAGAAGCGACAAGCTTCCAACCGTTTCCAAAATTTAAAACCAAAATGAAAAGGACATTCAAATTTCGTATTTATAAATTACAACTACAAGTCTACAAGTAACACCATTTTTCCTAAGATCCATTGAGGTTTTGAACTTTCAGAGGAAATTACAAAAGCCTAGTCCGACAGTCGACTCCTGCATATCCTAATACTAATAGACTAATAGTAATTTGTTAATATGTTAATTTGTACATATCCACAAAGAAAAAAGATCAGTCGATTTGTAGACCAGCAAATAACCAGATCATCTCCTCCTGGAACCCCTCCTAGTCGAAGCCATGATCATAAAAAATGGCGTGCATCTCCACCTTGTCATGTTCTACTTCGAGTTCGAACATGTCGCTTTGGTATCCGGCGTAACTGGTAGCATGATCCCATGCCACAAACATAAGATGACTGAGGACATTCTACTGAATCTCCTCCTCCATATCCAAAATTGGTTGGATAACAGGTTCTGGGTTATCATTTGATGATCCCTCAGCTACTGGAAGACCCATTCTAAATTTCTGTCTTCCAAGATTCCAAATTAAAAAAATTTAGAAAGCGCACTGTGTTCTGCAATTTCACTACCAAGGAGTATATAAAGAAAATAATCACCAACTTGCTAGGCACAATAAATTTTGAAGGAATGTTTCACGTAAGGTGGCTTGACACGGAAAAGGAAATTAATGAATATCAATAAACAAAAATTGCAGACATTTGTATCCGCCTTTGTACCCTGCGTAACTTGGCTCCGAAGTCGAAAAGACAAATAATGAATATTGATGAATCACAACTCATTTCCCGTAAAATTATCCTTTTTAATGTTTAATCAAAATCTTGGCCTGGATTATGTAACTACTCAAGTTAAGCAGACTGCCAGCGTGTGCTCGGAACCACCATATCCTAGCTGTGATTATAAATTTTAAACTGACAACTTGGCAGCCGCATTAAATTGTGAAGGAATGTTTCGCGTAAGGTGACTTGACACCGAAAAGAAAAATAATGAATGTTTACGAATCACAACTCATATCTCGTACAAATTATCCTTTTTAACGTCTAATCGAAATCTTGGCGTCAATAAGTCTCATTAATAATTAATTGCAATTTGCAGTTTGAAGTTCAATATTTAAATGCTAAAACTTTAACTCTTTAATCTGTGGTCACCTTCATGTTAGTTGAACCCACATCACCACAGGGACACGCGTCATTCAGACTTAATGACTTGCTTGATAGATTTCGATCATCTTGAGACTAAGTCATTAAGTGGGCCATCCGATCAAACAGAATCTGCATGCCTTTTACCTTCAACAGGGTCGTTGCGTATCTTCGTAACCTTTAGCCATCGACCCTCCTTTTAGCCTGCCGAAGCTACACAAGTTGTCCTCACAAAATGGTCATCCTTATCAGTAAATGACACGTAGCACCCAACTTGACACGTAGTCCCATCACTATGTTTTGAATATTCGTCAATATATTTTTTATACTATAAATGTTGTTTTTTATTGGCCAATATATATATTTTATACTATAAACATTATTTTTTATTCGCCAATATATATATTTGTATACTATAAATATTGTTTTTTATTCGCCCATATATATTTTTTATACTATAAATACTATTTTTTATTCGCCAACATATATTTTTTATACTATAAATACTATTTTTTATTTGCCAATATATATTTTTTATACTATACATATTATTTTTTATTCGCCCATATATATTTTTTATACTATAAATACTATTTTTTATTCGCCAATATATATTTTTTATACTATACATATTGTTTTTTATTCACCATTATATATTTTTATACTATAAATACTTCTTTTTATTTGCCAATTGAGATTATTTTTATTATTGGCAAAAAAAATATTTTCACCAATAAAATTAATAATTTCCTCTGTAGTTTTCTAAATTTCACCAGTTTTTTACACCTTTTTTGAAAGGGGGGTTACTTAAAGATTACCCTGGAGCTCGCTTGACATTTTGCAGGTAAGCCAAAATCCATGGAACTGATATATCCAAAATGCAACTCTCCCGAGGTAGAGCCCTAGGAGAAACCTTAGAGGAAGAGGGCACAGGTCTCAGAGACACTCTCCGAGAATTGGAAGAGAAGTCAGTACCAAAAATGGATTCCCTCTTAGCAGAGAACAAAGGCTTTGCCGCAACATATTTGGTATGCAAGAGGAAACGAATTTGATCAACCAGAGAGTCGATCGTACAAATTCGCAGTTTAGAGCCATTTCTTTAAATTGACAGACAGTATTTTTGATGTTTTGTTATTTCTTATATTTATTAATTATTAATTTGTTTCTGTATCTTAAGATTTTTTAAAAGCTAAAATCAAATAAATTTCATTACATTTAAAATTTTGAAAATCAGGTATGTTATTCACTTTTCAAATCATTGTAAATATTATTGTAATCTAAATGTTAGTTATGACTGAATGTTTGTAAATATTGTGAACATTAGAAAAATTACAGAATGAACCAAATAAAATGTCTATGTCAAAGTTGAAGGCACATGTGAAGTGTGTTGTCTTGATTTTTGAAGACCCAAATTTAAGAATTCCAAGTAATTTTCTCTTTGTACATGAAAGTGTATTAAAAACCTCAACTTCTATATTTATCCAACCTCAAACCTTACATTTGGACTCTCAAACACTAACTTTTTTTGCAACGTCTTTTTTACATCTTATAGCCTGAACTCCTAACTTTCACTTCTGAAAATCGAAAACCTTAACTTTCGCATCCATTAGCTTCAATTTCTTTACTTTTGAAAACTCTATTTCAAAAGCTTGTAACCGTCTTCTGATTGCTTTTAAGAAAATGCAATTAACAGATACAGGAACAAATTCTTTGCCGGTAGCGGCTTTGGAATTGAATATGGACGTCTGTGAAAGCATGTGATTGAAATATGTTTGTTGTAACAGACACGGTGGATGATAGAGGAATGTTCTCCACCAAAGGAGAGACAAGATTTTTGCAATGTTGGGGATAAGAGTACGAGTCCATTCATATATAATGGTTATGAACGCCCTAGTTAACATGCAATGCACCTGAGGAAGCAAAAACAAGGCACGTGAAACGTTTGACATAATGTGCCAAAGAGATGTTATCTCATGGAATGAAATATTGCAGGTGTATACAAAATTGATTTTTTTCGAAGGCTATAGAAACTTCAAGTAATACAATTGGCAAGTGTTGAGTTAAAGTTGATGGGTGGTTCCAATGCTCTGGTGAACATGCCGCCATGGAATGTCATCATTGCAGGGTACATACAAATCATTTTTGATGAAAATGCTTCAGAAACTTTCATGCAAATGCACTTATCAAGTATAAAGCTAGTTGTAACTTTTGCCAAATCCTCTCTACTAACGCAAACAAGAAGCTTTAGTACAGGTTATGGATATCCATCATAGATTAAATAATGGAGAGTTCGATTTGGATATGCATGCATAGTGTCGAAACTCAGTGAAGGTATGTGAACATTTTGATAAAATGCCTTCGCGACCGCGAAGCACAGAGATAAGCCCCTGTGTGAAAGAGTTAAAATGCTCCATGATATCCTGGCCCTGTCATTGCATGCCTTCCATCATACAGAAGATCACAATGCCGCAAACTTTAATTCAAAGGAGGTTTCAAGTTCGAAACTTCGCTTATAATGTTGTGCATTGCCACTCTGCTTTCCCGGTTGTTCGAAGATCTCATTGCATTGGAATCTAATTAGAATTCTTACCAAGGATGGTCATCTAAATAATGGCATAATTGTGTTGCATGTACGAAGGAGTGGTCTAGAAACTTTCAAGAAAATTCAATTCGTAGTTTAAAAATAAACCACATAAACACCCGAAACAGTCAGAGGTATCCATCAAAGCTTGAAGATTCGGATATTTTTGTTGGACTTTATAGTTCTATATGCTATCCTAGACATGCATGCGAAGATGTGGATGCATAGACCAAGGCAGAACAGCTGTTTGACATAAATGCCAAATGCCAAATGTTGAAGGTGTTAGTGCAAACTGGGGTGTGTGCGTACTGGACTTGTTGAAAAGGCATTTTAAAAGTTTCAAGCATATGCAGTTGGCTGGTGTAAAGCTAAATTCTGCAACCTTTGACAACCTCCATGCATGTGCTGATTGTAAGTTTTAATTGAGCAGATAAACTTAATAAACATATCTAAGACAGTGATAGAAAAGTAGAACAAAACACATAATACAGAAGATTATAGTGGTTCGGCGAATTGCCTACGTCCACTCTCAAAGCAGAGAAATCTTATTAATGTTTAACCAATACAATACTATCCATGGCATGTACACAACCATTTATACAAATGTACTCAGCGATCAAGTGAAGAGTCTGGAAGATGAATGGTCAAGTGACCGTTGGACTTCACAATCCCAATAATTTAAAATCAGGAGTATCACTTTCTAAATAATCAGAATACGCTCCTTCATCCATCGAAAAACCCGTGAACATATACACAATATGGTCACATGGGCTCCCCTTCTGTACAATATCAGCTGCTTCTAAAGCCCAAGCATAAAATTGCCAAATTGAACTTCCAACAGCTTCTCTGGACTCATACTCTGTTATTCTTCTTTCCTTGTAGACAGCCTCTACAATAGCTTCTTTCGAAACAACCCCTCGAACAAGATCACTAATGGATTCATCGAGAGCTTTCATATGGGCTTTGACTGTCAGCGACTTCACTTTCTACTCAATATCTACCCTCCACCCATCATTCGAGGCTGTCACATACAAATGCTTAATTACAAAATCAATCTCCTCGTCAGAGATCAAGAGCTCTACAGTCTGCAAAGCCACTGGTTCTTCATCTTCATTCAAATAATTTTGGTTAATCCCATAACAGGGACCACTAATGATAGCATGTGCAAGCCCATGAATTCCCTTGGGCGGGTAGCTGCAGTAGGAAGCGGCTTGGCATCCTTAGGATTCTTATGAATCACCAACGCCCATACTTTTCCACTCCCAACCTCCACGAACTGGTTCAGTGTGGTCGCCTGATACTTCACAATGACATCTTGCTGACTTACTTTCCTCACGCCATCGGAACTCTGGCCCCTCATAATCGACAAACCAGGAAACATAAAAATCTCTCCTGTCCATGGGAAAACTACCATTTATTTCTTCTCTTCCCTGTTCGGGTTCCTTCCAATATTTGTCACCAGGTTCTGTTTCATGCTTTTTCACACCATAGAGTGGCTACAGCGAACCAAGCCAAACAGAAGTTGAAAAGCCTTGTTTGGAGAGCCAATACGTGTGTCGAACAAGCCCAAGCAACAATGCTATGATGGAATCAGCCACCTCTTCTGCCCTGCTGGTATCCACATGAAGCAGCTGTAACCCCAGATCCGTAGCCAGGGCGGCGCAGAGGAAACTCTTTAAAAGCCAGGTAACATTCCCGACAATCAGGTTGTTAAGTAAAAACCCGCTCTTCTTACATGCGGCTATGGAGGTAATCAGAGGACGATTCTCCCCCACCATTGAATCACACAAAATAGGCACAAGCAGAGGACACACTCTTCTCCAGTTTGCAAGCACTGGTTTCACAATATCGTTATGTCCTTTTATAGCCTCCAACACAATCCATATTGGATGAATAGCACTCTCCAACATAGACATCAGTTGTGCTTGAAACGTCGAAGCACACTTCTTGTGCTTACCCTCGGCATCCATCTTTTGACACGAGAATCTCCATTCTCTGTCATTGACGACAGGGGTACCATAGCCCTGTTCCTTTGCCTGCTCGAACAAATTTTTTGGCACAACTTTCAACCTTCTACCTGCGTTACCAGGTTCTCCGCAACTTGGCGCCTCCTTGTCTTCTTCAAGCGACGACTTCTTCTTTTCCATACAAATCGTGCTTGCCTTTACTTCTCCGGGCTCGACAACACATTCAACTTGGGTCTCCACAGCTGACTGTTTCTTCACCTCTGTTTCTACGGCAACAACAGATTCTGCCAATATAAACTCTGTTAGCCGATCCTCCAAAGGCTCTCCTTGCAATTCAGAGTCGATATGCTTGTCCAGATGGCATTCGAGGATACCATCATAATCACCATAAGGCCCATTTGATGTTGACGGTTCTGCTTCCACATTTTCAGTAGAGCTTTTGTAATCTGAAGCAACTGCCATCCTTAAATTTTTTTGAAGGAGTTCCTCTGCCGACATTGGACAATGTCCATTGACACCTTCAGGAATTTTCCCGGTGAATGGAGAACTACTGTTGACATACTTTGTCATTTCATTCTCCATGCTCTGAGATTTTGACCCTTCACTTTCCAGAGACTCATCAATGGAAATCGCTCTGTATTTGTCTTGATTTAAATCATCTACTCCATCAATTTCCATTTCATCTCCTTCAGCGGTGGAGTATTTATCAGAAGTCTCATCTATTTCCATCATTGTAATTTCAGATTCGACATCAACAATAACTCTTTTTTCATGTAATACTACATCTTTTAATTTCTTAGATGTGAGATTACAATTGTAATTTTCAGAATCAAGGGCTATTTCCCAAATTCTCACCTTTCGTTTCAGCTGTTCCTTTTTCACTTCTTGGTGAGGTGAATTCTTAGAAATCTTGTATGAAAACTCCATGTTGTTGTTGTGAATAGCTCCCACTTCATTATGACTCTTTACCAGATATAAAGTATCCAATTTGTTCCCTTTTGCAATCACTAAGGACCCCTTTGTCACCTTCCATTTATTGGATTCCAACCTGACATTACATCCTTGAGAGAACAATTGCCCAACTGAAATAGAATTATTTTTAATTTGAGGGACATACTTAACATCCCGTAACAACCAACTATTTCCATTGGCTAGTTTTAACAAAACATCTCCTTTCCCAACAATTTTAAGACATTTGTCATTTGCGAGAAAGAGCTTATCAAAATTACCGCTTTTGAAGGTTTTGAAAAACTCCCTATGCGAGGTAATATGAAATGATGTTCCCGTGTCGAGCACCCAATCATTTGCTGCAACTTCTGTTGTTGTCAAAATAAGGGCATCACCATATTCCATATCTGCTCCTTGGATTTAACCAAGCTCTGATACCAATTGTAAGTTTTAATCGAGCAGATAAACTTACTAAACATATCTAAGACAGTGATAGAAAAGTAGAACAAAACACATAACACAGAAGATTATAGTGGTTCGGCGAATTGCCTACGTCCACTCTCAAAGCAGAGAAAATCTTATTAATGTTTAACCAATACAATACTATCCATGGCATGTACACAACCATTTATACAAATGTATTCAGCGATCAAGTGAAGAGTCTAGAAGATGAATGGTCAAGTGACCGTTGGACTTCACAATCCCAACACTGATATGGAAGCCTCATAACAGCGTATGCCGATATGGAAGCCTCAGAACAACGTATGAACACCCGATTGAAGAGTTCTTGTTAGATGTTATAGTTGCGAGTACCCTGATTGGCATGTATGAAACACAGTGGGTGTTTGATAGAATTCATTAAAGACACGGTCATATGAATTGAATGATTGCAGGTATTGCATGAAAATGATATGTTGAAAAGGCGTCAAAAATATCCGAGTGAATACAATTAACTGGCGTTTCTTCACAATTGCAAAGAGTATATCAACAAAGCACATGGATAGCTTGACCAAAGTCTTAAAGAAATGTGATCATATGGAAGGTGCAGTCACAATGTTGGTTTTAGCAAAAGTTCACCAGCTCAAGCATGTTAATTATTCAGTCCTGTGTATTTCAAGTTGCTCCTATTCTGTATATTCATTTTGAGTATGCGATGAATCACAACTATAATTTGGACAATCTTTAATATTCTATTATTCAAATAGAGGTCAAATGATTGATAGCATTGTTGACAGCAGTTGATGCTATCTCACATGTTGGTGGAGCAAACAATTGGGAAAGTGGTTGGTCTTTTGGGTTATCATCAAAGGGTGTGAAATTGAAGAACGAGTCCTTGGAGATACCTAACTTGGAGATTTCTTTAGATAGGATCAAGAATGGATGGCATATTAATGTATTTCTTCTTCTTAGTATTTGTAATCACGCATACATGAATTTTAACTGTCAAGATCAGAAGATAAAATTTCAGAGGAGGATGGAAGCCATATCATGTTCCCCTTATTAGTTCCTGCCAGGGGCCTCTACCGGGATTCAGATGTTAACTAATGATTAAACCATATTAAGATAGCCAATAAAAAATACTGATTTTCATGTCTAAATTTCTTTTCTTATATGTACTATAACAACTTGCTCACATTTTAAGCAATCTTAATAAAAAAAATTAATTTTGTCTAATTTTCACTGGCTTGTCAGTTTTTGGGAAGCCTCACACAGATTTCAAGAGGAGAGAATGCACGACTACTAAGGTATGGTGGCAAATATTAGGAAAAACTGCAATTTTATATGAGCCTCTGGCAGAATAGCGAGCTTCAATAAAACCATTAACCAATGCACTGTAGCCGCAGAAATGAACACTTAGGGATTGGGATTTTTTTTCATGCAAGTGGGAGGTGGACGATTTTGGTGGACTATACATATACAATAATCAGTTGTTTGGACAATTGGCTATCAAGTTAGTTGCATGAAGGCACGTAAGATATTTGTTTTCCAGAACTCTGTCGGTAGGGTGTTCAAGATATTTCAAGTGCAACCAGACTGCATGTAGGAAAAGTAGCTTTCTTGCATGCGGTAAAGTCCATCAACAAGAGAGAAGAAATCACCAATACCATCTCTTACTTCGATTCTATGTTGGCCAAACTGCAATGAGAGGCTATTTGAGGGGTCTGGGATTTCAAATGTAACTGCAAAAATAAATATTGTGGTTTGGAGAAGTCTCTCAGCATTGCTCTCAAGAGCTTGAATTATGAGCAAACCAACACCGCAAAGTCTGTAGGACAAGACTTTCCCAAGTCTACAGAATTTGTTCAGGTCTTTGAAATATTGGAGCAAATACTGGCAAAATACCCTAAAATGAAGGATGAAGAAGTTACAGATGCTAATCTGCGTTTGATGGCTCGGTTTGTTGAGCTCTTTTGACCATTGCAGGATTCAAAGATACTAAATATGAATACGAATATGGCAATTTCAGGATTCATACGAATATGGGTATTTCAATATTCATACGAATATGGTTATTTTAGGATTCATTAAGGTGTTATAGGCGTTTGAGGATTCAAAGACAATAAATATGAATATGCTTTTATCTGGTCTGTACTGACAATCGCATTTATTTTTTTATTTCAGGATTAGATGTTTTTAATAATTTTGATTCAAGAATAATATCACAAATAAGATCCGATTGTGTTTGTTTTAGAAACTAAATCATTGTGTACAAAAGAAACCAATACTATTATATAATTTGGTTGACACCATATTGGATTCAAATTTTGGTTATTCTGGAGGACGATTTTCTTCGAAAAATTCATGTGAGGCGGAATAGAAAATTAGAAACTATTGACTTGGTAAAGATGTTGCATTGCTTTTCACCATCATTATTTGTTATAAATCTTATTTTTGCTTAGATTTACTTAGTGTCATGTATAGAGAGGAAATAATATTCATTTTGAAGGTGTTCGTCATATTGCAGATTTGCTCAAAGACAACCAAGTCATCGAGATGGTAAGTCCTTAGCAAAACTTTCAGTATATGAATGCTTGTAAATATTACAGAACCAGTGTGTAGTTTGTTCTTTCGCTTATGTTGATAACTTTCATTCGCAGTTGGAGCTTAGCTACAATCCAATTGGTCCAGATGGAATAAAAATTTGAGGGAGGCCCTCAAATTCAATGACAATGTACAAAATCTTAGATTAGGATGGTGTCATGTTTGTAGTTGTGAAGTTGCATGTTATGAAACTCTCTTCAGCATTTTGTTGTTCTCTATAGTTTCTCGATGTATTGTGTTTGTTTGTAGTCTCTAGCTTTAATTTTTGGCATCCTTAACTATTAGATAAGGTTTTATTTCATGCTCTGTTTCCAGTTAGGTGTGAAGGGTGCAGAATATATAGCAGAAACCTTGAAGTACAATACAACTATTTTCACACTAAACCTTTGTGCCAATGGTCTAGGTGATGATGTATTTGTTCGTCAGCAATTGATCATTATGTATGGTCAATCAGTATGTTTTTCTAGCATTTTATAATGCTATGGATGCTAGGTTGTAGTTCTTTGGAGGCTATGGATATCCTGCAACATTATTTGAACAGAGCTATCAATGCTCCCCGTTTTCCTTTATTGATAAGGTTATTGGTGCAACCCTTGTTAATTTTGAATTTGAATTTCTCACGTAGTTAATTGTTCTTTGAGGTTCCTTGATATCATCTAATTGATCTTTTCCAACAACTTTCTGTCATGTACAGTCATATTGCCTTCTTCGGCTCTTTAAGTGCCTATGTAAGTAAATTTATCATTTCAGTTAATTGCTTTAGTAGAATTCATATGTTTGAATTTATATGTTCTGTTACTTCTATATTTACTGTCAAGTCATTTCCACTTTGCTTGACCGTTCACTGTAGCAATATTACAAAAACCCTATCCTATGTTCTTTGAGATGTACAATATTGCAACTGTGAGTAGATCACACTTTGGAGTCTTGAATTTACAGTAGAGGAGGGAATGCTTTACATGCCACATCAGTTATGTAAGAATTTCTTTTTTCTAGTAGACAAATAATTTTGAAAGATCTTTTGTGTATAATTTTGACTGTATTATTGTGAATTCAGACGATGCAAAACTTGTTGTAGCAAGAGGGAGGTATTGCTAGTGTGAAAATTGCCACGGTTCCCAAAGGAAACTTTGTTAAATTGCAACCTCATACAAAGGATTAGCTTGACATCTCTGATCCTAAAGCCATGTACATATACTGTGGAACATTATTATGATTTTTTCCCTGCTGTTGTTTAATTGTTTTCTCCTCTGGAATTGTAGATGACTGATGCTAGATACTTCATCTATGAGCTCTCATTGAGAGACCCATCAAGAATTTCTACCATGGAAGTAAATATGCAAATCCCATCCTCCTGTGCATGCAAATCATCTTCAGTTAAGTTGGTAATTAGTAGTTGAAGTATTCAGTTAGTTTAAGTTTCAGCTTTACCAATAAATAGGACTGTTTGAATAAAAGGGCATATTTCATAAATATTTAATAGTGTTATTCAAATAAAATAGGATATGAATTAATCAATTTAGCTCTATGGATAGTACCAAGACTATTCAGCTTTTGTAGTTGGACTTCAACAATTTGAAAATTTAAGTAAGTAATTTATAGGCATGAGAAATTTATAATATTAAGAGATCAATTTTGTTTACATTATCAAATACAATTATCTTATCTTATATACAGAAGAAAGAGAGAGATTGAAGAATTAATAATTATAAAGCAAAAGCATTCAACCTATAAAAAATATATATAATTGTATAACATAAGACTTTCAATAGGCTTCTCTTTTCAAAATTTATGACAAATCATGTTTCAAAAGAGGACAGACACATAAACCTTAAGTAGACTTCAATATTAGTTTGGGTGCCTCGAAACTTACTTCACAAGAGGTGGTCATAAAGATAATTTTTCTTAAAGATCATAAATATATAAATTTTATTTAGTATCAATATAAATTCATATCAGTCTGTATAAAATTGATTTTAATTTATATATTTAAAAATCTGCTCAGATCTGAATAAGTATGAACAGACAATAATTTTATAATTTTACATCTACTTTGATTTTCTTACGAATAATATGTAACCTTATCTTTCTATAAGATCAAATAATGCCCAAGAATCCTTATGAAATGGACAAGGCTCATTATGTTTCACAAATTACATGATATATTAAAAAATCATTCATTATACTCACGTCTTAATTTGACTATCTTTATGTTTCACAAATTACATGATATAAAAATATCATTGATTATACTCACATCTTAATTTGACTTGATAATCAAACTAATGTTAAGTTCAATAGCAGCCATATTTTATATCTTTGTTTTCAACTCCTGTATTCACCTGCATTTAGTTTGCAAGCTTTGAGGGATGCTCTCTCTTTACTTGTTTTCCTTAACAAAGACAAACAAAATTGAATCAAATTGAATATAAGTATAGATGAAGTGGTTCACACCCTCTTCTATAACTAGAATATTGGTAATAAAATATTGGTTATCTTATTACCGTATTACTGTATGCTTTAGAAAGCTATAGTTTACTAAAGTACACAACAACAATCGAATATGGTTTCTTCTCAATCACAAAGCATAAATTTAATCCTTATATTTTACAGTTTCACAAAGCATGAATTTAATCCTCCTATTTTACAGTTTGACCTTGCGTTGCTCCTTCCTCCTCCCCTATCTTCCAAAACCGCTCTACCAACACTTGCAGGAACTATGCTGCACTGTAGCTCTTGTTATTCATGGACAATAAAACTAATGCTTATGAAGGAATTGGAAAGAGGAATGTGTTCTTTGGTTGTATAACTATAAATGGTAGCATAAAAGAAACATTTATAGGTGAAAATAGAGAGCACACTTCTCCACTTCCTCATTGTAAGGCTAAAGAGACCGCTTCATGTTCGTATCAAGTGTGGATGATCTTATGTCAAAGTATCCTTAAGTTGGAGGGTTAGAGTACGTTGGTAAACAATTATCAAAGCTTATAAAAACTTTCAAACTTCCATTTGAGATTCTATTGGGCATGTCATAGGTGTTGATGTTCAGATTCATATGCTTAAGATTCATCCTAAGGATTGCTTTGTATGTGAATGCTTATTTTACATCATTTTCTAATGAAAGTGGGAACGCAAATAACTATCTTGATCAAACATTGGTGATAAAGGAATACATGTTAGTCGACAAATGACTCATAAATTTGTGCATATATGTCTATCAAAGCATAAATGTAGATGGGTTATTTTCAATTGAAAGCTTGCTAAATGCTAATTGGGTTCCAATCAAAGCATAAATGTAGATGGGTTATTTTCAATTGAAAGCTTGCTAAATGCTAATTGGGTTCCAATCAAGGAAAATGATGTTTAACATGTGGATTGGAATAAGTTGAAATATGTTAAGGTAAATTGTGTCTCAAGAGAAGAAATAGAGGTCACCTCATAAAAACTAATAAAAACTAATATGTTGGTCTTCTTTTCAATTTATGAGTAGTAAATTGTCTTTTTTTTTTGTAAAAGTGATTTATATCACTTGTAAATGAAAGTTAGCTTTTAGCCTCTATCTTTGTTATAAGTTAGGATTTTAACTTTTATTTTCTAAAAAGTTAGGGCCTGTTTGGGTGCTGGAATACCATATCTTGGATATGGTCAATTCAGGAAGATGCTTATCCTCAAAATGAAATTCGGAATATGGGTCGATCCGTTTGGTTCACCCAGAAGATGAATGAGAAGATGCATAAGGAATTTTAATTTTTAATTTTTTAATTTCTTTGAATATGGTGTGTATATACGTGTGTATGTACACACATGCACACATGTGTATATATACATACATACATGTGTGTATATATACATGTGTGTGTATATACACATGTGTACATATACATGCATGTGTGTGTATACACACATGTGTGTATATACACATACAAGTGTGTATCCATGTATACACATATGCATACATGTGTATATATATACACACATACACACATGTGTGTATACACATATACACACATTTGTGAATATATACACACATATACACATGTGTGTACATATATAAACATACACACATACATGTGTGTATATGTACACACATATACACACCATACATATACACATACAAGTGTGTATCCATGTATACACATATACACACATGTGTATATATGTACACACATACACACATTTGTGTATATATATACACATGTGTGTATCCATGTATACACATATACACACATGTGTATATATATACACATATACACACACCATACATGTGTGTATATATACACACCATACATGTGTATATACACATACAAGTGTGTATCCATGTATACACATATACACATGTGTATATATATACATACACACATGTGTGTATACACATATACACACATTTGTGTATATATATACACATGTGTGTATATACACACATGTGTATGTATACACACATGTATATATATACATCCTTATAGCAATATAATATACATCTTTATAGTCGCGGATCCCACGAAATATTAAATTTGCTTTTGTAAAAATTGGAATTGGAATTGAAATTCTAATTCCACCTATACACATATACACACATTTGTGAATATATACACATGTGTGTACATATATAAACATACACACATACATGTGTGTATATATACACACATATACACACCATACATATACACATACAAGTGTGTATCCGTGTATACACATATACACACATGTGTATATATGTACACACATACACACATTTGTGTATATATATACACATATGTGTATATATACACACATACATGTGTTTATATATACACATATACACACACCATACATGTGTATATATATACACACATATACACACATACATGTGTATATACACATACAAGTGTGTATCCATGTATACACATATACACACATGTATATATACATACATACATACACACATGTGTGTATACACATATACACATATTTGTGTATATATACACACATGTGTATATACACACATGTATATATACATCCTTTAGCAATATAATATACATCTTTATAGTCGCGGATCCCACGAAATATTAAATTTGCTTTTGTTTAAATTGGAATTGGAATTGAAATTCTAATTCCAGCTATTTAAGTGGAAGATGATATTCCCATTTTGGCCCCAAAATGAGAATTTCGTAATTCCAATTCCATTTTTATTCATGGACCCAAACATGGAATTTGGCATTATCTGGAATTAGATAATGCAAATTCTGGTCATATTCCAAGAAACAAACGGGCCTAGAGTTGGTTGTAAAAGCATGAATAACTTCCATGCTCTAACTTAGTTGACCTTACTAATGCAAAAATAGTTAGTTATCAAAAGAGCCTATAAATACAAGGAAGTTTGTAATGTAAATGAGACTTTGACAGGAGAAACTTTGGAGAATTTTGTAGAGAAACTTTTTGAGAGCTTTAATTTCATACTTTGTTCTTAAGGGTCTTGAAACTTTTATATTTTCAAAAAGATTACAAAGAATACATTTCATTCATATATGTTGAATATGATTCTTAGTTATTATTATCGATTTCTCGTATGTCACATTGATAATCTCATTGTGTACTTATGTGATCTATTAGTCTTCAATATAAATGATATATGTAAAAGATGAATCATTCACACCTTGGTATCTTGGTTAGAAAGTGTTTGAGGCTACTTGTTCCCTCATATGTGGAAATATGTTTCCTTTCTTTCATCATTTTGCATATCCAAAGATACGAGGAAATATGTTTCCTTTCTTTCATCATTTTTCATATCCAAACTATCTTGTACTTAAATCCCTTTTGTAATAGTTATTGATCATGAAGTCTTACTTGATATTCGTATGTCTACCAGTAAGGTTTTCGTTATCCATTTCTTTCATTTTATTTCTTATATCATTTTTGTACTTTCAAGTGAAAAGTACACAAAAAACAAATGCCCCCATCATACAAGAGAGTTGCCCCTCTCAAATGTATAGGAAGATTGTAATCTAATTCCAATCTCTCCAACTGTTGGCAGAATTGTCACTGCTCACAGGGAAAATAAAAGGTTAGTTTTGAAGAAGCACTCACTATGAAAAAATTGTTTACCAACATATTTTTTGGCAACTCTACTAGGGAAAGAAAAAAATTATTTACCAACATATTTTTTGGAAACTCTACTAGGGAAAGAAATACCAGTGTGTTTTGTGCCTCAAATATTTCAAGGTACCCTAGTTGGAATGAAGGTTGGCAACTCTATCTCAAAGTTCAAATTTAGAACAATGGTTTGGTATAAAGTAAAAGGGGAAAGTGATTGTGATAGTGAAAGTGATGATGCAGATTATTCATATCAAAAGAATTAGATTCATGATGAACCTATATAGGTTGAATTTTTTAAGATCTTCTATGGTGGCATGTAGTTCCCGTCGCATAAGATTCATCCTTTTGTTCCAAGTTTTGCAAAGCAGTGAAGAAAGAGATGGTGTAGAAAGTCATTTTCTTTCTTACAATCAAGATTTTTTATCAAAGAGAAGTTACACATGCAAAGATGAAGATTTGGAATCAATAATGAAAAAAATAGGAATTCCTCGCCTACACCCGATGCTTAACAAAATGAGATTCTCAATGAACCCCAACAAGTCAACTTCTCAAATATTTTCTATGGTGGCTCGTAGCTTGTTCCAAATAAACTTCATTTTTCCTTACTTCACAAATTACAAAATATTGAAGAAAAAGATGGGGAAAGAAACTCATTTCTTTCTCATGATCATTCACTTAAATGACCTTGATGATCACAAACAAACTCAGTTCTTGAGACGAATCTATGACAATATACAACTTAATCCTGATAAAAATTCATCCTTCATTGCTTCAAAAATTGCGTAAGATTGAAGAAAAAGATGAGAATGAGCATAATTTTCTTATTGATAGGATGCCTATTATTATAATTATTGAAAGAGATCCATCGCAATTTGCATATGTTAGGGAAAATGGAGTGAAGTCTTCTCAAAAGAATGCATGTCAAGATAAAAATAAAAAAGAAGCGAGAGCAATAGAGAAAGTTGATTGCATCAGAGCATACCATGGGAACAATAATGATTGTCATAAGAAAGAAGTCTTCCATCCACTTAAGAATTAGGAGCTTGAAGAAAGGGTATCAAATTTTTTCTATACTTGTATGCAACCCACCTTCAAAGTAGTGACAAAGAAAGAATGCATCAAGATGAATCGCATGTATTTTTTATTCCTAGTTGGTATCTCAATGCTTCAAATGATGATTTTTTATGTTGAGAGGATATTCCTATTAATACATCACTAATCATTAAAAAGGAAAGCCATGGTGATGAAATCAAAGTTTTGGCAACTACTAGACAATCTTGCTTTGCTACATGACTAATGGAGAAGAAACTACAAGTGAACCTTTGCAGACATCTTCTTGTCCTTCAGAAATGGAAACCTTCACTTGTGAAGATGTCAATGAACTTTCCTTGAGTTGTATAGTTAATGGAAGATTTAAAGATTAGTTCAAGTAGAAGAAGATCAATCATCAAACAATATCCTCCAAACTTTCATGCAAATAAAATATGACGCTTTTAAATTTCATGAAAAGTGTCATGAAGAAGAATTAGTGAACTAGGAGAACATAGATATTGATGAATATGTTGAAGATTAAATGTACAAAGATATGTCAAAAAATGTCCCTGACTCAATGGAAGTACAATTTGTACCTTATGGAGCATTCAAAGTTTAGAGAAATCAACGTTTTGAATCTTTTGATCTAATCCTCACTCCTTGTTAGGCCCAAAAGAAGGCAAGCACAAGAAAGGGTGTGGGGGGGCGTGAATCAGTTGTACACACCTAATACAATTAATTACACTTTAGCCACTTTGATCTGAAAGATAAACAATAATGCAAGATCCACAATATTGAACACATAACACAAAGATTTGTTCTCAAGGAAACTCGGTTAAGGGAAAACCCCGGTGGGAATCAAACCCACAAGATGAATATACTTTGCTAAAAGTAGTACCTCGTTAAGATAAAAATAGAGAACAAAGGATGCACTTGCAAACACAGGCTAACGACTCAATCTGTGGGCCTACTACCCAAAGCTCACTGCTTACAATACAATCTCAAATCTGGCCCTTAGTTGGGTTCACCGATCTATCTTCAATTACAGCAGGGTAGACATACAGTCCATTACAACCAAACTAACAAATAACATCTCTAATGTCAATACAATTCCAATGAAGCACAAACGTTGCCCTAAATGCATAAAAACTCCTTTTACACTTGCTCACCTCTCTGACTTCTTTTTACATTACAATTACAAAATGATTTCTCATTTATACTGATTACAAGAATAATCAACAACTAGGTCAGCTCAAACCTATTACAATAAAAGATATAAACATTATGCTCAATCTTCCAAGTGACCCAAATCAAACCGGTTAAGAATTAGATAGGACCCAAATCATCAACCATGAACACAATTGTGTGTCACCGAAGCAACATCAGGAATCTCAAAACATTTCTCCATCAAGTCGGTTATGATCTAAATGAAGAAACACCAAAATGTTACCAAAACATCAAATCTGATCACCTCTAATGATGTAGTCTAGAAGAACGGTCATCACACTAACCAAGAACACCAAAAAGAAGCATGAATACTATTCAAAACAAAAGATAGCTTGTCATACGTTAAATCATGAACAACACTATTTATGAACATAGTGATAAGGCATCATGAAACCGTCAGCTTCACAACCTCTAAAATATCTCCAAGTCATACCGACCCAAATACTCATCCACTGTATGTGCAGGAACACTATAACAACAACAACCAGAAACTCGATCATACCTCACTCAAACTATTATCAAAACTTATGCGAACCTTTGTAGATCATCTATTGACATCTCTGAACATTATCGTACGATCACAACTCAAGATATTCAATACATCACCTGAACAACTGAAATCTTCTTTCCTAAACACACCGTCTAAAAAACCAAGTAGTATGTTGACATCAATGATAAAATATTAATGTCAGCACACTCAAACACCAAACTCTTACATGCTCAACAATATTCCAACAATCTCCCCCTTTGGTATTGATGTCAACATGCAAAGTGAAAAATTGATCAATGCTCAAAGATACTAATATATCCACCTGATCACTTTGAAAATATAGGCATATTATATCTAGTTGATCACTCTAAATATCCAGCTTCAACACAATCTCTCCCAAGCATAATCAACTCTATTTTTCTTCTATTTTTTACACAATCTCTCCTTCTTTGACATCAATGTAAATGTACCAAAGACATCAAAAAGAACTGAACTCACTTCAAAAGGAAAAATAGGAAAATATCAATAACAAATGATTTATAACCATAAGATTGCTCCCCCTAAGGAGCATTCCCTAAACTCATCAATCCATTAAATGATATTTTGATAAACTTTTCTAGACTAATGTCATCCTCAACATCAATAGCTCTAATCAGGATGGGCTATCACCCCAAGATTCTTCCTGAGATACATAAATGTATCCTTCGACAAAGGTTTTGTAAAGATATTAGTAGTATGTTCCTTAGTAGGCACAAATTCTAGTTTCACTTCCTTTTCACTGACTTTGTCCCTCAAAACATGATACATAATAGCAATATGCTTTGTCTTTGAAAATAACACATGATTCTTTGAGATATTTATAGAAATATAATTATCACAGTGAAGAACAATAGGTTCATCAATGCTTATCCTTATATCCTTCAACATTTTCTTCATCCAAACAACTTGATTATAGGTTATAGCGGCAACAACATACTCAGCCTCAACAGTAGATTGAGAGATACAATCTTACTTCTTACTGATCCAAGATACTAGTCTTTTACCCAAAAAGAATGCACCTCCACTAGTACTTTTCTTATCATCCACATTACCTTCCCAATTAGCATCTGTATAAGCACATAGAGTAAAGTCATCATATTTTTCATACCATAAGCCGTAGTCAACTGTACCCTTCAAGTATCTGAAAATTATTTTGACAACAACTACATATGATTCCTTCGGTTCAACTTAGAATCTTGCAGCAATTCCAACATCATTTGATATGTTTGGTCTAGAATGAGTTAGATATTATGCAGACCTTTGATCATAGAACTGTATAATGTCTTAATAGCACAAGGGGAATCATCTTCCTTAGTTAAATTACAACTAGTAATCGTAGGAGTTCCTACCAGTTGTGAATCCTCCATACCGAATTTCTTCAACAAATCCCTGACATACTTGGATTGTGTAATAAAAATTCCTTTATCCAACTGTGTAATTTGCAATCCAAGAAATAATTTCTATTCACCTATCATGGACATCTCAAAATATTTTTGTATTTCATCAACAAAACCTCTACTCGACTCATCATTACCACCAAATATAATATCATCAACAAATACTTCAATAATGAAGATATTATCATCAATTGTTTTTATATATAAGTTACTATCTGCATTACCCTTACTAAAACCATTATTTTTCAAATACATGTCCAATATAGCATACCGGGTTCTAGGAGATTTCTTTAATCCATACAAATCTTTCTACAATTTACAAACCATATCTCCTTCCTCAGTTAGAGTAAAACCATCAGATTTCTCAATATAAACATCTTCCTCTATTTCACTATTTAAGAATGCAGACTTAACATTCATCTGATAGACTTTAAATTTTATGTAAGATGCATATGCAAGAAGGAATCTAACAACTTCAAGTCTAGCTACAGAAGAAAAGGTATCTATAAATTCAATACCTTCCATTTGTGAATATCCTTTGCATAGCGGTCTCGCTTTGTTCCATACCACTTTACCATCTCATTCAACTTAGTTTTGAATACCCATTTAGTACCGATCACATTTTTGTCAATAGGTTTGAGAACAAGAATCCAAGTCTTGTTCTTCTCAATCTGATCAAGTTCAAGTCCGTCATTTATTTCTTCCAACTCTCATCATTGCATGCAAGTCTTTTATATCTTTAGGTTCAAATTCAGACAACAGACATGTTTCATCCCTAGCAATTCTTCCCCTAGTTTGAACACATCTATTCTTATTATCAATAATGACATATTCAGAATGATTAATCCTTACATACCATAGATTTTTTGGTGTAGGCTATGTAGTAGACCCTTTGGTGTCAATATCTACTTCATTTTCCACAGGTTCTCTCTGCTCTTCCAGTGCATCCTGATTCTGATTTTGCACTTTCGTAATCTGATTATTTTCTTCAGCCACATAATACTAGCAATTTCTTTCTGATCTCTGCACATTCTCAGTAACTCTAACATTTTAACTTTTAACAATCTTCTTCAGTCTGTAGTTATAAAATTTATATGTTTTTCTTTTTGTAGAATACCCAAGAAATATTCCTTCATCACTTCTAGGACCAAACTTTCCAATATCCTCATCTCCCTTAATGTAGCATTTACTTCAAAAAATTCTAAAGTATTTTACTATAGGAATATGACCAGACCATAGTTCATAAGGAGTCTTATCAGTTCCCTTCTGAATCTATACTCGGTTCAAAGTATATACTGTGATGCACACTGCTTCTCTCCAGTAGATCTTCAAAACTTTTTCTTCAATCATCATAGCCCTAGTTGTGTCTAGGAAAGTCATATTCCTTTTCTCAACAACACCATTCTGTTGTGGGGTTCGCGGAGCAGAAGTTTGTCTCTTTATCCTATGTTCTTTACAGAATGTATAAAACTCACTAGATGTAAATTCTCCACCTCTGTCTTATCTTATGCACTTTAATCTTTTTCCAGATTTTGTTTGTACCATCACCTTGAATATCTGAAATTTCTAAAAAGATTCTTATTTCTCTTCAAAAATGTAACCTGCATCATTCTTGAATAATCATCAATAAATAGCATAAAATATCCATCAACATAATAGCTTCTTGTTTTAGTAGGACCACATAGATATGAATGTACCAAATCCAATACTCTATTTGAAGAATATGTCTTGTTCTTAAATGTGGATCTAGTCAGTTTACCCAATTGACATTCTTTACACATGTTGTTGGGCTTCATCAGTTTAGGAAAATCTCTTACTGCATTAGTAGTGCTAACTTTCGCCATATTATTAAATTTTACATGAAATTTTTTTATATGCCATAACCAATTGTCATCAATCTTAGCAATCAAACATTTACTCTCAATAATTTTCAAATGAAATAGATTACCAGCAGTTTGTGTACCTGATGCAATAAGCTTTCATGTACTTCCAATGATCTTGCAGATAATGTCCACGAATTTCAATTTGTAACCTTTATCTAATAGTTGTCCAACACTCAACAAATTATGATTTAAACCTTCAACATAAATGGCATCGTTAGTATTATTTTTACTATCAAGAGTAATATATCATTTTCCTTTAATCAAACAAGGAGCATTTTTACTGAATATAACAATACCACCATCATAGTCCTCAAGCTTCACAAACTTATCCTTATCACCAGTAATATGATGTGAAAATGCACTATCAATTACCCATTCCATCTCTTTTAGCAACTCGTGAAACCAATGTTTTTTCTTCATTAGATTTATCTTCTTTAACAACAATAAACACAATCTCTTCCTCATTAACAATAGATTCATCATCAGTCACACCTTCTTCAGCAACATAAAAACTTTTATGACTCGTAGAACGATATTTCTTAGATTTGTCTCTAAAATCCATGGAATTTTTGTTCGGACACCTAGATGCAATATGATCAATCTTATTACAGTTGAAGCATTTCAAAGGTAACTTTCCTTCATGCTTAATGGAGCCCTTAGGTAGTCTTCTTGCAATCAAGGCTCAAGTTCATCAATCTTCCTCCGTGATCTCTACCCAATCTTTAGCATAGTGTTTGAATTTCATCTTTGTAGAGCTTTCTCCTTGGTCATGCTTAGTCACACTAGCTTTAAATGCAGTCTCAACCTTTGGAAGTTCCTTTCCAAGTGTAGTCATCTCATAGGCACAGAGTCTTCCTGCCAAATATTCTCTTGAAATGTCTCTTATGGTTCTCAATTCCTCAATAGTAACACATTTCTCACTGTAATATGCAGACAAAGATCTCAAAATCTTATCCATAACGTCATTGTCTGTCAAGGTACCACCAACACATCCGATTGCACAAACTAGATCATTTACTCTTTACAAATAGACTGAAGCAATTTCTCCTTCACTCATCTTCATATCTCCATATTTTTCTTTTAATCCCTGCAAATTGTCTTGCTTAACATATGTGTCACCTTCATAAATAGTTTCTAATTTCTTCCATATCTCTTGTGCAGTCCTTAATCCATAAATGTGAGAATATTCTGAATCACATAAGGCGTTGATCAAGGTCTCTCTTACTAATATGTTCTCTTTGAATTTGTTCTTTTCATTTGTAGAAGCATTTGTTAGATCATCTAGAATAGCATAAGGTTTCTCAGTAATCTGCCAGTATTCATCTTTTATCACCATGCATATCAGGTAGGTAGCCATTTGATCCTTCCAAATTAGGTAATTGCTTCCATCAAACTTCGAACTCTCTTTTCTAATACTAGTCATGACGTATCTCCTTCAAGTGGTTAAGCTTCTTCAAAAGGACGTAGCTCTGATACTAATTGTTAGGCCCAAAAGTAGGCAAGCACAATTGAGTGGGGGAGGGGTGAATCAATTGTACACACCTAATAAAATTAATTACCCTTTAGCCACTTATATCTAAAAGATAAACAATAATGCAAGGTCCACAATACTCAACACATAACACAAAGATTTGTTCTCGAGGAAACCCGGCTAAGGGAAAACCCTGGTGGGAACCAAACCCACAAGATTAATGTACTCTGCTAAAAGTACTTCCCAGTTAATAGAAAAATAGAGAACAAAGGATGCACTTGCAACTATAGGCTAACAACGCAATTTGCATGCCTACTTCCTAGAGTTCAGTTCTCATAATACAATCTTAGATCTGGACCTCATTTGGTTTCATCGATCTATCTTTAATTATAGTAGGGTGGACATACAATCCATTACAACCAAACTGACAAATAGAATCTCCAATGCCAATATAGTTCCAGTGAAGCACAAAATCTACCTTAAATGCAGAACAACTCTTCTTACACACCCTCACCTCTCTTACTTCTTACATTGCAATTACAAAATTATTTCTCATTTATACCGATTACAAGAATAATCAACCACTAGGTCGGTTATGACCTATTACAATAAAATAAATAAAAATTATGCTCAATCTTCCAAGCAATCCAAATCAAGTTAGATAAGACTTAGATAGGACCCAAATCTTCAACCACGAACATAATTGTGTATCACCGAAGCAACATCAAGAATCTCAACACCTTACTTCGTCAAGTCAGTTAGGACCTAAATGAAGAAACACCAACACATTACCAAAACATCAAATCCAATCACCTCTAACAATACAATCCAACAACATGATCATCACATGATCAAAGAGCACCAAAAAGAAGCATGAATACCATTCAGAACACTCGCATCATCTCATCTTCAGCTCTGATCAAGAGGAACACCAAAATACCGAACTTTGTCATAACAAAAGATAACTTGTCGTACTCTGAATCATGAACAACACTATCTCTGAACACAATGATAATGAACCATGAAACCATCAACTTTGCAACCTCTGCAACATCAAATCAGAGTCATATTGCTCCAAATAATCATCCACTATACATAGGAACATTGTAACAACAACAACAACTAGAAACTCGATCATAACTCACTCAAATTATCATCAAAACTTCATCAAACCTCTGTAGATCATCTAAAGACACCTCCCAACATTGACGTACAATTGCAACTCAAGATATTCAATACACCACCTGAATAAATGAAATCTTCTTTCCTGAACACACTGTCTGAAACAACTAGTATGTTGACATCAATGACAAAACATTAATTTCAGCACACCCAAACACCAAACTCTGACATGCTCAACAATCTTCCAACACTCTTATATCAAAAAATATTTTGGGGGAAGTGTACTAATAATGAAACAAAGAATAAGGTAATGGTTGATCTAATGATGGAGTCTAATGAAGTTATCTCTCATGATGTTTGTATCTCTTATTGGTGTTCGAAGGCTTCAATTTATTATTTACACCTTGGTGAATGTGCCTACCTCAATCCTCTATTTACAAATGAACATGTTTCAACAACTGATTCCCGAGCCAAGATTCAAAAATCAGATTCAACATTATCAATGACACAAGTTTCTTCATGTCACTAGTATTGGATGATAGATATTTTTTATAAGAAATGGTTTTTTTAATTCAATAATAATAAAAATTTCTCATCTCATACATGTCAGTTTGGTCAAGCTACTGAGCTCACAGGTATTACAGAGGTGCACAATTTATTTTTACAAAGGTATCTATTTCACCAAACCTAGAAATGGATTTGTATGATCATATTTTAGTCGCTTGAGGAAGGGATACCTACCATGTACATATCACATGTAGAAGATTTTGTTGTGTCTGTCTAATTTTTGGCTTATCTCCAGTTTCTCTACTTTTTCCTGAGGTTATCTCTCCTTTGTGACTCTATGGCCCATCGATAACACACTAATCTTTGCAGAGATTTTGGATTCATCCTGCATCCCTTTTGGTTCTTGTCACTAGTTAGAGCCAATTGTTGCCTTGATTTTTGAAGACCTATAATTTAAAAATTCCAATTCATTTTACCTTTGTATGCAAAATTACATTAAAAACCTCAACTTCCATATTTATCAAACCTCATACCTTAAATTTTGCATGTTTAGAGTCTCAAACACTAACTTTCATTATTATTTGATCCAAACTCTAAATTTTGTGTCTTTTCTTCCAAAACCTTAACTTTCGAGCGAATTTTTTCAAAATATTAAAGTGACACATCTGAGCAGAAGAAAGAAGATCAAGATAAAGCGAAGACATAATGGGAAGGAGAGAATTCATACAGAGGTAGAGGAATCTATTCAAGAGGCAATTACCCTAAGAATGATGATTGCAAGAGAGAAGACGTGAATTGGTTCAAAGGAACTTGTTTTAAATGTGGTGAAGAAGGACATAGAGCATTTGAATATAAGAAGGCTAGTAGTAGTAGCAGAAATGCCTTGGTATAGGAAGATTCAATGAAAAAACCAAAATATGGAGAGAACTTGAGGATCAGAAGAACTTTATCGAGTGAAGAAGCTAAAGAGGATCCTTTGAGAAAGGGTTTATTCAAGACTAGATGTAATATTGATGGGAAATGTTGCAAGATAATCATTGACAATGGGAGTTCAGATAATTTGGCATCAAAGGAGTTGGTCACTAAGATGAATTTACCAAGGTTGAAACACCCTAAGCCCTATCAGATTTCTTGGATTAGAGATGATCATAAGTTGTTGGTAAGTGAACAATGTATTGTAAATTTAAGATTGGAGATTATCATGATGAAGTTCTCTGTGATATTGCCTATGGATTGTTGTCATATATTGTTGGGTAAACCATGATAGTATGATAGGCATGCTATACATGATGGAATATTGAATAGGTATACTATTGTTTCTAATGGAAAGAAACAAGGATTGTTACCTCTGATAAAAGAACCTAAGAGTGAAATTTGTACTGTTGTAAGGATTTGTTTGATGGAAGGAAAGAAATTTGTCAAGGATCTAAAGAGAGATGATGTATGTTATGCTTTGATTCCTAGCTCATTGATTATGAAAACTAAGACACGTATGGAAGTTGAAGGGTTACTGACAAAGTTCAAAGACATCATATCAGATAATGTACCTGATGAGTTACCTCTTTTTAGAAGCACTAGTAATTGCATGGATTTGATACCAGGAGCTAGTTTTCCTAATAAAGAACCACACAGATTGACACCTACAAAGAATGAATATTTGAATAGGCAGGTTCATGAATTGTTGTAGAAGGGTTTGATCAGAGAAATCTTGAGTCCTTGTGCAGTACCTACAGTGCTCACACCTAAGAAGAGTGGAGAATGGATAATGTGTACTGATTCAAGAGCTATAAACAAGATCATAATGAAATACTGATATACATTGCCTAGGATGGATGTTATCATGGATTTTTTGAGTGGAGCAAGATACTTTACCAAGATTGATTTGAAGAGTGGTTATCATCATATTATAATCAAAGATGGTGATGAATGTAATACTATTTTCAAGACAAAAAAAGGTTTGTATGAATGGTTGGTTATGCCCTTTGGATTGACTAATGCACCTAGTACTTTTATGAGGTTGATGAATGAAGTTCTGAAGAAATTCATGAGTAAGTTTGCAATTGTTTATCTTCATGATATTATGATATTCAGTAAGAGTAAAGAAGACCATTTGATACATATAAGACAAGTATTGCAATGATTGAAAGAATCGAAGTTTCTAGTTAACATTAATAATTGTTCCTTCATGAAAGAGGAACTAGTGTTTTGGGGATTTGTGATTTCAGTTGATGGATTGAAGATGGAACCCAATAAAGTGAAAGAAATAGTGGAATGGCCTACACCTGAGAATGCTAGTGACTTTAGATCTTTTCATGGGTTAGCAAGTTTATATAGAAAGTTCATAAGGAATTTAAGTTCTATTTGTAATACAATGACAAAGACAATTGGAGGTGATAAGGACTTTAGATTGACATGTGGAGATAATAAAAGTTTTGAAACATTGAAGCAGAAGGTCACAGAATTACCTATGTTGGCCTTATATGATTTCAATAAAGTATTTCAAGTTGATTGTGATGCAAGAGGAAGGGAAATTGTAGTATTTAGTCAAGAAGGTAAACCTATTTCTTTTTACAGTGAGAAATTGAGTGATGCTAAGAATAAATATTCAGTGCATGATTAGGAATTTTATGCTATTGTTCAAGCCTTGAAAAAATAGAGACATTACTTGATGCCTAAGGAATTTGTGTTGTACACTAAGCATAAATCTTTATAGTACTTGGGTAGTCAAAATAAGTTGAATCAAAGACATAAGAAATGGGTTGAATACTTGCAGAACTTTACTTTTGTATTGAAGCATAGAAGTGGTTTTTAAAATAGGGTTGCATATGCTTTGAGCAGAAGAAGGAATTTGTTGACAAAGATGAGAGTGAAAGTTCTTGGCTTTGATGAATTGAAGAATATGTATAAGACTGATATTAATTTTGCATAACCTTGGAAGGTATGTAATGAATCTAATATTGATCAACAGAGTAAGTGGATTGATTACTTCAGTCAAGAAGGTATGTTGTTTAAAGGCACTCAGTTATGTATACCAAGAGGATCAATGAGGATTAATCTTGTCAAGGATAAAAATAGTGGTGGACTTACAAGACACTTTGGTATTGATAAGACCTTGAGTTTTCTTAAGGAGAAATATTTTTTAGCCTCAGATGTATAAGGATGTTTAGAAAATTTTCAAGAGTTTCTAATAGACCTTGGGAAGATATTAGCATGGATTTTGTCCTTAGCTTTCCTAAGACTCAACGAGGTAATGATTCTATATTTTTTGTGGTGGATAGGTTTTCTAAAATGTCACATTTCATTCCTTGTAAGAATACATCAGATGTTGTTCATGTAGATGACTTATTTTTCAAAGAGATTGTGACATTGCATGGGTTACCTAAGAGTGTTGTTTCTGACCGAGATAGTAAGTTTGTGGGTTATTTATGGAATACACTTTGGAAGAATATGGGTACTGATTTGAAGTTTAGTTCTACATTTCATCCTCAGTCAGATGGACAAACTAAAGTTAAGAACAAAATCTTGAGTAATTTATTAAGTTGTTTAGTCGATGATAAGCCTGGAAGTTGGGATTTGGTTTTAGCACAAGCAGAGTTTGCATATAATAATTATGTAGATAGGAGTACAAGAAAAAACCATTTGAAGTTTTTATAGGTATGCATTCTAAGGGAATATCAGACTTGAATGGTCTTGGTTTAGGAAAGAAGAGAAGTGTTGAAGCAGAGGTTTATGTTGAATACATGAATACTTTGCATGATGAAGTGAAACTTAATTTGGAACATAGTAATCAGAAATACAAGGATAGTGTTGATAAGTCTACGAGACATAAAGAATTTTAGGTTGGTGATGAAGTCATGATTCATTTGAAGAAAGGAATATTTTCTATTGGTACTTATAGTAAGCTAAAGATGAAGAAGTTTGGACCTTGTAAGATACTTAAGAAATTTGACAGTGGTAATGCTTATGAGGTTGATTTACCAATTAACATGCACATATCCCCTATATTCAATATTGATGATTTGTATGAGTATCATGAGTCAAATGATGAATTGGACATGAAGGAGGGATATCCTATGAAGTAGGAAAAAGTGATTGAAGAGATATTGAATAAGAGAGTTGGCAAAAGTACAAGAGGAAAGGATTACATGGAGTGGAAGGATAGACCGGTTGAAGATTCTACATGGATTTCTCAATTTGATATGGATTCTTCTTAGGTAGCACATCAGTTCTGATTTAGGAGAATCATTTTTAATTACCTTAGGTGTCTGATGCATGAGCATCTTCGGTTTATGAGCTATCCTGCATTCTAGTTTTTTTAGTAGCGGTTTTCTTTTTCGGTTGGCAGAGTTAGGTTACGATCATGATCCCATTAGAGTTAGTGATTGTGCTCATAGTTTCCTATTCTGGAACATTCATAGATCATTCTCCTATGAACGCATCTCCTTATGTTGATCAAGCATCAATTTTTCCTTCTCCTTTTGGTCATGGGTAATGTGTTCATGATCAACGAGGATCTTCTGTGATTTGTGTTGTGCTCAAGATTCTTGGATTATTAGCCATTGTGATCTTAGAACGTGGCTATTTATTCCTTGGAGGATTGTTCCCTATGATCGCTCTTATTTATTTTACCAATCATGGATCATTGATATGTTTTGGTCGGGACCTATATTTGTAATACGTCTCCTTCTTGGGGAATGTAACTTTTGGCCGACCTGTTGTGCAATTTTATTTATATAGAGTCAATAGATCATGTAGAAGCAAGGGGAAGCAAGTTAGGATGATCAGTTAGAAGCTTAGCATGAAGATTTAGAGCATATTTCCTGATTATAATTGGCCATAACTGGGAAGGCCTCACAACCCGATATGTACTTGGTTATTTGATAAATATATCTCTAGATTTTGTAGTCTCTCTGAATATTTATGTTGACTATTATTAGTTGTGAGGTTGGGCATCTCCTTTGGGGCTTCTCCGATCTTGGCACTACGTCATAAAGCTACTTTTAAATTTTGCCAAGTCCTCTCTACCCACCTGAACTTGAAGCGTTAGTATAGGTTATGGATATCCATCATAGATTAAAGAATGGAGGGTTTGATTTGGATATGCATGAAAAATGTCAAAGCTCATTAGAAGTACTTGAACAGTAAATGATAAAATGTCTTTGTGAGCGCAAAATATAGAGCTAAGCCCCTGTGTGACAAAGCTAAAATGATCCATGATATCATGGTCCTATCATTGGATGCCTTCCATCATACAGAATATTACAATGTTGCAAAATTTAATTCAAAGGAGGTTTTGGGTTCAAAACTTTGCTTACAGTTGTGCATAGCCACTCTACTTTCCAAGATATTCAAAGATATTATTGCATTGGAATCTAGTTAGAATTCTTATAAAGGATGTTCATTTTAGATAATGGCATAATTATGGTGCATGCACAAAGGAGTGATCTAGAAACTTTCAAGAAAATTCAATTTGCAATTTTAAAGTAAACTACATAAACACCTGAAATAGTCAGTGGTATCCATCAAATCTAGTGTAAAGAAAAAAGCTATGACCTTTGACAACCTCAATGCCTGTACTGACTTGGAAGCCTCAAAATAGCATATGAACACCTGATTGAGGAGTTCTTGTCAGATGTTATAGTTGCGGGTACCCTAATTTACATGTATGAAACACAATAGGTGTTTGATAGAATTCATTAAAGACACAGTCATATGGATTGAATAATTTAAGGTATTACATGAAAAGGGTATGTTGAAAAGGTTTCAAAAACATCTGGTTGATTAAAATTGATTGGTGTTTCTTTACAATTGCAAAGAGTATATCAAAAAAGCACATGGATAAATTATCTAAAGCATAGAGAAATGTGATCTTAAGGAAGGTGAAGTTAGAATGTTTTCTTTAACAAAAGTTTACTAGCTCAAGCATTCTAATTATTTTTTTCTTTGTATTTCAAGTTGGTCTTATTTTGTATATTCATTTTGAGTATGGGATGATAGCCATAACATGTTCTCATTATTATTCATAGACAATAAAAATAATGCTCATGAACAAATTAGAAAGAGGAATGTGCTCTCACTAGTAGAATTGGCCCCTATTTTCAACAAAAATTGGTCAAACTATCTACCTGGATTGGTCGAAAGACCCACAAATTGCTTTTTCGATATTTTTCTGGTCAAAAGATCGACACATCCTTGTTAACATCAAAATTTCTACGCAACCATGGTCAAAATTGGCATCTTGAAATGTCCATATTATTTTTTGAAATGTCCATATTATTGGTCGAAATGTTTGACCCATCTGACCAGGATGCCAAACCCACGACGCAAACTTTTGACACAAAATGGTCAAAACGTAAACCGGCATAAGTTTATGTTTTGACCTACAGATGTCGAAAGTTTGACCCAAATTGAAGCATATATTCGACATGCAATGGTCAAAACATAAACCAGCAAAAATTAATGTTTCGACCAAGTTTGGTTGAACGGTTTGACCCATTTGACCAGGATGCCAAACCCACAATGTAAACTTTCGACACAGAATGGTCAAAATGTAAACCAACCTAAGTTGATATTTCGACCAAGGGATGTCAAAATTTTGACCAATATTGACTTTTAAAAAAAGCAAATTCTGAAACCAAATAGCCTCAGTACCAAAACTGAGGTTATTTGGTTTCAGAATTTTCTCATTGAGTTTGGTATTCAATCTAAACAACCATCAATCATATTTTGAGACAATCAATGTGCTACTCAAATCTCATGTATCCCAATTCCTTTCGAATGGAGAGTACATAGATTGTTGCATGGAAAGAGTAAGGGGAAGCGACTTGTTCAAAACCCCAATATTTTCTTTTTCTTTGTATGGTTGACAGGCAGGAATAAGTGGAGTTGACTTGTTTGTCTGCATTGGACTCTATGAATTTGAGTGCACAGTTGTAGCCGTAGTGTTAATCTCATTGAGCATTGTTGCATTTGACATTCTGGGCTTGTTTGATTTAGCAACTTCACTATTTTGTTTTGAATCTAAAACAACACTAATAATCGTTCGACAGCCATCCACAGGCAATTGTCCATGGACTGGGCTTTTCTGTCTCGAATAAAAAAAAATTTATCAGTGCAAATTTATACACTGCATATTTCAAATATATTTTGACATCATCATCTTCAGTACATGTATTATTTCAAAATACACAAAATGAGTTAAGTTTTTGCTGCAACTAGACAATTTGGAATTGAGGACTCTAAAGAAGGAAGCCTAAAAATGAACACAAAAAATTGTACACTAGGGCCTAAAATAAAGTGCCAAGAATGACAAATCCATGTTTCAATAATAGTTAGAAACAAAAATATCCACCTTGCATAAATCCCAGACCATAGTTTTCATTCTTTCCTGGTTAGAGCTTTGCTTTGTTGCCTCATACTTTTGGACCTTTTCTTGTAAAGATTGAATGTATTCAATAACCTGGCCAAGACATGCAAATGAAGATATGGACTTAAGGCCAATACCGTGCTCTGCAATATTGCATTGTTGATGGGCCTCTATAGTTCATTTCATAAATTAGAAAAAAAACCCAACAAATCTACATGGGATTACCTCAAGAAGAAAGGATGCTTTGTCTCTCTTTTGATTACTGTGTGGCACCAAATCTCTTAGTGTCTAAAACCTGAATCATTAACAACATAGGAAACTTGTTACGTTAGAATTCTAAAAACATTCCACAGGCACTCCCTAAATTAATTCACAAGATATTCACTGAACTTAAAAAAGATTACCCTTTATCCTTAAATTTTGGGTAAAATATTCGAATATTGGGTACATTACTTTCGTAAGAGCCCACCACACAAATGGAGCTGCAAAAAATGCATATGCTCCTACAGCCAATGCTCTTACTATACCATTAGAGTAGAATGGTAAATCCATTGCAACAAGTGACCCAAATATACCCAACCAAGGGGTAAAATTTGGCAAAGCTAGGAGTAAGAATGCATTTTTAAGAACAACCCCAAAAGACATGGAGCCTAATAAGTAAAGCCCCTAGCCCATTATAGGGTGAGCTGTTCTAGGAACAAGTAAAAATGTTAGTAGATAACTTCCCACCATACAAGTGAGAACCAATACGTTAATAAAATTTGGGTAGAGTAGAAAACCCTGCTCAGGTTTCATGAGGCAAAGCTTTGACAAAGAGGGATGGAAACCCTTAAAAGCAATTATGGAAACCATGTAAAAGAGTGACTCCAAGAGAATCAAAGGCATCTCTACACCATACCTGCAAAGAGCTCATATTAGATAAATGCACATTCAATCAGAGATAATTGACTGTGCCAGGCAGCCAAGCTTTCCTTACCCTATTGTTTGAAACCTCTGCTCATGCCAAGAAATCCCTAGAAGTAGAACAGGCCATGACCACCAATACCATGGCTTCAACCAAGGTGCACTAGGAAAAGTGATAGCACTATTTGGTCCACAAGGTACATGCCATTTCAACTTCAAGTCTACAAAATAGAACAAATACCATCACTTTTGAATTCACTAAGCTTGTCAAATTACTTCTACAGTCCTTACTGAAAGCATGCATAA
>MU224601.1:1371350-1384721 GCA_018584345.1 Thuja plicata
ATTTTGATCATTTATTTTGATAGACTCAGTCTTGCAAAGAAGTTGTTAACATATATTTTGACACATCAACTTATGAAACGATTTGTTTGTCTTGAAAGGGGAAAATAACCTTCTAGGGCTTGAAAAACTCATGAAGGCATGCTTAGTTAAGTTAGATGTGAGTGAAATAGTGTCCTTACAAGGGGCTGGTGATGTTTTAGAAAAAATGATTTGAGTTGTTTATTTAAGGTGTTCTACAACTTATTTATCCTGTCAAAGATATCCAACAATGGTTATGTTCTAAAGCAAGGAAAGATACATAATTGAAGGTCAAAATAAAATGAATCTGAGGTAATCCTAATCTAAGTAGACGTTAAAAATAGAAAAGGATAAGTAGGGAAAGGGATAAAATAAACATAATGAAAAGGAGTTTATATAAGTCACCAAGTTTTGAAAATTCTAAATTTTATTGGACAACAACTAGTCTTTGCACAATCTTCAAGCACTGATCATGCAATCTTATATGGACAAAATGCAAAAGATAAACCTTGTATTATTTGACCACTAATGTGCATATAGATATACCAAGAGTTCCATTCAAAACCATTCTAACTGTTTGAAAAAAAACATTTATACCACAAAGCAACACCAAGAGATTTACATACTGTGAACTTATAGCGAAGGATGACAGTCTGGAATAAAATTAGTAGAATGCAAGGTGAATGAGAGTTGGATCCCTAATTTCCAGAGAGAATGAGTGCAATGATAGATCCGGAACATCTCACACTATATTCTTTTGTAGTGCGCGCCATCGTGTCTTAGGGTAAGAACATTGGACTAGTGTATTATATTAAAAACCTATAATGTTTTATAATGATTTCAAATGCAATCTCCAGCTGCATCAAATCACAATAACCCAAATCAAAAACCAATGAACCAAGAATAAATTTATCCCTCATTGGATCAATAATAAAAAATAACCCTAATTTGCAGAGGAATTAAAAGTAACTATCTAAAATTGCAGAGAAACAACTTGAAATACCCAATGCAAAAATAATTTGACAAAATAGCTTACCAAACAAAGACAAATATCGGTAATCAAGCACAATCAAGCTCCTCTCGCCCGCGAACACTTCGCATACACTGAAAAATGAGTTTCAGTTTTCACTTTATTTTTTGTTTATAATTCACATTTGTTGAATAATCGACCTTTTCTTCAAACTTAAGAAATTTTGACCAAATCGTATTCATAAACAAAAAAAAAGAATCTAAAAAGCCAAAAAAATGCCTTGGTCGAAATAAAAGGTCAAAAATTGACCTTAAATGTATTAGTGTCTTTGGTTGTATGACTATAAATGGTGTCGTAAAAGAAATATTTAAAGTGAAGATGGAGGGCACACTTCTCCACTTCCTCACTTTAAGGCTCAAGAGATCACTTCATGTTCGCATCTAGTGTAGATGATCTTATGTTAAAGTATGATTAAGGTTCAGGGTTAGAGTAAGTTGGTAAAAAATTATCAAATCTTATAAAAACTTTCAAACTTCCGTTTGAGATTATATTGGGCATGTGCTAGGTATTGATGTTCATATTCATATGGTTAAGATCCATCCTAAGGATGCTTTGGATGTGAATGTTTATTTTACATCATTTTCTAATGAAAGTGGGAACTCAAATAACTATCAAGATCAAATATTGGTGTTAAAGGAATAAATGTTGGTTGACAAATGACTCATAAATTGGTGCATATATATCTATCAAAGCATAAATTGTGAGGGTTTTTTTTTTCAATTGAAAGCTTGCTAAATGCTAATTGGGTTCTATTGAAGGAAAATAATTTTATTAGATGCATTGGAATACATTGAAATATGTTAATGTGTTTCATCCCAAAAAGTTAGCACCCATAATTGGATGCTTTATTAGGACCTATTAGACTCAATTTTGGTGATTTCAAGGTTTGAATGCTCGTTATGCTTGATCCTAGATACATTTCCTTTATCCCCTTTCTTATTTTCATCTATCCTAGTATCCCCTCCAACTTTTGGTGAATTTTCCAAGGTACAAATGCCAATGGTGTTCTATCCAAAGAAATTAGGGCCTAGGGCCTGATATCAGGATATTAGTAGGAGTTTTTATTTTGTGGTCGACCTAGATCATTTTTTAATCCCTAAATGATGGAATAAGTATTAAAAACCTTATCTCTCCTCATTTTTCATATCATAACCCTACTCAATTATTTACAACCATGATATCAAGATTTTCAAGCAATTAAGAGAAATTGAGCAATTGGATTCAAGATTTGAAGGCAAGCATCCAAGGTCAAGATCTCCAAGTTTCCAATTCTTCAAGATCATTGAAGTTAAAGAAAATATTCTCTAATTGAAGCAACTTTGTTCTCCCATGATGGAAAAGTAGAGGAACTATTAATACAACAAGAAGATCCTTCCTTTATTCCTCTTCTCTCTCCTTCAATGCAGGTATTTTCAAGCATATCAATATTTAAGATCTAGGAGTGACATTCATAGATCTATGCATTTGAGGGAATCCTTGGTTATGCATCACATTCCAAGGTCAACCCTTTTCATTCCTATTTATTGTGACCCTCAAAATCTGTGGTGAAATGATGGAGGTAAATTTCACCCTCTTAACAAAGTGGCAACAAAAAACATTCTTTGGAGAGATTAAATTGAGGAGATTGAAGAGGATATGCCATTGTAAGAAAAAAAAGGTGTTGAAGGCAGTGTTGAAATTATTAGGGGAGGAATTAATTATTGCAAAATATTGGTTTCAGATTAACATGGAAACTATTAGCATCGTCCTCAGATGGGCGCTAAAGTTGGCGGAAGAAGAAGAGGTGATAAAGTGGGTATTAAGGGCCTTAGTGGAAAAAGACATGTTGTTGTGTCTGCACCCTATTTTCGAATGTGCGGTCATCGAGGTTGGGTTTGATTTTTCAGAAGGAATTGAAGACTTGAAGATGCTCTAGAACATGCATTGTCCCTTTTATTTGATTTCCTTGGTCAGTGAAGAAACATGCTTACTGTGCAAAGGTTTGTGAAGCATGGGAGGAATTGAAATGAACAATCTATGGTTTTGAAGTAAGACAAATGCATGGAGGTGATGTGTGACCTATGCAATTGGTGGTGCTACCAAGGAGGAGATTGGTGAGGGTGAAGAAGGTACGGGTGACATATACCCTTGGTGCAAACAAATGAAAGGGTGAATAGGTTGGTGGCCTAATTTTTTTGTGAATATTTTGTTTTTTTGGGGCATATGGTGGTATGCATTTTGAAATTTGTAGATGAAATGATTTTTGTTCATCTGTGGTACTCGAATGAGCCGATGTGTGACGTGAAAGCTTATTTTTTATTGTGATCAACAAGGTGATGGGGAGGTATCAAAGCTAGAGGATAGACGATGGTAAGACCTTTCGGGTGGAGGCATTAATGGGAATCTAGTCTCCATTTACTGGTTAGGGAAAAATCATAGTAAAGACAATTTTTTGATTGTATGAATGTATAAAGTGGTTTGGCGTTGTCAAGTTTTATAGGGTGTTTTCTTTCATGATGATATGGTGTATGAGGTTAGTGTTTGTAAGGTGGTTTAAATTCTTATAGACATGTTTTACTATGTAATATCTTATTTCAATCTGAATACAATATATTATTATTGAGCTAATAAAAACTCTTTGTATTCCAAGAACATTCAACCATCTTCATGGGTATGAGCTATTTCTACATCTGTCCATGAGGGTTTATGCAAGGTGAATCTAACATTTATTTATTTTTACATACTTTCCTTTATGTAATTTCTTTCCATTTTCAAGGTTGATTCCTAAACAGGGGTTTGACCAAGGCAAACCCCTTTAGAAAACATTTTCCTTATTTTTTTGTGTACAAGAATAGGTTACAGAGCCACTAGACGGGAATTAGAAAGATCAAACATGGTCAAAAATACCCAAAAAAAATTCAGTCAAAGTTGCTAGGTACATAATATAATTGGCATTTTGTTCCAAGGTACATAATGAGTTTCGCCCTATACCCTACACTTTCAACTCAAATTTCACCTATAGGCCATATATGTGCTCTAGTTTGTGTTTCTATACTTTTCTACTCATTATATGTTTGTATCAGTCTATTTTTCTTAGTTTTCAGTAACTTGTCTATTAATCACCTTAATCACATTATTACATCATTTTCATTTTCATGAATCACATTTTAGCAAAGGATAATTGTCCTACTTAGTGTTTGAGTCTTCTCTTGAACTTATTGGGGCATCTTCCTTTCAAAATGTGTAATTAATGAAAGTGGGAAGTGATTTACCAATCTATACATTACTCCCCTCTTTTATTTATATATATTTTTGGTGAACCCAACTCATAACATTTCCAATTCTGATTTGGTTTTTAGATCTACTTTGTATGCATTAAATACTTCTCATTTTTGTAGTTAGATCTAGATCTACTTTGCATGCTTTATATTACATCTTTACATTTGATAGTTAGATGTGTTTTTCATAAAAAAATGATATTTTAATTAGTTGAATTGTATACCTCTTTCAAATATCGTAGTTGCATCTGATCTACCTTTCTTCCATTGTCTTGTACATGAGTGTTATTAATTTGAGTCCTACTTACAACATTTTGGTTAGGAAAAGTCATAGACTTATGGGTTCCTTTGATCCCAATACCTCTATTTTTCCTAGGAATCTTTATTAGACCAACATTCCTACAAATGACATTAATCCTATTATTGAGAATAGTTTTTTCCATTCTTTTCATGATTAAGATGAGGCCTTAAGAGTCCCTCCAATGCAAGTTCAAAAACTTTCCCATGCCTTTGAAAAATTTGAGCAATGACTAGGACAATAAAACTCTAATCTCGAGGTCATATCTATTGTGGAACGTTTGAAGAAGATAATTCATAATGATCAACATGGTGTTAATATCTTGTATATTATCTCTCATCTCATTGATAACAATGTCAAGCCTATTAGGGAGTGTGCTCAAGAGCTAGGTTTCATTCCGCCTACTTCTAGTGTTGATACCTCTATGCCTATTTCTACCTTTGTTCCTAGTGTGTCCAGCTATATTAATACTTCTATTCAAAATCTCAACCCTAGACATGTTAATATTCCTAATCCTATTTTTCCACCATTCCTTCAATTCTTCCATGTGTTTGTTCACCTTCATCGACAATGCCCACTTATAATAGTGTTCCTTTTACATACTCCACCGTTCATTTTATCTCTCATAATGCTCCAAAACTTTCACAAATATCTCCTACCACTCTTTCTACTAATTCTACTATTAGTAGCTTGGCTCAAACTGTGTCTTCTTTGTAACAACGAATTTCTTCCATGACCCAATCCAAGTTCAACATTCCTACTTGTGACAATGCTAATCTTTTTTCCTTGGATATAATCCATGTTGTTATTACTCAATACATGGGTTCCCCCACCTAAAAATTTATAATGGTAAAGGTTATCCTTTGAACCATGTCAAAACCTTTCAAACATTGTGTAGTGATTTCTCTCATGATGATAGGTTCATGGCTAAATTGTTTACTAGAACCTTTCGAGATGAACCATTATAATGATATTGTTCTTTTCCTTTATATTCTATTGACTCCTTCCAAAATCTTGCTAATGATTTCATCCAACAATTCCAAAAGAATATTAGTCCTAAGATTTCTTTGACTTATTAATGCATTGTAAACAAGGTGTTAAAGAAAAAGTGACTAATTTCATTCGTAGATTTAAGTATTTGTATGCTCAACTCTATTATCTTGTGTCTAATATTGATGTACAATGAATTTTTATTTCTAATTTACAAAAAGACATTAGATATAAGATTTTTCTTTGTGAATTTTCTTATTTTACTCAATTATGTGTAGTGCTTTATAATTATTAACTTCAAGTGAGTTCTAGTTTGAGAGCACCACTTCAATGGCTTTCGTTGATAAGAGTGATGTTTTATTCTATAAAAAGTACTAGAAACCAAATAAATTAATCAAAATAAATAATTCATCCAACAAAGTTGATTAGCAAGTGACAACAACATCCAAAGGTGTGGCTCCTTTGTCATCTATTTTTAGACCTTGTAATTTTACTCAAATTTTTGAATATTTTCATAAAATCATTTTGAAGTTGATTAATGCTAAAGTGTTAACTCTTCCTTCTATTAAACTGATTGACACATCCAAACCTTTTCCAAATCCTTTGATCGCAAAGCTTTCTGTCAATACCATCATCAACTCGATCATGATACTGAAAAGTGTTTATGTTATAAATTTGTTATTCAAGACCATATTGGTTCTAAAACTATATCTATTGAGGGTGTTAATGATCAAGGAAACAAATCTGTAGTACCTCCCAACCAAAAATTATAAATCTACACCAATCCCTTGCCATCTCATTCAACCAATAACGTTGAGTCTAGTCAACCTTTTCTTTCTTCTTCCACCCATATTGTTGACTATGATAATAAGTGCATTAAAGCCAATAATGTTTTCAAACTTATTGATAAAATCAAACCTAAACCAAAATCTAAACCTGAGTTTTGAATTACCTTTGATCCCAGTGAGACAATTAAGGCACCTGATGGTCCTCCTTACATTGTTGCAAAGGTTAATGATATTTATTCTTGTGGTGTCCTTATTGACCCTACTTCCATGGTGAATGTGAGAACTAAAAAATGTTTTTTTAATAGATGATTTCAATGTGATTTCTATGACAAATATGATGTTATGATCCAACCTTTCAATGACTTCCTTTATCCCACTCATTCTTCTATTTTATTTCCCATGTAAATTAGTTGTAAAACTATAGATGTCACCTTTGTTGTCATCCCAATGTATGATCAATTCCAAGTCAAACTTGGTCTTCCTTGGCTTACCTCCATGAAATATGTATCCTCTAATGTCTATAGTTTTTGAAGTTTCCCCATAACATAGAAATAGTGACTTTTAATCATAGTCTCTATTAGTCTTCCATACCTCGAGAGTCTATTTATCTTGATTTATTTTGGCCTTTTATGCGTCAACCAACTCAATCCCATAGAGATAATCTCTTGTGGTCATATAATAAATACAATCTTCTAAAGGATTTTTTTATTTTGGAAATCCTAAGGATGTTCCATCTCCTTGTACTGGACCTAGACTTCTCCCTACACCTCATATATATGTTTATGTTCTACCTCCTATGTCTTATAAATATTTTTTTGATGCTATCTATCAACCTAGGGGTTCTTTCCTTTCTTCCTTCTAAGGAATAAAAGGGTATAATGTTGATTGATCCTGAACCAAACTTAATTTACAACAAGACCAAGTGTAATCGTTGTGCTCATGATCATCATTGTAAACGTCATGCTAGATCCTGTCAATATGCTCCCCAAAACCTCTCTTCCCCTAAAACACCAACTGATGCTATGATTTCCTTTGATCAACACATGCATATCCCAAAGGAGGAAGTTAATTTGAAAAAATGAAATCAAACAAACATGATAATTCTATTTGTATCTTGGATTCTATTACAATTAATTTGGATGAAGAAGATACTCTTGATGATGATGATTTTGTTCTTAATGTAACTAACGATGATATTTATGCTAGTGATTTTGGTGATATGTAGGATCTTATTTATGTTAATCATGATTTTCCAACTATATTTTCACAACAATTATCTCTTAGTCCTAATAATAAACTCAGTTACCCATCTTTACATCATGGTTGTTGTTTGGAACTAGCTATTGTTCCATCTATTGTACTTGATGTTGTTTCTCTTGAGTGTTTCCCACCTTACCTAAACACTAAAAACTGAGATGGGGGGTAGGTGATATGCTTGAATATCTCCTCTTGTGAAATGGATTCTTTGTGTTTTCTTTTTTTAGTGTGCTTCCCCCGTGATGTGTTGCTTGATATATGTTTTTTAAGATTTCTTGAGACAACCCTTGTTGCTCCATTAGTGCTAGGTGATAAAGGAATCAATTTGTCATCGAATTCCTCTATTTTTCTCTCACTTCTTCTATATGTTATTGCATGTTATGTTGTGCATGTGTCACTATTCATAAATGTGTCTTGTGTTGTCTAATTAGGGATGATACAAAATGGTAGATATCTATTCTTTTTGGTCTTTGTGATGTTGGCCCAAAAAGACTCTTCTTCGTAACTCTTAAATGACATTCTTCCATTGTGCTTGTAGTTGTACTACATTTTGGAAATGATGACATTTTATTTTCATATAATAACTTATGTATTATATATTGACCCCTAATTTAGTAGATCTCTTTCATGCTCTCTTTTGTCATGTGTCCATTTCCCTTGGTTTGTCCTCTCTTGGGGGCGTCTCATAGAGGAAATGTTTCTTGTGGGTGAATGTATTCTTTGTTAAATCCATTACTCTCGTTGAGGCGTTTACAATCTCTTTAACATGGGGGAATACACTCTACTCCTTGTTTCACATTTTCCACACATACAATGATTCAATGAAACCTCTCTTGCAGATGGCCAAGTAGATAACATTTTCCTTGTGTTCATCATTTCATTAGCTCCCTTAATGGAAATAATATTTTCCTTAAGGATGATATTCCATTAATCCCTTTGGAGACAATGATTTCCTTAGGCTTGATCACCTTATCACATCCCTTAATAGAAATAATTCTTTCCTTAAGGATTGATGTTCCGTTCGTTGATCCCTAAGGAGACAATGCTTTCATTACGCCTGATGGTCTTTATGAGACCCCTTAATGGAGATAATTCTTTCCTTAAGGAATGATCGTCTTTTATGAGTTGACTAGCATAATATAGATTGCTATACTTTCTATTCCATATTTTTTAGTGCTTTCTATTTGCATGATCTATCGTAAGGAAATACCTTACTAGGCTAGTGGTTCATGCCTCTGTCTTTCTCTCTCTTTCTTTTCCCTCTTTTGAGTGATGCCTCTTTTATCGTGGTTTCAGATTTGATGAAGACTTAAGTTACATGGGGGCTTGATGTTTCTTTGTCTCCTTCACCTCGATAAGATTGTACTTATGCATTGATATACTTTAGCAAGAGCATGAACTTGTCTCATACTCTTGCTAAAGTGGGGCCTAGATGTACCATCTTGAAAAGCTAGCACCCATAATTGGATTCTTTATTAGGATCTACTAGACCCCATTTTAGTGATTTTGAGGTTTAAATGCCCATTATGCTTGATCCTAGCAAAATTTCCTTTCTCCCCACACTTCTTTTCATCTATCCCGACATCCCCTTCAAATCTTGGCCTATTTTCTAGGGTACATGAAACCAATAACATTCTATCCCAAGCAATCAGGGCCCAAATTTGGCCTAGGGCCCGTTATCGAGATATTTGCGAGAGTTTTAATATTTTGGTTTTCCTGGATCATTTTTAAATCCTAAAATGATGAAGTATAAAAACACCTTATCTCTCCTCAATATACATATCATAACCATACTCAATAATTTGCAACCAGACTATCAAGATTTTCAAGCAATCAAGAGAAATTGAGCAATTGGATTCAAGATTTGAAGGCAAACATCCAAGATCAAGATCTCCAAGTATCCAATTATTCAAGATCATTCAAGTTAAAGGAAATATTATCCACTTGAAGAATTTTTTTCTCCCATGATGACAAAGTAGAGGAATTCTGAATCAAGCAAGAAGATCTCTCCTTTATTCTCATTCTCTCTCCTTCATTGCAAGTGATTTTCAAGCATATTAACATTCAAGATCTATGAGTGGAATTCATAGATTTATGCATTTGTGAGTGCATCCTTGATTTTTTACATCACATTCTAAGGTCAACTCTTTGGATTCCAAGAACATTCAATCATCTTCATGGGTATGAGCAATTTCTACATTCGTTCATGACGGTTTTTCCAAGGTAAATCAAACATTTACCTTTTTACATAATTCCCTCTATGAAGTTTGTTTCCATTTTCAGGGTTGATTTATAAACAGTGGTTTGAACAAGGAAAACCCCTTTAGGAAATCTTTATCTATTTCTATGTGTGCAGGAACAAGTTAGGGAGCCATGAGATTGGAATCATAAAGATTGGACACAGTCGAAAAGACCTAAAAAAACTAATCAAAGTTGCGAGGTACAAAATGTCATTGGCATTCTATCCCCAAGTACAAAATCAGTTTCACCCTGTACCCTACACTTTCAGCTAAAATTTCACCTACATGTCAGATATATGCTCTGGTTTTTGTTTCTATACTTTTTTTCTCATTGTCTGTCTATATCAGTATATTTTTCTCAATTTTTTAGTAACTTGTCTATTAATCACCTTAATCATATTGTTACATAGTTTTTATTTTCATTAATCACATATTTTAGCAAAGAATCATTGTCCCACTTAGAGTTTGAGTCTCCTCTTCAACCTATTAGGGAATCTTCCTTCTGAAATGTGCATTTAATTAAAGTGGAAAGTGATTTAGCCATCTATACATTACTCCCCTCTTTTCTTTATATACATAAGGTAACTTGTGGGTAAAGACAAGACATAGAGTTCACCTTTAAAAAATGAATATATTGGTTTTCTTTTGAATTTATGAATAGTAAATTGCCTTTTTGAAAAACTCATTTATATCACTTAATTTAAATGAAAGTTAGCTTTTAGGCTTTATCATTGCGAAAGTTAGGATTTAGTTAGGATTTTGACTTTTATTGTGTAAAAGTTAGAGTTGGTTGTATTAGCATGAATAACTTCCATGCTCTAACTTGGTTTGTTACCAACCCAAAAGTAGCTGGTTATCAAAGCAGCCTATAAATACAAGGTGAATTATAATGTAAAGAAGACTTTGATGGGGAGGGAACTTTGGAGAATTTTGTAGAGAAACATTGTTTGAGCTTTAATTTCATAGTTTGTTCCTAAGGGTGTTCAAAAACTGTATATTTTCAAAAAGATAACAAAGAATGCATTCATTTGTATGCCTTGAATATGGGGTAAGTGCACAAAGATAGGGGACTAAAAAGGGGGTATAAGATGCCACTTTTTCTAAAATTAGAAAATTCTTAACTTTGACGAGAAATTGAAGATAGTTAGACTCAAAATTTGAAAATGCAACAAGAACAAGAGTTTTAGTACTATGAATTTAGTTTCTAAAATAATAATTTATTTTTAAAATGGTGGAGATTAAGGCCCTAAAAAGGGGGAGCACAAAAAGTGGTCCTATTTTTGTGAAAAAACCTAAAATAGTATTTAGTGTGCTCCCCCTAAAATGTTAAATTAAAAAAAAAAACATTTCTCATTGCTCCATTGACAAGCTAGCTAACACCATGTAGTTTATCTTGGATTTTTCTGCTAACTCTTTGACAAATGTATGACATTTTACAAAATTTCTTAGTGGACACACCCCAAAAATGTGAAATTTGATCTTGCTCCCCCTAGAAATCATTGAAAACTTATCGAAAAAAAAAATTAAAGCGTGTAAAATATTGTCTAGTTTCTAAAAAAGTAACTTATTTCAAAAATTAACAAGCAAGCCAAAATCTAAGCCCAAAATAGTACATATTGGTTTTTGACAGAAATCAGACATACTTACAAAAGAAATTAGAGATGAAAAGCTTAAAATAATCAAAATTAAAATAAAATATATGGTTAGATAGGTAATAGAGAGTTCTAAGACTTCTTGTTGTCTATTTTTTGTGTTTTTGAACCTCGTGCAAACCTGATAGGAAGCATAGACAAAAAAATGTAGTTAACAATGTGCACGTCGTATATGGCATGTGCCATATATGGCACACGCCATATGTAGAAAATGCTTTACATATGGCATGCACCATATATGACATACAACATATGTAGAGCTTATTCACAAATGTGTCTTTGTGTGTATCTCTCTCAATTTCATTAAAATTGACACTTTATGGTTTCAAGCTATTATGTCCACCTCTCCTTTATTGTTTCATTACACCAGCTCCATATATCATCATCTATTCATCTCAACCCTCTATATGTCTCCAATTATGTCTCTAACATTTAGTTCTCCCTATAAGTGTCTCAATAAGCTATTTGTGTATCTCTATCTCCACCTTTCAACCTCCCCCTTATAAGCCTATATCTTTATAATCTCTCTTATTGTTTATTACACCCTTCTCTCTCTCTCTCTGAATATTTTATTTGTCCCTCTCCATTAATCATGAATAATAAGCCCTAAACCATATACTAGTCCCTAAAGGTCATAAACCCTTAGGAATATAGGGTCTAGTATAGGTTTTATGGCACAGGGTTTAGGGTTTAGGGTTCATGGATTATGGATTAGATTTTTGTAATTAGGTTTTAGGGACAAGGATATGGTTTAGGGCATATGGTTTAGGGTTACTTAGGGATTATAAATGGATAGAATGAGATTAGGGGGAGGGAAGAAGGGATAATTTCCCACCTCTATATTTCCCTCCTCTCACTCTCTCCCTCTTCCCCACATCTTTCATCTCTTCTCTCCTTCCCCACCTCTCTCTCCCTCTATCCACCATCTCTCCCCTCTCTTTATCTCTTAACCTAGATACATATATATTGCATTTCCTTTCTTCCCCATCTCCCTTCCTTCCCTGTCCATCTTTCCATGTCTCTTTCCCCCTCTTTCAATCTTGTCCTCTTACTCTGACTCTCTCTATATTCCCCCTCTTTCTCTTCTTCTTCATTTCTCCACCTCTCTCTTTCCCACCTCTCACTCTCTCCCTCTTTCTCTTTTCTCCCTCTTACCTATTAAATTATAGCATCGAAACAGATTGATATAATTATATTAATGGTTATCAATATGTATAATCGATTATTTGATAAACAATGATTAATATTAAAACAAGGGTTGAATCGACACAGTCGATATAATAAAATGAGCGCATAAAGGAAACATAGTTACGTTAACTATCATTCGATAGTTAACGTAACATACCATATTAATATATGGTATGTTACATTAACTATTGAAAGATAGTTAAACGTAACATAGTATATGTTAAGAGGTCGCGCATCATAATGAACCGTGCTCACTAATCCATGGGTCATGTATACGTATAGACATGGCTATACGTGTCCTAAGCCATGTAGAGTCATGCCTCTACGTAGCCATGATCATTCATACGATATTTATACCATTCAAATGGTTAGAGGGAAGCGATCAATCACAACGGCATCGCCTTCTCCTCTGCAACACACATCAATACATCATCAGTAATATCTACATAAATATTCTCTATTGGACGATCTTGGTTTTACAACATGGTATCAGAGCCTAACCAATAAGAAAGAAATATACATACTATTGGAGCTCTAAATTTTTGGAAAAATTTGGAGTCCTATAAAGTGATAAAACTCTAAAAAATGACATCCTAAACTTCATTCCCAATAATTGATGATATGATGGAGTACATGAAATGGGATTCAAAATT
>MU224601.1:1431182-1446827 GCA_018584345.1 Thuja plicata
GAGGGGGGGGGGGGGTGAATCAGTTATCAGCTAATTTAATTCTTTTCTTTGATTAACTCCAGAATACAATAAAGTAAATGCACATTCAAATAACACAATAAACAACACCACAATTTGGTTACCGGGGAAACCAAATGGTAAAAACCCCGGTGGGAATTAACACCCACAATGAACTATACTTGTTTATAATAATCCCTGTTAGAAGATCTTGCAACCCTTTTAGGAGTTGTTCTTTACAATGCAATAAGTATAGTGACGTGGTTAAGGGTCTGACCCTGTTAGGAGTCTTTTACAAATAACCCTGTTAAGGGTGAGGACTCACTGTCCAAAAGCTCACTGCTTCAATGGTGAAGGCTACAACCTTCTGTAGAACAGATATGCACTATATTTGATGATGAACTGTAGAGTAGACCTGCTGTCTTGATCAGTTCCAGTGTATTGTAATCTTTCACTTCTTCACATAGAGCCTTGATGAATGAAACACAACTGATATTCTGCTCTGTACATTTTTTGTCTCTTACATTCTCATTCACACTTAGCGTTCCACAAATGAACTACTATAAGTATCTTCTTCAAAGTATGAGATCATGGGACTTGTTAGGCAACTCTTCATAACATCCTTGTCGGCTTAACTAACCACGCAAGCATAATTACAACCGCGCAATATAAACTGAATAGACGTGACGCTTCACAAAGTCGGCCTCACCAAATTAACTCTAACATTGCAATCTTGTTGAAACACATTTGGCGCCTTTAGATAACTATCTTCAACTCATAACTAAACTTGAATATCCCAAAGATAGGCGCAACTCAAGAACCAATGCAATACGTCGGCTCTGTACAGAGGAACTCCAGAAACTGTAACTGCCGTAAACAAAATTACACAACACAACTGAAACTGCATATCTGAGTCCTGCGTGTATGAAAAAAACATAAACAATATGTCTACAACATGAATATAACCGCGCAAGGCTTGATAACATCATTTTGATAAGTACATACAGAACACTGCTGTATATTATTTGTTGTCATCAATGACAAACATACAATCAACTAGCTGCCAGAAGTAAATCTCCAACAGAATGTCTATATGTACCCGCGTTAAGGAATGAGAAGGCATGAGAATGGGATGCGTCTCATGTCTTTAATTATAACCAACACATAATGACACCTCTTCAGTTATGATAATTATGTAATCTTATAACCGCTTGTTATCACTAACATATTCTTTGCAAATGATAATCAACTTTGTACTCAGCCGACTACTTAATGATCGGTTCCAAAGATCGGAGGCAATATATTCACATCATCAATATCTCTTTTAATGGATCTATCAGTTTGTGGCTACTGCTGAAGACCTCTATTCTTTCTAGCTGATATATTGAAGTCTCAATAGACTTATTGATCTCTGTGATGGATACTTGATCAAAATCGATGCTATGCAGATTATCTTATCTCTGATCATTAGAATCTTTATTTAAGGAAACCGTCTTATTTATAAGACTTCATGGTTTCCTCATTAATCTAAGTATACCAACGTCTACTGAATCTACTAACTACTACTCATAATATGTGCAAGGGCTGCCACTCCTTGTCACTCTTACATAGTTTTACGTTGAATGAAAATGATTGGGGGATGGGGATATTACAAGGAGGAAAAGTGGAACCCTAGCAACATTGGATGGACCCCACAAAGGCACCTTCCGAGTGGAAGGCAACGTGCAAGGGTAATTTATAATCGTACTCCTAGACAACAGATTTACACAATTTCATAAATCGTGCTCTTGTTACATCTCAAGAAATTCTGATATATGGACAAGAAGTCTTTAATGTCAAATTGGCTAATCGGACAATCCTGGAGTGCAAAACCATAACCTCAAATTTAAAGATTGTTATGGGAGGCTATATACTCACATACAATTTTCACGTAATTGAGCTAGGGAAGATTGACATGAATCTTGGAATCCAATGGATGAAGGAAATCGGTAGTTTCAAACAAAACCTCCAAACCTAACTTTCAAATTCAAGATACATGGCCACAAATACACTCTACGTGGATTACCAAATGAAGACTCCCCAATAATCCATCCTAAAAAGAGTTCAAAAGGATCAATTCAACAAAAGACGACCTCTCCATCACATGAAGTAGCAAGGCCTTCACAATCCACAAAAGTCTCTACACTCACTACAACACTTAAGCAACTCAAAAGGTTCAAGGAAGGCATCCAAGGGAAAATTAGCGGTACGGTTAGTAAGATATACAAAAGGACATCTACTCCTTTCCAGGAGGAAGTCTTTAAGAAGAAGGATAGAAGTACTAGATGGTGCTTCAACTACAAGAGTGATCAAGAAGAAAGGAAAATAAAAATTCTTGTGGGCAAGCATTTCCAAGGAGGGGAGACTGTAATGTCCCCATTTTTTAACCAATCCCAGTAGAGTATTAAGACACTTTGGTGGACAAGGAGTGGTTGTCCTTGGAAACTCATAGTAGATAGGAGTTAGAAGAATTAGCTAGAAGTACATTATACAAGTTGTTGGTAGGAGGATGGGGGAAACTGTGAAATCTTAGAAATAAGACGGTTTCATATCCATTGTACAAGGAATAAGGGTTTGTTCAAGTTGATGATCACCTTCATGAAGGATAATGACAATATGCAAGTTACATATCTTTGACATCATCATAGAATTGATGTAGATAAAATGAATAACAAGCATAAAGAAAATTTCTACAGGAAGTTATAAAGATTGCTACATAATCATCGTATGGATCAGTTAGTCAACAATTACAGAGATGGATGCATGATAGCAAGTACACCTCATTGAGAGATGAATGAAGTCTTTAAATACATCATTTGAAGCATGGATCAATATCAAGGAGAGTCAACAAAGAGCACAATCAGGCAAGAATACCGATTAAGAAATATTGACTAAAGGCAAGAGCATGACAACATCGATTGGATTAAACTGGAAAGAGTATTAGAAGAGCTTATATCAATGAATACATGGATCATCATATCGACTGCAAGGAGTATCGAACGAGAGAAGTTATATGATCAGTAAACACTACATATAAGGAGTCAATTAATGACTTATATCATATTTATTCGATGAACAAGATGACAATAATAAATGATATTATGATCTTTAAGTTAAAGATATCGATGATGGCCTAGCAAGACACTCAAGTTGGTCCATCAATCAAGGAGAACAGATAATCGATATGCAAGTGAGCCAAGTTGATAAATCGACTTAGAGAAGTACAATGATGGGCCTATCATATCTGCAGATTGATGACAAATAATAATATCAGGGTCAGCATATATCAGCGATCACTATATCGACTAAGTCATTCAACAATAGATATCAATTTAGTGAAGAGATCAATTCGCTAGTTAAATGAAGGGATTGATTAAGAATTAATGGGAGAAGCATGCTATGCGATTAAGTCTAATCGATAGTGATGATAATAAACCGATGCCAAGCAGATAAGATCTATTGAGAAGACTAATCGATAATTAGAGTAATAATGAAAAGGTGCGATTAGTATTTGTTATGAAAGGACATAAGGACACGTCCCATACAATATGACTCTTCACTCAAGATCACAGATATAAGGAGCCATTCGTATCATCCATTGAAGACATCAGATTATAACTTATGTTTCTTTATCCATTTTGGATCTGCTCGATTGAGCACTTACCTAGTTGGCATAAACTGTTTGCAAGTAATTATTCGTATATCAGAGAAGGCACCATAGTTGGAGTAGTTAAGAGTCCAAATTAGAAACAACAACATTATCATCGTTGCAAGGATACATCTCCACATCTGAAACAACAATCTTATCGCAATAAGCTATATCATCAACTCATCACTGCATATACAGATTGATATATCAGATATTGCTGTCTATTTGTAATTGTATAAGCATAATGACGTATCAGAGATAACACCATAATCATCATTGCATAGTTATGTTCAAAAGACATGTCTCATGCCTTTTCATAATTGTCTTCCTTAATCACACCATTTCATGTCAATTGGTGAATGCTGATTTAACAAACATTATATGCTGCACAGATATCAATTGCTGCATGTGGTGATGCTAATCACACACTTTTGACTTCTTTGACAATCATTGTCTTTTGTTTATATAATTTGGTGCTTCTTCATAACTACCCGATAAGTCTTTCATTATGACCACTGTCTAATTAGTCATATGCCAAGTTGCTCATATCGACATTTCTTAATAATGATATATGGTAATAATATTATCGAGAGTGTATGACTGGCCTGATGATCAATAATTTCCATGATTTGAAGTTGTTGACTAACAATTATTAATTGTGATGTTCCATAACATTCCAATCGAACTTCCGCTAAGTCTTGTTTACAACTCTTGTTGTTTTACTTATCATGATGTGATGAATCATCTTCCTCTGCTATTTTTGTATCGATATCGAACTTTCCATCAATAAATCGCTGGCCCTCACTATATTCTATGCCACTTATAAAAGAAATCATGAGGGATTGTATTAGATGTGTTAGTCGATAACCATCATTGTATATGTTCAAGGCTTAATATATCGATATCTTATCCGGCTACGTAATCTTCAACATTCTCGGTGGCTTAGATCTCACATCCGCTGTAACCTTTAATGTCATCAATATCCTTGTAATTCTTAATAGCCTCATTATTATTGTTCTCCATAGTAATTGATATGAGTCCTGTATCCATTAATCGTATTGAGTCTATTGACTGATGGAATTTATATCCGATATTGAGTGTGTCACTTTATGCCATCGTAGACTTCATTGTAACCGATCATAACATAAGTCACTGGCCATGAGATAGTTGATTGTTGCATTCGATCCTTGGAATACATTCCTTTGTGGTGATGGTAGACTCTGACCTCTTTTGATAGAAGTCCATTTGCTCACAGATAATTATTGTTATTGAAGATTACTAGTAACCATCGACAGAGTATGAAGAATCACTCTTCTTTGATGGATGGTCTTTATGTCATCTTCTTAATCCTTCTTTATGTGAGAATGATTAACTTAACTTATGGTGATGCTCTCTTAATTGTCCACTATCTTTGAGATGAGGACTATTGCCATCATTCATTTTGGATTTTGACTCTTCCTTATTTATCCTAATGCTATTGAGGGAAAATTGTCTTATTTATAAGACTTCACGATATTCCTTTTATTTCTCCAACTGTCTATTTTCTATGTACAATTTATTGTTGTATTCTTAAGGCAAAGATGAGAATATTACACTGAAGATTCGGGAATAGTGTTACATTGTTTCACTTAAATATTTTATAAAGTGGTTTTATGATTTATAAAGTGTTCAAAAGACCCACCTTGGGTCATGCCTAGACAATGGCAACTATAAGTTGTTTTTAAGTGAAATGTTAAAAGGGCTAAAGTTTATTATTTTACTATCGTAGCTGCCCTAATTTGACGTTGCTCTAACTTTTTATTGAAACTCCGTAAAATAGAGTTTTGGTTCTCCTTATGTGGAATATTGTGAAGATAATGTTATGCTGCTGGAATGAGCTCAAAGATCTATTTTTCTTATTGAGGACGAAAACCCTTTTCCCATCTTGCTGGAAGCGGTGGGGAGAGACCCACCCTAGCTGGTTAGTGTTCATCGTTCAAGATTTATTTGCTTTTTGTTTAATAATAGAAAATTAGATTTATACTCATAACTCAGTGGTTGATAGAGATCATTCTAGAAATTGTTCCTTTTGATTTACCATAGTTGGGTGACCTCTTTTGACTGTTCATTTGTGGTGTTTGTCAAGAAACTGATTTTTAAAACAAAATCACCCCTACAAGGAGGTCGTACATTTCCTTTTGTCGTGGGTAGTGTAGCCAAGAGACATGTCTCCACCCCTTCGAGACGTGTCTCCAAGACTTTATGCATACCCAGAGACCTCAAAAATGGGCGAAGACTTCATGTCAACGTCTCTCGCTGTACCCTAGTCTCGTACCATGTTTTATGGCATCTCCCGCATGTCTCCAAGTGAAGAAGGCATGTTAAAAACAAATAAATTTTTTTTTACCATTATTTTTCAAGCTGGAAGCCCAGACGTTGCCGTTTGAAGCAATAGTCAACTAAATCCATGAATTGCGTGCACAGACAAAGGCTGGGGGATTGAATTATATTTTTAAATTATTTTTTTCCCTGGGATCGTTTTCCCCAACTTTGATTGTTTGGGCTTTTACTGTTTTTGAGGCGCCACATTTTGCAAACATGTCTGCTAGTGCATCTGCACTGGAAAACATGTACGCAAAATGTGGAAGCATCCACACGATAGTGAAATCAGAGAACATGGTGTACATTCATAGCTCACTTCGCCTTCTCTCTCGTGTTGATCTTGGATACATGGAGGGTCCTTCAGCAAAAATGGACCAAATTGCACCTCAAGGAGAAGCTGCAACCATGATGGAATAAGCAGTTGAACCAAATGGCCTTAATGAATTACTCCCAGTTGTACTAGCATCAGAGGAACCTGAGTTGGAGAGTGATGATTATCTGGACAGCAAAATAGCTGAAGACCTTGAGATGGATGATCAAAACATTCTAGATTAGATGATAGATTTCTGATTTTTGTCTATACTTTACAGTTTTTTGTTTGTATATCAGCGATTCAGCATCAAACTATATATTTTTGAATTTCAATATGTAATGATAATCTGATATGATCATTTGCGATACTCAGAAATCATATATGTAGCGTGAGTTTTGAACTATTTGACTCTATATGACACAATCTTAAATGACATTACTATTAGCATTAGTGATTTGAATTTTACATTTGATATTTTGATTCAATTGTTTTAATGTCCAAACTTAAACCTTTCCATTGTTCTTGTTTTCAAAGCTCTATGTTATGATATTTCTTGGAAATTATTAAATTATATTTAAAAAAACTGCTGTCTCCAAGTACCCCGTCTCCTATTTTTGAAAGTTAGCTGTACTAGTACTGGTATCAGTCTCCAAAGTCTCCAAGTCTCCCCATCTCCAGGGAACCTTGGTCTTGGGGTTTCAGACTAAAATCTGCATTATCAGAAGTCTGCAATCTGTTTCCTAAGGCATCCTTAAATGGTTTGTTTATGAGAAGGAAGAATTCGGAATTGATTGGCACTTGTACTAATTCTTCCTTGTTGAGCTGGAATGAGTTGGCTGCTCATTTGAAGGACAAAATCCATTAATTGGTCTATGAACAGGACTGATATTTATTTCCAGAATCTGATTTCAGTTTGTTAATCGAATCTCTTTGATATTGTAATTGAGTTATCATATGCTTGATGTGAAGGAGAGACTTTTGCTTGCAATGCTATGTGATTTTCTTTGTTAATTTACTAACTTACTGAGTGGCGATGGTGACAAACCCTCACTTCATCTAGTTAGTTGCAATCTGCTCTTCTTTTATGCTAATTTATGGTCTAAGTGGTGATGGTGACAAACCCCGACTTCATCTACTTTGTTGTTGAGGGCATTTGTATATATGCGTTTATTATCACGCATGACATTTGAAGCTAACTAACAATCAGCAAGTACTCTTCATTAGTTTATATTTATTATTTTGCATATATATTTAAAAAAGGGATGGTTATTACAATATATTGTGCAACGGTGTTTATATGTGATACTATGTGTTGTGGTGATTACTTAGATATTGTATGATACCATTCATATTAGCAGGAATGCATCTTGTGTATACAGAAGATATTTGAGAGGTTTAGCTAAAAAGATATATAAACCTGCTTGCTAATAGCATGAAATCTTGCTTCCATTACCTGTGCACCTTATTTCTCTGTGGACCTATTTTTGTCTCCTCATTAATTACTGTACCATGCTTCTATACATTTTTATGTGCTAGATAACTCAACCAATGGATAGTTAACGAACAGGGTAACATGCCATTGTATAACTTATAATTATCACGAATCTTTAATTAATATTTGACATGCTTTGTTGCTTTAACATGGATGAGCATTTTATCTGAGCTTTTGATTCTCAGTTGAATAACTTCAGATGAGTTGTGAAAGTTACATGAAGTTATTAAAAATGGGATGGTATGAGAGAATTGTCTGGAACATTTATATGACGGAAATGTATGTTTAACAGTCTGAACTTTGATTTTCACTTGGTATAGCTTTAGAGAAATTGTTTCGGATCTGGTATCTATCTAGTCTAATATAGCAAAGGTCTCTGCAGTAGATGTGATGTGGTTTAAATTTGCTTAGTTTGAATATGTATATTGTTTACTTTGAAGTATCTAAGCATCATAAGTTAGAGCATATGGACCATGCTAAAACAGTGGAACTGTTTTTACTTGTTTAGATGATTAATCTCCTGTTGACTGGTATTAAAATACTTGTGTCTAAGGTGTGTTCTGAAGGTGTGTCCTACTTAGTTGCAGAACCAAATTGAGGGAGTCTTGGCCCTATCTTCAACATCTGAAGCCCAAATTTCAACCATTAATTGTTCACGTTATGACCAATCCATGGCCTAGTCGCCTAAGTGCTAATGTTTATTAATTTGTTTTGTGTGCATTTTGTGCTTCTACAAAGAGTATATATATGGAAAGCTTTCACGGGTTCTTGATTTTATCAATTCTCCACCCTACTCTAGTAAGATCTTTGAGTCTGTAATACTGATCACTAATTTATGCATACACGGTGCTGGATATGTAGTGTAATATGCTGGTTTTCTGTTCGAATTGATGATTTACTGCCATTTTTGCATTTCACAGGGTGCAGCATTAAATCAGGAAATATTAAAAGCATTAAACCCGTCAATTGTATTTGTAGAAGAAGCAGCAGAGGTCTTGGAACCTCAGTTGTTAGCCGTGCTCGGTCAAAGTGTACAGCATCTTATCTTAATCGGCGATCAGTACCAACTGTCCCCAAGTGTTGAAGTTTATGAACTTGAAAGAAGGTAATATTGTTATTTAGAAATTGTACCCTCTGATTGTGTATCCTAAATTTTTTTCTTTCATGTACAAATAATCAACTTGCGATGCATTTTTAGGATGATACAGCGGCTAGCAAGACATGTAGTATAGTTACACCAACATGTTAAATTGTCCAGGGAAAATTAGAGCATAATAATTTTTCATGAAAAAATGTGTTAAACATTTCTAAAGTGGATCGAAATGTTTCAGGCATGGCTTTGCAATTTCTCTATTTGAAAGACTTGTGGAGCATAATAAATTGCCTTTTCAAGCACTATCCTCACAGAGCCGAATGAGAGAAGAGTTTGTGCCCATGATCTTACCTATTTATCCTCATTTGCGGACCAACACTCAATTTGTATCAGGAGAAAGAAACAAAGCACCTATGTGTATGTCAAACCCAATGTATTTTTGGTCTCATTCATATGGAGAATCTAAACAACGCAGTGTTACAAATGAGGGTGAAGCCAAGATGGTGATTGCCCTCGTGCGATGGATGATAGCTGAAGGACAAAATCCTGTCGAAATAACCATCCTTGCTGCATATAATGGGCAGGTAGGAATGCTTTAATATTTACAGAATATTATGTGTGATAACATGTTATTGAAGGCCATCTTAGAAGGATTTATACAATACTATTGTCCTGGTAATCTTTGCCAGGTAACACTATTACGAGATATGATGAAGGTAATCCCTGAATTCGAAGCCATACAAGTCCTTACTATAGACAGATTTCAGGTATGTCATCATCTCTGTATAGAGTTCGTTTCAAGTAATGCCTCATTTTTCTCTAATCTGGTAAATCTGGTAACTAAAGAACAATGCGCTTTTGAATGAATCATCCTAACATCAGCAGACTTGCTTTTATTTTCCTGTTTCTTCATTTCCATTGTAGGTGGTTTGTTAGACATATGTTTATCTCATCATTGCTGGATGTACTTTTAGCTCTATTGATTTTGGTTATTTACTGACAATTTTATAGTTTCATTTCATTCTAAGAAAACTTAGATTTGTTGCAGGGTTCTGAGAATAAAATTATCATACTGTCTTTAGTTCGTTCTAATGATCAAGGAAGCATTGGGCATCTAGCAAAGCGAAATAGGTTGTGTGTAGCAGTTTCAAGAGCAAGGGGGGCAATATATTTTTGTGGGAATGATATGTCTTTGACAAAGAAGTCTGAACATTGGACAGAACTTCTTGAGTACTTGGCTCGTAAGAATTGTGTGGGTGACACGATACATCTCCGTTGCCCACGGCATCCAGTTAGCCCACCCTTTGCAATATCTAGCAAACTTGTTGACAACTTCAGTCCTCTTTTGTGTAAAAGGACTTGCAACAGTCAACTGGATTGTGGTCACTATTGCCAAAGTACCTGCCACTACGGGAATCATCCAAAATGCACCAAACCTGTACAGTTTATATTCAGTGTTTGTGGACATGAAATAACAAAGAAGTGTTCAGAGGATGGAGAAATGAGATTATGTCAGGAGGAACTAATGTATACGTTTGATTCATGTGGACACAAAAAGCTTGTCAAGTGTTGGGAGAAAATAAGGAAAGAGCTGAAGTGTAATGAAATATGTGGTAATGTTTTAGAATGTGGTCATCCTTGCTTGCTGAAATGCTTTGAAAACTGCAAAGCAAAACCTTGTTCCACCTGTACTGAAATACAAAGAATAAAAGCAGAAAAGGCAAAACAACTTGAAGCACAGCAGTTGAAAATGAAGCTTCTGGAAATAAAAGCAGAAATCAGGAGATTAGAGCAATCTTCAGACGACCTGCCGTTTTCGGTGATAGATATAAGTTCAACAGGAGACTCTGCAGCTGATTACTTCCAGGTACAAGCTCTGTATTCCAATTAAATAGTGATTTCTGAAATGTGTTTTTTAATTTTTGAAGTAATTTTAATCAAATATTTCTTTTGTAATATAAGGGAGTCTTTGATATTAATAAATAGATGCTAAAAAAAAAGTGCCTTAAAAAGTACACACATTTTTACTTAAACTCTAAGTTGCCGGTTTGGATTCCGGTTCGTATGTGGGTTCGAGATTCGGGTTCGAAATTCGTCCAAAATTTTTTTGGGCTGGGTTCGATTCGTTTTGGGTTCGTCCCTACCAGATATATGTTTATAAATCAAAGATATATGTTTATAAATCAATTTAACATTATAAATATTTATATAAATATAGAAATATGAATTAAGAATATATATTTATAAATTAATGCAAAGAAACAACATAATATATCAATTTAATTAATAAAATTATTAACTATGATAAAGAATGAACAAATCAAATTTAATGAAGCGACACCCATAGTCGCGACTTTCCCCGGGCTATATAATGCGAGAGAATCCACGAGGATAGGCAGGGGAGGGATACAAGGAAGAGATCATGTTATATCGGAAGGAAGACATCCTTATTTGTAATTGACATTGCCGTATACATATAGTACAACTCCACTTCGTATTGGGGGGATTTTGAAGGTCTTTAGATCGAGTAGAGAGAAAAGCATAATCTAGTCAGCGATTAAAACAATCACCCGGGGTAGTATCCAAACGACTATGCATATAAAGTAAACATCATCGACAAGTCTCGGACAGGAAGATACACAGTCAACACGGGAAGATTATGATTGAGAGATTTAAAATTTCCTAGTGTTTGGATAGCGGAGTATTATTTGGCATCTGGTTAGCGAAATAGCTCATCATCGTTGGGTGGGTCTTGTCCTGGCATCATGATAGCCAGCAGCATTAAGTGTGTCAATCTTACGAGTTTGTGACTGAAGATAAACAGCGAATTTGGATCAAATTCGAACTGAATTCGAATTCCATGCGAATCGAATGTCGAATTCCTCCCTCCTGGAGCGAATATGGTAACTTAGCAGTTAAACTCTCAAATTGATAGGCAAAATTTGAGCCATGTTCAAGTCCAAAAACTTTATGCCTGTGAAAACACCGAAGAACTAACTAATGTGAAATAGTCAATCACATTTACACCAGGACTTTTTGCAACAATTTTGATTTCCTTAACTTAGTCCTCAATCACAATTTTCAGCATTTGTTAAAGGTTTATGTTCATTTCGATTCAAATCAATAATATGCATGAAAACGTTAGCCAAAAAATTATTAGAAACAGGAACGCCTATTGCAGAAATATGCATATTAGGTACACTGACATGATCAGCCAGTACCACTAATGGAACATAATTAGAAACCATTAAGAAATGAAAACCATTGATTTTGTCAGCATAAGCTTCAACAAGAAGATAAACAGAAACATTACATTGAATTTTATCTGCAATATTAGGTTCTAGATGAATAGCAACTGAGCCAGGAGCCATTTTGTTTTCAATTAATAAGACACTAGGACGACAAATTTTTAATGAACAAAATTGGTGGAGAAAGATTCTAACCATCTTTTCAAGTTGTCTTCTTTGCGAGCCACATACAAGTGAGACGTTTGTGCTAGGATATATAGTTGGTAGACATCTTCAAGAATCCATTTATCTTCCTGAAAATTTCCCTCTCTCTAGGCCTTTTGTCAATTGGGGTAAGCTGTTTGATCATTCTCGTTCACTTGCATGTAGAGAGATGTGGGAGATGAAATGAAAAGAAAAGTGACTCCTTAATTGAAATCTCAAAGATCTCTATGTTTATCTTAAAAGAATTTTGAATTGTCTTTTTCCTACACATTTGTGCATGAAATGCACTATATTACAAACCTGCATTGATGGGCCACTAGACCACTAGTTGCAGTTTCTTCTTGAAATAAATATTTAATACTAGGCTTGATTTAGACAAACATTTCTTGTAACTGTAGTTCCTTAATTTATGAGTTGTACCTTATGGTGCTTCTGTTGAACCTGGTATACATTTTAGCTATGTTCCACTGAGTTTTCGGGACGGGGACAACGAGACATGTTTCCAGTATGGGGATGCTTTTGGGCCACTTTTTAGGGGACGATAGGGGACGACTATTAAAAAAATAGGGAATTTTTAAAAATACAGAGAAATTTCAAATATGCATATCATAACATTGATGAAGCTTTAATCATGGATATTGTAGAAACCTAATACATTTAGAAGGATTTGGAAAAGCGATTCTGATTCATCATTGTAGAAACTTTCTTTGTCTATGTGCATACATATTATATTCAAATTATAACAAAAATGCCCAAAGGCTCCAAGTTTCAACCATGGAAGGACATAAATTGTAAACAATAAAACATAGAACTACAAAAATATATTAATATCACTGTCCATAATCCACAGATGGTAGGTCTAAGAGTCAAAATCAAGTAGATTTGACGCTCTAACCTCCTCTTTCAACTGCTGTTCACTCCTTGACTAGCTGCTACTTCTTTTCTTGCTACTTTTGCCTTCTTTGCAATGTGAAATTGATTTTTTTTCCCCTTTTTGGGCTTATTTTAAGCCTATATTAGGCTTTGGTATTGTTTAGTGTGGTTTGGGTGCCCTTGTGGGCACAACCAGCCTTTTTTTTCAAATCAAAGAATGTGTTTTTTTTTAAAAGTTGGCCTACCAAAAGTGGCCTATGCCGTAGTGGATGGCCAAGGGATTTCTTCGGGACGCCTAGGAGTCCCTTGGCCGTCTGGGGGACTTTTGGTAATCCCCTACTTCCTCGACCACTCTCAAAGCCATCCCAAAAATGTTCCTAGAATTTTGCACAAATTGTGGATGGACATGGTACTTCAAAATACCGTCTCCGTATCTTCGTGCCATCCCTAGTATGAGAACAGGGGTAAAAGAACAAGGTATGTGTTCCCGTGGAGCATAGTATTTTACAAATAAGGGAGTTAATGTGAGACGAAATCAACCTAAGGTTTGAGATTTACTGTGAGATGAGATTTATTTCTCATCCTTCGTTTAAGGCTCAAAGTGCTAAATTGATAATTTGTGGCAGTCATATCCTATGATTTTTTCTGTGTTATTATGATTTACTATGGTTATTATGCTTATTGAATATCATTGTGATGTGCTAATGCAATGAATTAGTTGTGAAATTTGGCTCAATAAATTGTTCTACGAAGTGAAGGTGCATATAATACACATGAACTCTTGAAAAACAAGAAAATAATGAAGGAAAAAGGTCCATACGTTGAATATTGAAGAAGTGTACATATACTAGAATGTTTTTGTGAAATAAAGGAGTGGCATAATTTTACATTTTTCCAGAACCTACCATTATTATGTAGGTTTAGTGCACTTGAAAGATCATAGCCCTTCCTCAATTTACAATTCTCAATGGTTGCATCCAAATTGGCACACGCAAGGGCTACATACCAAAGCTTTGCTGCCCCATCTTTGTAGTGGGGATCCTTATGTGACAGAAGACGCAATTGGAATGGATATAAACCAAGTTTTCAGCTTTTTTTGAGCCCAACCGGTCATGCTTCACTGAGTGGATAAAGGAGTATGTACTCCAATTCTGTTCAACAAAAGAACTTGCAACCTAGATAGAAAACCAACAAAATAAAATAAAAAATGCAAAGTAAATTAAAGTAAATTGTAGAATACAAGTGGTAAGAAAAAACCAAAAAAAACTTGCAAGAGGATCTTGATTACAAGAGCTTGGAGGTACACAAAACTTTGACCATGGACGTACTACCATGTGATAGCATCCATGTGGAATTGATCATTAATAGTTGTTGGACTATGAAACAGTGGAATAGTCCTTAATTGCATAGCTGATAATAATCAGTTTTCCACGGGGACACATCCCCACTAAATCTCGAGTGTTCCTGGAACAGGGATGTCCTTGGGACGTGGGGACGGTGTCCCTGAGTTTCTAGTGGTGTCGCCAAGAAAGCTCAGTCGCCGCACGCCCTGTAATGAACCCAACTTGGTCCAAACTATAATGCTATTGCCAATTCGCCAATCTTTGATGAATTTGTAAGTGTTTGTTTTTATTCATGTCATTTGCTTCAATAATAATGTTTTCATACAATGTTTGCAAGAGAGAAAAAATAACATGTGTTACTAACTGCCAGGCTCTTTTGCTAAATTCAACTGCAATAGCAATTCCTTCTTCTCTGGAAATATATTTAAATTGTTTTGCATGTATATCTATATACTTTCCTTGTATTTTTAGAACATAAATTTCACAATGCAAGGAATGAATAATTTGAAATAACTTAATATTTAAATCGCACCCAATTCTGAAGTTCTTTTGAATTCATAAAAACTCTAATCACATTTTTAAAACCAATACATAGCCAGATACAGAATAATTCATTGAGAAAAGACCTGCTTTCATTCCCATGCTTGTTGTTGCTGGCCGTGGCAGACAGAAGAACAAGTAGTAGCTATTGTGGTTTCGCACATGAAAGAAGTGTGCCGACTGATATGATAACGCACTGGATAGAAGGTGCTGCAACCACTACAAACCAATTCCAAACCCTACGGCAGCCAATCTGCTCATCCACGGTAATTCCATAATGAAGTTTTGATCATCTTTGATGCTGATCAACCCACTATGTAGAATAAAAATCACTGATACCAGTCACTCAGTTCTAAGTGCGAATGCGATGAAGAATTTACAACTCTTCTGCAGACATTCGATTCCAAACCCTTGTCCTCTTCACCACCACTTTGGTATCCAAATTTTATCAGATTGCAACAGACAGTAACGTCTAGCTTCAGAATTACTTTCT
>MU224601.1:1455764-1493366 GCA_018584345.1 Thuja plicata
AGAAAGAGAGAAGCAAAAAAGCTATGGAGGCCAAAAATCACAGATTGATGGAAGAGGAAACATCTTGTGCAAATAATGGCGAAAAAACTCTTAATGCAATAACATCCTCAATTAATTAATAACCATCGAATTGAATAATTTACAAAGAGGGAATCCTTATAAAAGGATACCGAAACCCTAAATGGGAAACCCTAAAGGGAAAATCTAGGTTGCATAATAATAATTAATAAAAGAATTAATTATTAAATGCCTAAAGTTTAGCTTAAGTAAAAAAGAGATAATAAGTGACTTAATAATTAAATCAATATGATTTAATTAATAAGTGGAATCACTTTATTACTCTAACAGTTTGGATGCAACATAGTTATGGATGGGTGCACGAACATTATGCATCGTCCACTCATCAATATCATAATTACATGCTCTGAGGGCCCATTTCTTTCTCAGGGCGGTTGATTGTTCAGGGCATTGAAAAGATGCTGATTTTTAGTTTGACATCCTTCAGACAACCTTCAGACAACTATTAAGGAGATTGGGCCACAAAATGTGGTCCAAGTAGGGATAAATGCAACACATGTGTGCAGAGTTGCAGGGAAGCTTATTGAGGCAACATACAAACATATTTGGTGGGCTGCATGTTGTGTGCATGCCATGAACAATGCCCTTAAGGACATGGGAAGATTGAGTGGATTAGAGGAGTGGCCATCGATGTGAGAGATGTGCAGATGTATATCTGCAACCACCACACTTCACATGTACACGGCAGGAGCTTCGCGAAGGTGTTCTTGGAACCCGTTGAGACTAGATATGCATCCTATTTCATTCTTTTAGAGAGAATGCTTGAGTTGCAAGAGCCATTGCAACTAACGGTTATGATGCAATAATGGAATTGGTGGGATGAGGCCAGGACAGAGCAGAGGTGGATGGTGAAGGAGATGGTGAAGAGTGATGCAAAATAAAGTTTCTATCATCACTCCAATTTTTTAGGTCATTAGATATGGGGATGAGGATTCACCTAACCTTGGACAGGTGGAGTGCATCGATTTTATGCTTGGCCAAATGAAGACAGTTGTGCGAGAGGACCCCACTTTAGCATTCTACAATGAGCACATTTGGCCTATTATTCAACGCAGATGGGACAACCTAAACACTCCCTTGCACATGGTTGCTTATGCATTGAATCCGAAGTGGTACATGTTTAGGCTTGGTAGAGTTACATTGATTCAAGGTGATGAGGTGAAGGAAGGGTTCTTTAGGTGTATTGATAGGATGTATGATAGTGAAATTGTCGGCAAGATTCACACTGGGCTAATGAAATTTGCTACTCTTAGGGGGTATAAGGCTGCGACAAAGGCGGACATAAGAACTATGGCACAGGAGGACTTGATTTTGTGGTGGACTTGTCACAGACCGAAACCAGCAACTACCGCACTAGCCATTCGTTTTCTATCTCAGGTTTCTAGTTCTTCAACTTTTGAGAGGAACTGGTCTACTTATAGCTTCATCCACTCTCTTAAGAGAATCAAACTTGCCTCTAGGAGAACATAGAAGCTAATGGCTGTACATAGTGCCTTGAGTGTCATTGACTGCAAGACACATGTGTACAAGGAGAGCCCAATAGAAAAATGGGATGTAGAGCCAGAGGAGCCATCACAGATTGATGAAGATGAGGATGCTTCAGATGTAGGGCTAGTTGGTGTTCCTTTGACAGATCTTGACCTTGGGGTGTCCAGTAGTTTGCCGACCTCCAAATGGATGATTAGAGGCCTCCTTCACTTCATTTTGTCATTTTGACATTTTGTTTTTGTACTTGTTTGGATATCATGCAACTCATTGTAATCATCTTTATGATCAAATATTTTTGATTTCATATAATAGAAATCTTCCATTTGCTGATTTGACAATTTAAAATTTTATTTAGTATCGTGTATTCTAATTTCTAATTAGTAATTCGATATTGAAAACTTCAATGTTCAAGTATTTAGTATTTAGTATTTGGCATTTTCTATTTTACTTCTTAATAGTCTTATACATCTTTTCATAACCAGCATTTTAAGTACCATATGTATAGTATATAGTATATACACCCCCCGCCACCCCCCCATTGGCCCCAAATTGAGACCCCTTTGTCCCCCCATCTAGGGAACCCGTCCCCCCGTTCTAGCTTCCCCACATCCCCGACGGTGGTGTAACTATGATAATAATTTACAAGAACAAAAGTTATAACAACCTTTTTATTACATTTATCAATTGAGATGTATAACAAGTTTGCGAGCACCACTTCGTAGCATTCAAATTTAGCAACAATAGAGATTCACAATGAACATAGATCTTTCTTAACTCAGTCCACATTCAGTCATAGATTGTTTGCAACTTCCGTGTCTCCTTCACAACTCAATCACCCAAGATGAACACTCCCATTATCAGCAATAAGGAGCATAAATTGTCCAACCGTCCCAAGTACTTTTGTGTTTCAATTTGCAAGAATGTGTGCAGCAAAACATCCCTTTATGAGGGCACAACCTGACCATGAAGCTACATTACCCGGGGATGCATCCCCGTGTTTTTTACAGCCGTCCCTGTCCCGGAAACGTCTTGGGGATAGGGGACACCTAGAGGACTTTGACTTCCAATGCTAAAAGAAATTTTACTTTCTCTCAAAATAACACAAATTTGGCATAAGAATTTTGCTAATTCTTATATTTTAAGGTTCTATAATGTATAAGTGCAAGCTTTATCCATGTTTTCATATGAATATTTTAAATTTCCCTACATATTTTAATTCCCTAATTTTATATAGCTGTCCCCAAAATTGGCAAAAAAATTTGCTGTCTTGGAAACTCGTCCCCCCTTCACCCACCGTACCCGTACCGAAAAATTGGGGTAACCTTGCAGCATAAAGCTTACATCTAAGGAGTTGGAAGATCCAAGCTGCCTTGGGGAAGGTTAATGCCATAACTGAAGGTACAAGTGGCCACGAAATACACCAGAAATTTTATAAGTTGGTCTAAGAATGCTCATGGTTCCCTGCAAATTGCTCAACAACAGTTAATACCCACAACCCATGCCTTATCTCTCCAGTTTGACCCATCTAATCCTTGAAAGCTTTTGCAAACGTAGCTGATAAAGTCTATGGAAACCACACTAGCTTGGCGTCCTCGAGCCAATTACTTGGTTTCCATGTTTAGGAGTTCCAAAGGGGTCAATGCAGCAAATAAAGAAACCACAACAAACTTTCAATCAACCAAATCAAGGATAAATCGTTCCTCTGCAAATGACCTCCTTTATCCAAGCATCCCCTCTTTCTTGTCACTTACAAACATCCAAAATACTGAAAATTTCTTTGCTAAAAGACTTTACAAATTTCTAAGAACCTCAATTGATAAACCCATGTGAGACACTTGAATGATGTCTCTTGCAACCAGCTAGGGAGGAATATTTCACCCCAAAAACTGATCTTTTTCAAGAGGCTTTTCGTCCTCTAGATGCTTAGATGAACCAAGTTTGATCTCCTAGACCAAAAGAGTTTCAATCAAAGAAAATAGAATAAATTGCAAAATACCAAATGAGCTCACATACCCCCTTTTTATAATCTTTTCCAGCAACTTTCTGAAAAACACAATATAAAATTACTTTATCAGCATCCCAACTTTTAAAACTTTCCATTCTCATTACAACAAGCTATTATATTAAGGTGCTCGTTAACTCATTTTAGGTAAAACAACAACCTTAGTAAAGTTAATTAAAATATAGCTCAATGTTACACTTGAGTTGCCGAAATGGTCCAGAAGCATCAGAATTGAAAACTGATTGCACTAGGGTGATATCAATGATGAATAATGAGAATCACAGCTGGCCGGGTGACTTACCATAAATAAACACTCTCCGAGAATCTTGGAGAACACACTTGAAGTCAAAAATAACATCAGAAATCATCACATGAGTCCTCTAGACCATCTAAGCTCACTGTTAACATCAAATAACCCTTATGATAAGGGTGACATACCCAAAAGTTCAGTGCCAATTGCAAAGCAAGAGAACCCAAAATTGTGGACATTGCACTGTTGCACTAAGTTGCCCTTATTAATATCTCCAACAGTAGACAACTTAACTGATTTAACTAAATAATAACTCAATAACGTACTCAACTTGCATGAAGTATCTAAATGACATAATTATGCAATTTTAATCATACCATAGTGCTACTGGATTCATAGGATGATGAACCAAAGTAACTGGTTGACTAACTAAAAGCTCCTCCGAGAAGTGTGGCGTGCCCTCAAAAGCTTTAATATTGATTTTGAAAGCATCAAGAGGCTCTATACCCATTGAACTCGTTGAACTTTGGAGTTCTTCCTGTTAGCCTTTGTCTAAATTCTTGTCATTGATGTCAAATGAATTGCAGAACAAAGATAATCAGATTGAACAATTAGTAATATTAAAAATAGAAATGGACTTACAATTCTCTCTGAAATCAAACTTGTATGTAGTTTGCTGTTACAGATATCTTTCATGCAGATTTGAGAGTGCAAATAACTGAGAATTTTGATAGAAATGGACTCACAATTCTCCTGAAATCAAACTTGTATTTAGTTTTCTGTTACAGATATCTTTCATACAGATTTGAGAGTGCAAATAACTGAGAATTTTGATCAGACAAGATATTCAAATTGATCGTACTCATGAATAAAACAAAATACAGGATAACCAAGTCGATGAAACGCCTGTGTAACCTGAAAAATCATTATGGGCTAAGAGAAGTTTAAGATTCTCTAACACGAGTAAAAGGTTCTTAGTATCCATCGGGTAGAAGAAATGGTCGATTTCTGAAGATGAAATCTCTGCAAAAACCATGGTAATAATTGTTATACACTAAATTTTGCACCCTGCTAAGTGCTTGAGCCTAACAATCTAGTATAACATGGGAATCACTTCTAGGTTGTGGGACCTCTGCTAACTGAAGTGAAGCCTCCGGATTCTAGGCTGGTTCCTCTTGGATAATCACCTTATTTGCTTTGAACATGAAAGTAAACTTGGAAGGAAAATTATGAAACCTGGCGACTTGTTTGTTTACGGTGCTTCTACATACCGGACGGATCCTTAATTTTATTATCTCAACTTGCTGGAAGTTTCTTTTTAATTTATTTCATATGGCTGTAGTAATTGACAACATAGAATATTTAATGAATTCAATCTTGCTGTCGAAAGAAGATATGGAATTGTCTTTGAATTAATATTTATATGGACGGCAGTTGTTTTATAATATGTCTATCGGGCCTAGGTATTGAAATGGTGGCACATCTTATTTTGGTCTTGTGTTGACATCTGTACAGACTGACAACCGGAATTCGTTACCTTCTTTGAAACAAGTCAATAGACTTTAATATGATATTATGTAGTAATAATTTCATAACCTTTGAATATTAATTGGCTGTGTGATTAAAGTTTGTAATATGGGCAATTTACCTGTCCAGCGCCACTTGTCATATTGTGAAAACAGAGCAGTTATAACCGTGTTCAGTTAAACAGACTCATAAATTTATATATCCCTGATCAACTCGAAGCATGAGTGAGTCTGCATTGAAAAAAGGAAAACGACAATGATATATATAGTGGTGTGTGCTGTGGAAATCTTCTTAAAATACAATATGATGTTACACTTATAAAATCTGCTTAGAAAATTGGAAAGAAGTATATGTTGATCATGCTGTATATAAAAGAGAGTTTGAAGTATAAACAGGAACACTCAGAAGATTGATGCAAATTACAGTGCTGAGATAGAAGGTAAAGACTTGCCACAGGTTAAAGACAGTTTGGACATTGTACTTGGAAGACTGACAATCATGATCAGATTCTTTTTCATGAAGAGAGGTGATATATATTCAATCTGAGATCTATCTCTTTATATTCAGATATTCACTTGAACATACATGTGTATTGTTCGTTCAGTTTGATATAACAGCTTCTTCTAATTTTGACTGAGACAAGAAATTAAGTAATTGTTTCACTGGTTTTGTGGAGTATGTTTCTGTTGAATATAGACTGGTAATATGGAAAACTGGCTTGTCTAATTGTTATAGCAAACTTCTGAAAAGTGTTTGATTGCAGAACTCCTAAAGCATGTGTTTCAGATTGTAGTTATTTTGCAGAGAAGTAAGAGAAATCATCTTGATAAATTCAGAATCTCAGTTCATTCTTATTTGTATAAGGAAAATCACAGAGTTGTAATTGCATCAAAATGTTTTCAGATTTGTATTGAGATGTAATTTGTTATTCAAATCACTTGCAAGTTGCAACTACGTTGATGCACAGATTGATTGAGTGGGTGCTCATGTGATGAGAGAGTTGATGCTCTTAAGAAAATAGGTGTTGGGTGACTCCTTGGGTTGATGCCCTAAAACTATTGTAATGATTTCAATTTGTGAGGTTGGATTAGGACAGTAGATCCTAGCAGCATTACTCACCATGGCTTTTCCCTTCTTTGGTTTCCACGTCATATTCTTGTGCAATGTCCTTTTATCTTGAGGTGCTTCTCTATTTTCTATTTGGTGCTTTAACTTCAATATATGGTTAGAAGTAATTGATTAAAGGATTGCATTGGATAAAAGTTTAAAGTTTTATTTACTACTAATTCACCCCCCCCTCTTATTAGTAAATTTGTGTTCTACACTTCCCAGCTCACTGAGTAGGTTACAAGAAATCTTGGAAACTGAACTAAATACTCACATCAATTTTGCTTAAAATGTGTACATTAAAGTCCTCCCTTTCAAAATTGCTTTCCCTTGAGCAATTGCAAGTCTCAAATGACTATTCATTCCAAATAAACATTTTAATCTAGGAATTTCGTAAGCCTCTTGGTTTGATGTACTTTGCTTCAACATACCTGCAAATAAGAACTCCACCTTTTATTAGAGAGCAATATCTTGGAAGAATTTAACAAACTCTTCGATGCATCCGTTGCACCACACTAATGTAAATTGGATGAATTGAGAAATACTCATTGTTAACATTCCAGGAGTTTCAATGTGATGGTCAAAGACATGCAAAAGTTTGTTCTCCTAAATAAGCTCCAAAGGTAACTCATTAGGACCCACAACAAGTTCCTTTGCAAATTGATCTTGGTTAATGATGGTAAAGGTCATCGCTTCCAACTAAGACTATAAATTAGCTAAGTTACTGGTTTGGATCTAGGTATAGATGCGGGTATGAGAACCCAGTACATGGATACATGGAATATTTTTGGGGGTTTTGGATGTGTCTGGGTACGTGTGTGTGTGTCTATATACAAAAAGTTAAAGAAATATACAAAATTAAATCATTTGATAGTATGATACTTAATCATTGATCAATGCCAAATGCCAAAGATAAATATTAAATGTCAATTGATAGCTCACAAATATTCAAATAAACCATATCATATATGTCTATGTTCAGGATACCAATGAAAATCATTACAATTACAAAATGTATTTCATGATTCAGCAATCATCAAAAGGATTATTAAAATAATCACCAGCTATTGGATTTTCATCTTCAGTTGTTGCAAGTTCAAGATCATTTGAACCCAAAGCGGATCCACTTGCACTAGATGCACCATGTGTAGGGATGTCATCATTATCATAAGCCGTATTGAGTCTAGTATAATCCTCAATGGTTGCATCCAAGTTGGCACACGCAGGAGCTACATCCCAAAGCTTCACTGCCCCATCCTTGTAGTGGGGATTCTTACATGACAGAAGACACAAATTGGAATGAATATAAACCAAGTCTTCAACTTTTTCTGAGCCCAACCGGTCATGCTACACTGAGTGGATAAAGTAGTATGTACTCCAATTTTGTTCAGCGACATAAGAACTTGAACTTGGATAGAAAACCAACAAAAATAAAAATAAAAATGCAAAGTAAATTAAAGAATGTTAAGTACTCAATTGTAGAATACAAGTGGTAAGAAAAAACCAAAAAAAAACTTGCGAGAGAATCTTGATGACGTGAGGTTGGAGGTACACAACACTTTGACCATGGACGTACCACCATGTGACAACATCCATGTCGAATTGGTCATTAGTAGCTGTTGGACTATGATTTCTTCCTAAGATAAACATGCCAAATTCTTTCCTAACTTCTTTCTCCACTTCATCTTGGAAGAGTCTAGTAAATGCCCGCATGTACCCATTAGCAACTTCAACATCTCTATATGATGGTAATCTCCCTAACATAGAAAGTACTTTATTGCTATAGTACCTCGGAGATAGGGCATATACAATGAGGTGCAATGGCGTGGTCATCTTTTCCCAACAATGATGAATGATTGATTCCACCTTTTTGTAAAAGGTTTCACATTTTATGAGGTCATCCTCAGATTTTGTATTGTCAATTTTACTCTAACATTGTGTCCATGCCATCATAGACATCAAACAAGGTGCGTCTGTATCAACAAATCACAACATAGTCATGATAAGCTCGGTGAATTCCAATACATATTCCACATGAGCCTACCAATTGTCATCCAAGACTAGTGACTTGACGTTTTGGCCCCTCTCTGAATTTGAAGCCTTCCATACACCCCATTGGTTGCAAATAACCATTTGACCCAATGCCTCTCGCACCTTCAAAAGTTGTCTTGTAACAATTGTATGAGATGCAAGGTCTCAACAACCTAGGATCATGTTAATAGTAAGTTAATAACAATATGTAAATAACACATTAAAAAATAATAAATATTAAGCATGTTTATATACAAATTAATATTGAACATGACATAAATAAAATAAAATAAATAAATAAAATTTACATTCAATGACTCCAATCTCGAGAAAGATGTGAACATTGCTTGTGACATTTGGTGGTTTGTCACAAATATCTGGATCTCCTCCCCCTCTTCATATATTTGTTTCACCCACTCTATTTGAGTGCCGGTTTGTTGCATTACCAAGTTGAGGGAGTGTACGGTACATGGTGTCCAAAAATTGTGCACCTCAACCAAAGCACCTGCACCCCTACAATTTTTCGCATTGTTCATAATTACCTGGACCACATTCTCATTACGCACCATCTCTATGGACTCAATGAAGATTCTGGAAATGAACTCTGCATCTTTCACATCCCCTTCACAATCAAATGCCCTCAAAAGAATTGTCCCTTTGTGGGACACTGCAATAACATTTATTAATGGACGGTTTCTGATATCTTTCCATCCATCGGAAACAATAGAAACACCTGATTCAATCCAAGAATCTCTACTTGGTTGAAGGGAGGTCCCTATAGCATTCCTCTCTCTTTGCAATAAGGTGGTATGCACCTTTTCAAACCCAGGACTTGTGAAACTGGGAGGTGCACTATTGATTTCTAACACCGTATCCTGCCAATATGGCGAGCTCACCAAGTTGAAAGGAAGACCATTGGCATAGAAGCAACATGCAATTTTATGTTCAACAATATCTGTTAAAGTAGATCGGATTTAGAAGATATATATATCGATGTCTTTTGGCTTGCACTAATGAATTCTATGTGTACCAATTGAATCGATATCAACCTAATGTATATATCATATGAGGAGGCATGTCTTCAAAGAGACATGCCTCGACATGAATTCCATTCATGTGGAGTCATGCCTCTTTGAAGAGACATGCTCCTCTCTAATAGATTGGTTGTTTATAGACAGCGATTAAGACTTAATCGATTTCCATGCTTAACACATAATTAGTTAATACTAAATCGATTTCCATAATCAATATTAGTTAACATATGATCATAATCAATTCACAATTAGATTCAATACAGTAGTTGATTCACATAATTGATTGCTCTTGATCGATCCAAGGCATGATCAATCCATTTGATCATTCGATCAATAACATAAAAGATCGGTGGTTTGCAATGACAAATATAATCATCTTCAGAATTACACGATTTATATAATGACCGTAATCATGTATATATGTATTTAATTATATATCCATATGTATCATTAAATATATATATACATGTTTATTCATAATCATGTTATGATTAATATGATCAAGACAAATACATAGATCAATATATATGAAAGGATAGATATCAAATGTTCACTTATCCATTTGATTTCATCAGTTAGATTAATCTGACTGAAGCTACAAACATTAACATTCCCTCCAAAAACGTCAAGCATTAACTGCAAGCAGTAAGTTCTTTCTCCCTTGAATGCAATCTCTTATACTTCTTCATCCTGTCCTGAAAGAATTAAAGAGATTATCTAATGCTAATGAAACATACATGATTCACTAATAAAGTTATTGCATAACTATAATATTCATGTGCATTAATCAAGGGTAAGAAATACTCATCTCTATATATGTATGATACTCCTGGGCAATTCACGACAAACTCATGACAGACTGCTGAGCACACCGCATCATTTAATGCCTCTGTTACAACACGATTCCCATATGCTCTGTTTCTAGGAAACAACTACACAATATGCTTCACATTAGCCAAAGTTTGGAACTGTTTAATATATAGACTTTGGCGACCAAGTAGATTCTTTTTACTCACGACAATTAAGGGATTGACGAAGCCAAACCCACTGTGCTGGTAATAGACCCCAATTCACATAACCTTATGGATGACAGTTTCACAGCAGTATTGATTTGCTCAAGCAAGCATTATATCTGGAGTCTGCGATATGCCAGTGATCCCTATATCGGGTGTTTGCTTTGTGTTCAGTCTCTGGATCCACAAATCCGCTTCTTTATTATTTATATAATTCCCTAGTCATCATGACCAACAACTCGATCACAAATGAAAATATACTCGAAGATGTATACACTGCTCCACCAGAAAAATATAGCAAAATTATACAATGCTCCTGACCACCAAGGAGCAACTCCTAGGAGATGTGTGACCACAATCAACAACAAAGTGATAGACATTGATAATTTCAGATCAAGACTGTCATCACTAAGCGCCACATCCTTAGCATTATTACATCCTGCAATTTCAGCAAACTGAGAACATATCCACACAGTATCATATGTTCATCTACTAGTTACAAAGAGTGACAACAACACTCTTCGTCAGCACTGCGATCGCAGATAATTGGCAGCAATAGACCATAGTGACCATCGATTCACATCATCATTGGAGTTAAACAATTTCCCAGAGATCAAATTCTTAGGCGATCAAGCATTGGAGTCTCCTGATCGTAGTTCTTCATCGTATCCAGATATAGATTCCATCCTCATGCCAAAATCGTGTGAATCGGATCATAAATCTTGGTAAGCTCGGTCTCGACCAATGGAATGAGAAATGAGGAATGACCAGAGATGTGGTATTCTGAGACCAGTCACATCTCACGCCCCTTTCAATAAACATCGACCAAGATCCAATGAGAGAGAATGCCAAACTCAAAATGTCTTTAACTTACACTGCTTGTGCCAAGGAACCAGATCACTTAAAGAACATCACCACATAGTGATTGACAAAATACAAGCCCGGTCAAATATGGATAATCCACAAATGAAAATCGTCAATCTCAAGAACTCTGTGATTGACAAGTGTTCAGCGGCTTCCTCTTTGTTGTACATATCTGGCCGAGCACCATTGAAGACAAGGCCACACCCGGCCAATACATAGACCGCTATCGATAATTGAAACAAGCAATTGAGTCACGAACACAAGGAATGAATATGGCCTATGTTTACCAACAACTGTCACAAAGCTTTCATTTTATATTGGCCGAGTAGGAGAAGTAGTAATATTCCAACTCATTGCATCACGCGAGATGACATCTCTTTAAGGCGACTTTGCCAAACCGGTCGAGCATTTCACTCTTCAATGTTTTGCATGCATGCGGACTATGTGCAGCTAACCATAAATATTATCTTTGTCACACTCTGACCAATTAGTAATTTGTTTGCAATCAATAGCCCAACAATACTTATTTATATTTTCCTCATATTATAATCTCCACGGAATCGTTACAATATTTGAAGTATTATTGTCATTAATTAGAATATATTTGCGTTGTTTTTCTGATGATCTTATTTCTCATAAATAAATCAAGGAGCAAGTGATAATATGTTATCGCATCTCAACAACTTAACATACGTGGAAGGCAAGCAATGCTAATTCACCACGTTCCATTTCCCTCCTATTAGCGCAGATCCGAAGCATGTGACCATTCACGCGAAGCATCACGTAACACAACGTTAGCGACAAGAAAAATTCACGGGGCACCCAAATCCGTCACTGCTGGCACATTCCAAGCGGAGGCTCCATTGTTGAACTCATATTTCAACACTACAGATTCCTAAAAGTTTGAATCTTCTCTGATACCATGTTGAAGTAGATCAGATTTGGAAGATATATATATCGATGTCTTTTGGCTTGCACTAATGATTTCTGTGTGTACCAATTAAATCGATATCAACTTGATGTATATATCATATGAGGAGGCATGTCTTCAAAGAGACATGCCTCCACATGAATTCCATTCATGTGGAATCACGCCTCTTTGAAGAGGCATGCTCCTCGCCAATAGATTGGTTGTTTATAGACAGTGATTACGACTTAATCGATTTCCATGCTTAACACCTAATTAGTTAATACTAAATCGATTTCCATAATCGATATTAGTTAGCATATGATCATAATCGATTCACAATCAGATTCAATACATTAGTTGATTCACATAATCAATTGCTCTTGATCGATCGAAGGCATTCGATCCATTTGATCATTCGATCAATAACATAAAAGATCGGTGGTTTGCAATGACAAATATAATTATCTTCAAAATTACACGATTTATATAATGACCATAATCGTGTATATATGTATTTAATTATTATATCCATATATATCATTAAATATATATACATGTTTATTCATAATCATGTTATGATTAATATGATCAAGGCAAATACATAGATCAATATATATGAAAGGATAGATATCAAATGTTCACTTATCCATTTGATTTCATCAGTTAGATTAATCTGACCGAAGCTACAAACATTAACACTCCCTCTTAGCTAGGGAGGATTAAATCTATCCAGAAATGATTCACAAATGTCAAACACTTATGAATTATCCAATTGATGCTGCAAATCATTGACAATATCTCTTGCCTCCATTTTAAAGGCCTTGTCCAATGGACCTCCAAATATAACCCCCACCTCCTGCAACTTGTGAAATCCTTGTGGTATGTCTCCATAAAGGATATCCTAAAACAGTTTTGAATTTATCGTTTCCTTATCCTCCCACTGAACTTTGACTAGTGACCATTCTTGCAATCTGATTTCTTGTTATAAGAAATTACATAAATTTAAATAAAAAAACTATAAAATACAAGCATACAAGTGCAAAATAAAGATACAAAACATAATAACACAGAGCTAAACTTGTTTCTTTTTTTCTTAATTTTTTTTTTTGAATTTTTTATTTCAAACTTGAAAAATCATCAAAATCTTAAAAAAAATCATTAAAAGACTCAAGAATAGGGTCAAATGCTTACCTTAGATGCTTAGATTTCCTTTGTGGAAGCTATTTGACACCCTGCGAATGATCCCCTTCTAAAAAAATCACCTACCCTTCAAAATGCTAAAATGGAGATTAAATGAGAAGAGAGCAAAATAGCAAACAAAATAATATGTTTTTACTATGAATTGCCTCATAAAGGTCCGTTTTAGGGTTTTGTGGAAAAATATTAAAAAAACACTTTAAAATGTATTTTTAAACTCAAAAAGTGCTTTAGGGTATTGTGGAATAATATTAAAAGAACACTTTAAAATGTATTTTTAAACTGTGTACTGTGTGATGTTTTCACCTTCTTTCATTCTGAGATCATCAAACTTTCCTCTAAGGCTTTCTGCCTTGGCTCTGAGAACATTTTTTTCACCACCATGTACAAGCTTCAATTTGTCCAACATCTGCTTTGCAATTGTGCATGCTTTGACATCTTCAAATTCAGCATCGAAGAGTGAGGAAGCAAGCTCTATCATCATGCAGTTGTGCTCATGCTTCTCTCTCATTTGTTCAAATGTGGGTGCTCCTGTGGGAAACACATATTCAGTATCTACGTATTGAGTAACATCATTTCCAATGCCTGATAAGTGGAGTCTTATTCTGCTTTGCCATGAAACAAAGTTGTCTTTGTTCAACTTGGGCACATCTCGTCTGTTCATCTTGTGATCTTTAGCTTGAGCTGTTAAACTCCCTTTCTAAGCACACAAGCTCTGATACCAATTGTTAGTAATAACTGAAAGGGCGGGGGGGGGGGGGAATCAGTGGCCTCAAAAATTAATCCTTAAATCAACCCTTCAAAATTAGTACCACAAATTATACCTTTAGTTATCTTCAATCCTATAAGATGAATGCCTTGGAATACTTATATCAAATATCTACTTTTTGGAATGCTTTGTAAAACCTTTTTCTTTATGTTTACCAATAAGCAGTCTTTCTATTTACCGAAACACAGTAAATAACTAGTGTATACCGATCAATCCAGAATAACTTATGTAAATTGTAAAACAGTAAAGTAATGAAACATAAACACATAACACATGGATTTTTAACGTGGAAACCCTGTTAAGGGAAAAACCACTGGGACCGGTACCCCAAATTTTCACTCTTCTGAAGTGAGCTCGGTTAAGAGCCAACCCTGTTAAAGGTTACAAACACACTGTTAGGTGTGAACTTGTTAGAGGATTTAAAAGATAGTTTGTCACTTAGTATCTGGCATCTAATGCTACCATCCTTGATCAAACACTCACTTGGCCTGTCAATAGGTATCGAGCATATCCAATGGTACTTTCTATGATCAAAATTTTTGATACTCCTTGGAATGTATCTCAATTAAAAGACTTTTAAGTCCTACTCGGTTAAGAGACTTGATGCTTCAATGGTTAAACTGAAACACTAAAGTGATATGTTCACACATACAACTTGAATTGCAGATTTTCAAATCTATTGCAAGTACATTACCTCTCTGGTCAATATAATCAATTTAATACCTTTTCTCCACACTGTTATGCTCTGTGATGCTGTTTCATTGTTCGTCGGTGTCTGCATAATCTAGCTCTTTCCTCAGCTTGTTGATCAGGTCTGAATGAAGACTTTCTTCTCCTTTAAAATCTCTTCAACATCTATTCTTTTTGTTCATCCCCTTCCACCACTTTCGTAATGAATTAGGTTGTCTCTTTATAGACATGATTCACTGTTTCTTGGCTTTCTTGATCTTGGTGTGATCCACAATTCTCGCCAATTAGATTTAAAGCAAAACTCCAGTTTTATCTCATAGAGATCTTCTTGCCAACTGGACAAAGAAACTTTAAATCCTTTACTTATCTCCAGTTTTATCTTGTCGATTAAAACAATGATAAGTATCTGTTAAGTCTATTTTTAGCTCTTGACAGCTAAGCATATTTTCATTTCTGAACTCTCTGTTTTGTTGGTCAATACTTCAGTTAGTCATCGGTGATAACTAACTGTTCTGTCGATGTGACTTCAGTTGTCTTCGGGATCTCTGTCCATCGGGCAACATTATAATTCTGTCCGTCGGGTTACTCTGTGCTTTGCTCGTCGGGCAACACTATGACTTTTCTCATCGGTAATGTTGTGCATTTTCTCATCGGGTAACACTGTGACTTTTCTCTTTTACTCTATCTATCGGTGTGCACTCCGTCGGTGTATACAGTCACTTTGTGAATACTTGACTTATATTCATTACTGATAGCATAGCCTTTGAATCATCAGTTATTTGAAGTCTTTGGCAGTATGTCCATGACCATATATATTATATCAAGTTGACATCAATGACAATACAATATATTAACTGATTTAATGCCTTGCATGATCATCAACTTAACCTCTTCAAACATTCAATCAATTATAGTTCATCAGAAACAACCATGGTACTCATTTGAGATCATTTTCATGGTGTTTTGACAAGAGTTTTTGGACTGGAATAATTTTATGTTGCTAGATCTAGGTTTTGAAAAAACCCCATTTTGGTGATTATTGTAATTTTGAAGAAGGATTTGACATATTTTGGTAGTGTTTGGCATTTTTCAGCTAGGGTTTGGAGGTCAGCTTTATATATAAGTATTTCAAGAGTAATTTACTACCTATACCAGTCGCCCACTTCATATTTCATCACCATTTAAGGTAGTCATGCTTTCCACTTGGTAATGGAATTCTATTTATGCACTCATGTATATGTGTAATCATTTTGATTAATTATAACCCTCATATTTGGAGGAACCTATTCACTATTGTAGTATTATTAGACCCATATCAGATAAGATATCATTGTATTTTTCATTGTTATTCAAGGAGAAATCATAAATTTATGGTGTGTTCCTTCATCATTTGTTTCCCATGTTATTGTTTATCATTCATATATGTTTACATATGATTTGGTATTGAAAACAAATATCAAACACAAATTCAAAACTCATAAATCAGATTTAAGACAATTAGCATGCCAATTGTTTTAATGAAATGTCAAACAATCAAAACTGAAAATTCAGGTCAAAATTAGCATGGGTTCTTAGAACACACGAAACCATTTATAGACCATATTGTTCCAATGTCTTATTTTCACATGTTGATTGAATCAAACATACACCATTTATACACAATGTGGTTGGCTTTTGCTTATGTCACACTGAGATACGTGATTAGCTATTATACATCTCATATATAACCATGGGGTTTGCTTAGACATATTTGACTTGTTCAAACCCACATCTTATGTAAACATGATGAATAATTTACATGTGGAACAATGTGATTAAATTAACCTCACAAGTACATGTATTGAGACTAACTAGCAAAAAACATTTATATATCTTATTGTAAGTATCATTTTCTTCTCTTGGCTCATTAACAGAAGGTCGTAAGTACATTCCACTAAAAACTAATGTTGGTGCATTGTGGGTCCTATTTTTTCTCTCCAATCCATTGCTTCTCTTGGCCCATTAACATAAGATCGTAAGTACACTTCATTAAAAAAAAATGTTGGTGCATTGTGGATCTCATTTTTCTCCTCCAACCCATTGCTCTAACTATGATGACAAGAAAACCTTCCATTTTAATTGTCATCATGAGCAGGGGCATACCAATGTGCACAATTCCTGAGACCATTTTACAAAGGCACACAATGATCGATCATACATGTACATAGTGACAAACTAGCAAATAAGAAAAGGTTTTGACTCTATTGCATGCACTTTACCATTATGTAGCTCACTAACATTTAGTTTTTTAGTGCATTCCAACCATCAAATTAATGTTGATGCATCCTAGACCTAGAATTTGATGGTCTAAATGGTTGTTTTTCCTCTTTGGAACCGTATATGACAGCTTAAATATTTATTGTACCATATGAATTGACATGCTATATATTTAGAAAACCGTATATATGACACTTTATATCATTAATAAATCGTAAAAAATATTATAAGTATTATATAGTATTTTAGTTTATAATATAACTAACATACCTGTATATATATATGGAACCAAATGGTTCAATAGATTGTTCATAATATATGAAGGAAATTTCAATAATGTAATTAAATAACATTGTTTACGCTCAAAATATAAGGCCTTGATGACATGTAACTGATTGAATGTTTGAAGATGTTAAGTTGATCACCAAAATGCAGAAGGATAATGCAAGACATTAAATTAGTTAATGGATTGTATTGTCATTGATGTCAAATTGATATAATCTGATCAAAGTGTCAAAGATTTCAGAGAATCAGAGAGATAAAGATTATGCTTTCAGTAATGCATAAAAGACAAGTATTCATTATGTGACTTCAAACACCGACGGTCAGTAGAACCCGACGAACAGAGTTCACCGAAAGTCAAGTCACAATGATGCCCAAGCAAAAACATTAACGAGCATTACCGACAAGCAGAATCACAAGCATAACCGACATCCAGAATCATAGTGTAAACAGATGGAGAAGCCTGAGGAGAACTGGAGTGTTGACCGAAGCTATCAACAAGTTAAACACCAAAATTAAATTGAGTTTAGAAATGACAAAATATCTAGCTGGCAGAGATAAAATATGGACTTAACTGGAAGTTATCTTTGTTTTCATCGACAAGATAAAGCCATAGATAAGTAAAGGATTTAAAGCTATTTTGTCCAGTTGGCAAGAAGATCTCTGTGAGATAAAACAAGATTTTTGTTTTAAATTTAATTGGTGAGAGTTGTGGATCACACCAAGATCAATAAAATCAAAACTTGTAAAAACAAAAGGTGCACTTTTGATTGTCACCACCATTTTCCGCCAATAGGTGATCTCACCAAGTTGAAAGGAAGAGCGTTGACATAAATGCAATGTGCAACTTTTTCCTCTGCAATGTCTCTCGCTTCATTTAAATGTCTTGTCCAATGGGCCTCTTTTGTGGGAAGGAGTGAGGTCTTCTACTTGGATAGAGAGTGTCTCGAAGAAAGAATGTTGAAAGGCCATTACTTGTTGAGAATTTGTATGTAAAATCATTGATTTTTTCTTTACTAAAGCATGAGATCTTAGTTTTTCTCTTTCAACCACAACATCAGCTTCTTCTTGTTCTCTAATGAATGCCATAATTTTTTCATTTGACAGCCCCTTCTTATTTGGCTTTTCATATACTCTAATCCCTTTCCCACCAATTCCACAAAAGTGAAGTCACACTTGATAATACGAGCTCGTAAAGTTGGTTTTACCCTCATTACAATTACAAAGGTATTACCCACCTCCTAGAAGTTGTTCAAGCATCGTCGTATGTCTCTATAAAGGAGATGCTTTATCGATTTTATATTTATTGTTTGCATCCACACCCATTGAACTTGAACTACTGGTCATTCTTGCAATCAGATTTTGCTATTTTAAGAAATTATACAATTTTAAATTAGAAAAAAAATGCAAGCCTACCATTTGTACAAACTAATGAAAGTTGAAAACGAAGATAAATAAATATTATAACAAATAGTGAAACTTGTTTCTTTCTTTCTAAAAAAATTTAAAATTACTTAGAAAAATCATCAAAAACTTGAAAAAATTGTTTAAAGATTAGAGCACAAGTTAAAATGCTTACCTTAGATGATTAAAGTCCTTTGTGCAAGCTTATTTTTCTTCCTTTGGCACTCTTCAATCGTTCACTTTGAAAAAAATCAGCTGCCTTTCGAAATGCCAAAAACGAGAAGAGAGAGAGTGAATAGAGCAAAATGTTATGTGTAGCATGAAATGATTCTTTTAGGAGCGTTTTAGGTTTTCAATGCGAAAAAAGGGTAAAAAAATATTTTATATTTATTATTTGTGTCTGCTGGCTACTGGCAGGGTCACCCTAGTATGCCTTGGGTGTGTCTTGCATGCCCCGAGTTCCTCATGGGTAAGCACTCGCACACCCACAAACCTGGAGCATTTGGGGCATACCCTTGAGCGTGTAATGTCCCCTTTTTAGGGCACATTATTTATGTGCCTCGTTAGCCGTTTTATCGTGGCCTAATAGGCTAACCAGGGTTTGACTGGGGTCAGTTTGATATTTGGCCTAGGGAATTCCAGTTTCAGGCATATCAGAGTAGTTTTTGCAGGGTTTCCAGATACTTACTATTTATAGTAAGTCATCAGAGTTCAGTATTTGGGGCATTTTAGTAGTGGACTTGGAGCGTATCGCCGAGAGCTTTCCGGCAAGCTATCACACGTCTTATTCCGAGTTCGTCTGGTCATCCATTTTAATGTCAGAAGATTTCTTACTTTATTATTATGTCACTTTATTATTAATTGGATGTATTACTTTAAAGTGACAAAAAGTGAGAATATGAAAGGATAGAAAAGTGGGGAAGCTAAAGAGTCACAACTGCAGCTTTAAAATAAGACTTGGAGCCTCATTGTGATATGCTTAGTTTTTGATATGATATTTTATCTCTTGGAGATATCAGGAAGCTTTCAGCTTTCGAATTCAGCCTTCAGGACGGAAACCCTTTTGGCTCATAGGTGGATTGGACGTAGCCCCAGTTCGTCTACGGTGCGGATTCACATCAGAGTTCGCCATTGTATTCACAGGTTCTTTTCTGTTGATTGTCATTTTGCTGAATATTATAGTTCAGATTTTGGATTGTGGAAATCCCGTGTTATTGTATTTCTGTTGTATAATGCGATGACATCTCTGAGGTTTTTAATGGAATATATATTGCTGGTTGTTTATTGTTGAATCCATGTTTTATCTGCATGAATTTACTTGTTAAATCTGCATGAATTTACTTGTTAAATCTGTATGAGTTATATTTGAGGAAATTTAGGAAAAATCCCGGTTTGGGACATTTCAGTGGTATCAGAGCTGGTTTTCTTGCCAGCCTATGGGGTTTATTCAGAAACGAATCTACAAAAGGGTTTTTATGAGTGCAGAAATCAGTGTTAGTTGATAAGCATTCTTAGTTTCAGTTGTAGTAAGCAGGAGGATAAAACTCTTTCTAGAATTTGGGGTATAATAGTAAACGCTAGTTTACACATCAAGGCAGACTTCGTATTTCCTTTCTAAGAGCTAGTAGACACATAAACTGCTCACTTAGCAAGAGAAAGTTTCCAGTTCTCAAGGAATTTTATTAAATCGAGGTGTTAGCAATAGACGGTGTACTCCTCGCATTTTGAAGGAACCTCCGCATCACTGTGGTGAATATATTTGGTGCGGCTTGGAGGTGGTCTGTCCCAGCTGTGGTGATCGGACCGCTTAGTGGTTGACAGCTCTCTAGCTGGAACGCGTGCAACATTCCTGTACTCCTATCGTGTGATAACGTATTGCCTATAGGCGCCTCCTCTCAGTTTCTACGTGAACTAGAAGCGTATTGGAAACAGTTATAGATTCTCGCGAACACCATTACATTTCCAGGCATCAGCGTAAGAATCTACCGAACACAGGACATTGTCTGCCATTGTCGTGTAAGAGGTGGAAGTATCAGGTTCAACAATGTTAATCTGGAAGTGGTCATTATCGGGTTGCTTAGGGACTCCCCGCCTGGGATTGTTATTTACTGTGGATGCGTGGAAGTTAGATGGGCTCAATGATTTCACATGGGAAATAGACTATCGTGGTGTGGCTTCCAGTCACAAGCGTTATATATATATATATCTGCAGCGTTGCATCTTGCCATTCCGTCTTTCACCTGTCGGTCTGGGTAGCTTGGTATCTAGCAACTCGTGGAATGTTGGGAAGGAACTCGGTTCACACAGGAAAGGAAGCACACAGCTTATCCCACCTCTGTTACATTCCATGCTGATTGGAGTCATCTTGACTAGTGTCGCGTGGATTGGGAGGTAGTTCAACGTTGACGTGAAAGCTCTCACACATGGATATTTAATCGGGAAGTGTCGTCTTGTTGAGGAAGAATCAACACGCAGATTCGGGGTGTTGTGAGTTTTATTTTCTCTATGACATGAGTCTTAGTGTTCTCCGTTGGGCGTGGAATACATTTGGGTGTGCTAGTATCCGCCATCATACTGGGTGAAGATCATATTGGGTGAAGAAAGTATCGGTGTGCATCACCGTGTGGGTGTAACCTCAACAGGTAGTAGCAGTCCTCGCATGGGAAGAACCCTGGCATTTCCCCACGACTTATGCAGCCCACGACATTTAGGAAGGCCGACGAGTTGGTCTCCAGCAGCTCCCGCGTGGTCTGGAGTGGTGTAACAAAGTTGGACTGGTTGGGTGGAGCGATCACAAGTCTGAGATCGCGTGAACTTCTACAGTAGCTGGGAGTCGTGACAACTATAACTCAACCCATAGCTTGCAGACTGGGTGCGGGGCACAGCACCAACAGTCGTCAGGGTTGAACGCACCTATGCAATACATCCAGGTTGCATTATGTTGTATGTATAGCGTTGAGAAAACTCATTGACACACCTTCAGCGTGAATCTGCTGGGCCAAGGACTTCGAGTGGCATTCGCAGGTGCACGTTTATGTTGTTTTGTGTACACTTATTTAATGCTATGAGATAGGCATAACTTTGGTCTTTGAATGTGTGACTGTGGCTGTGATCCTATATTAATTGTTATCTGAAACCAACGAGTGTGTGAGACCTTAAACAGTTGTCTTTATAATATATCATTGCTGGGAGAAATTGTATGGTGAGCATGTTATGGATTTAGATGCCCATCTTATGCTGCATATTGAGAATTTATTCAGTGGCAAATCACATTTATAGGGGAACTAGATTAATGACCATAACCATACTTGGAAATCAACATCCAATTTAGAAGTTAGGCAGTCAAGGTGCAGAGAAAATACAGCTAGCATACGTGACAATCTGTTTGAGAAAATTCTTGTGGGAATAGACTGTATGACTGAATGCACCCAATATTCATGAATTGAATTTACATATTTATTCTTGCATCTATTATCCTATATTGAGGAATTATGCAACAGCAAGGCACGTTTATGTTCTGTTGAAACTAGTCAAGTATCCATTCTCAGCAATTAAAAAATTGGCAATATTATTAAATTCTTGGGGAATTTATGAAGAAGGGATATTCAGACTTTCTTAGACAAGGCAAACAATCTCCCCTATGAATCTGAAACTCTCGCAGTCAAAATTTAATAACGCTCAACCAGAGAACATTACAGTACATATTGCAAATTTTGGTGAAGAATAGCAGGGAATTTACTGTTGAAGTTCTTAATTATGAGCAAAGGAGAGTTCAAAAAACTTTCCAGGATGTTTTGTGGATCATTGATGTGCTGTTGAGATACAGATTATTGAAGTAGAGTTGGAAATCTTGTTGGCGGATTTTGTCTTGAGTCAGCAAGTCAAGATCATTACAGTGCGTCGATTTGGTGAAAATCCAGTTTGGGAAAAAGTTGGTACAAGCAGGGCAGCATAAAGCAGATTTGGCCAAGGTTGTCACAATTGGGATTGGTTCTCAGTTTGAACTGCAGGATAGGTCACGATGGAGAGATCGTTTAGCAACACACAAGTATGGAAGGATCTTGCTAAAGTACAGCGAGAGCCCAAATTTCACAACCTGATGAAAGGACAGAAATACTCAGCATGTATGATGAGTGTAATACACTGCATCCACGGGTTCAGAGAGATTTAACCTTTTCTAACTTCTTGGACTTTCATCCAAAGCTTCAACGCAAAACTTTAATGGAAAAGAAGCAGTGTCGGGATTTGGCTCGAGATCTACTTGCACAAGACAGGTGCCAAAATTTATATGAAGAGTTTCCAGCTTTCATTACTCAACCTATAAGCGAACAAAAAACTAAGTCAGTTGAAGAAAAGCCTTATGAGGTTGACGTTGAAGCAGGAGATTGCAAACCAAATATTGAACCAATGCATGAAGGGGAGGCTAAAGAAGAGGTGGTAAATATACAGGTTACGGAATATGAGGAATCATGTGATTTCTTTAGCAGTGCATCACGCATGCATAATGATGAATTGGATGAACAATCTGAGAGTGCATTTCAAAATGATAGCGATAAGAAGCTTGCCTTGATGAATCAGCTGAAAGTGAATAACGATGCTATTACTGCAGCTCTTGTTCACCATGATAGCACTCACTAGATCATTGAGGAACTTTACAGGAAAGCTTAGAAAGAAACTGGACAAGATGATATAAGGATTGGATCCTATGTTGCAGATTTACAGGAGGTCAAAATAGCATTTGAGGTTTCAAAATCAGAATATCTATGTTTATTGTCAGATCGCGACTACCTATTACAGGTTGCAGAAAATTATGGTGAGCAGTTGAGAGGGAAAGATGACGAGGTTAATAAGCTCAACAGAGAGCTTAACATTGCTCAGGAAACATTGGAGCACACACGTCTTGCTCTTCGGGAAGCAAGGAATCAGATTGTTACCTCCAGTCAGGACAGGGAACAGGATGACAGGGAAAGGTCCGAATTCTTTCGGGATGTGATTCTGGAACTCGATAGCATACAACGGACATATGACTTGGATTATTATCCCAAAAGATCTTTGGATCATCCAGAGTTTCTTAATGAGTTGGATAACTTTCAGGCGATCAACAATTTCTTGTTTGAGATGGATGTTGATTTGATATTTGATAATCCTTTCTTCGAGCTAGATGAGGAAGGTATCTCCTATCCCCATAACGAGGATGAGGTCAATTACAAAATTTGGGACCCAGGGTCAACTGTTAGTGGTGAATTCTGGTCACCAGGTTGGAGTAGCGGGATGAACTCAGTTGCTGTACAGTGTGGTTCTTACATCGGCACTCCAGGATGGGCAGTTATGTCTTGTGGCATGATGGGTGATGTGCCTTTCCGTGCACTACCTCTCGTTGATGATGAGGTGTCTCGTTTTCCATTCAGCCCACCTACGGGGAGCTTTCTTTCCCGATCATTGCAGAGGTGTGGAGTGAGTGATTGGTTTGACACGCTTCCCTTCATGAAGGAGGAAGCCATGTCCAGGAGTGTTGCTAGTTTGCTTCTTCAGAACAGTCACCGATTTGGGATACATGTAAGAGGGGCAATGTTGTGGCAGTTGGACATTTTGGACATACCACCCATTATGGGTATGGATCGACAGGATATTATAGACAGCTGGGAAGGTGGATGCCCTTTTTTGTTTGTGGGACCCAGGAGGAACAAACCATGGTTAGTAATAATTCAGGGAGCTGGTTGGCATAATGTTGAGTTCCCACCTTCACTTGACCTTAGTGGTGCTTGTGATTTTAGTTGGAGTGAGGTTCTCAGTTGGATTGAGGATCTTCTCGTGGATGATAATAACACATGGCAGGGTGATTTGACTGATCATGCACATGGTGTGATTTGGGATCCCAGTATTAGTATGACTGATGCATTGCTGATTTGGGAAAGTAATGAGTGGCTTCGCCTTACAGGTCATGTTTCTATCAGGATGGCACAACAACAGAGTGGGGCAACCCCCTTGAGGTTGGTATGGGATCCAGGCATTTTGGGTCATAGCATGCAAGTATCGATTGCTTGAGGGCAAGCAATCTCCGAGAAGGGAGGATTTGTAATGTCCCCTTTTTAGGGCACATTATTTCTGTGCCTCATTAGCCGTTTTATCATGGCCTAATAGGCTAACCAGGGTTTGACTGGGGTTAGTTTGATATTTGGCCTAGGGAATTCCAGTTTCAGGCCTATTAGAGTAGTTTCTGCAGGGTTTCCAGATACTTACTATTTATAGTAAGTCATCAGAGTTCAGTCTTCGGGGCATTTTAGTAGTGGACTTGGAGCGTATTGCCGAGAGCTTCCGACAAGCTATCACACGTCTTATTCCGAGTTTGCTGGTCATCCATTTTAATGCCAGAAGATTTCTTACTTTATTATTATGACACTTTATTATTAATTGGATGTATTACTTTAAAGTGACAAAAAGTGAGAATATGAAAGGACAGAAAAGTGGGGAAGCTGAAGAGTCACAACTGCAGCTTTAAAAGAAGATTTGGAGCCTCATTGCGATATGCTTAGTTTTTGATATGATATTTTATCTCTTGGAGATATCAGGAAGCTTTCAGCTTTCGAATTCAGCCTTCAGGACGGAAACCCTTTTGGCTCATAGGTGGATTGGACGTAGCCCCAGTTCGTCTACGGTGTGGATTCACATCAGAGTTCGCCATTGTATTCACAGGTTCTTTTCTGTTGATTGTCATTTTGCTGTATATTATAGTTCAGATTTTGGATTGTGGAAATCCCGTGTTATTGTATTTCTGTTGTACAATGTGATGACATCTCTGAGGTTTTTAATGGAATATATATTGCTGGTTGTTTATTGCTGAATCCATGTTTTATTTGCATGAATGTACTTGTTAAATCTGTATGAGTTATATTTGAGGAAATTTGGGAAAAATCCCGGTTTGGGACATTTCAGAGCGACCTTGGACCTAGACGAAGTGGGTGTGGGTGCAGGAGGAGAAAACAGCATACCCTACAACTTAGATCCTATTTTAAGACTTCTAGGGAATAACCCCTAGGTTTTGCAGAGCTTAAAGAAGAAGAGGATTTGCCCTATTCTTATGCACCAGTCCATAACTACCCCCTCTTTCTGGATGTATCACTCTCTCCTGGAAATACCTTGTTTCCCTTGTCTCACTTTGGGTTGTGATGATAGAGAGGACCTGCACTTTTTTGTAGCTAGCATAATCTTCCTCTTTTTTTGTTGTTTAAATAAAGTTGTTAGCTGACAGCATGGCAATATAGACAAAATTCTGGATTTGGAAGATAAAGAAGTGATCTTGGGGACAAACGGAGTCTTGAAGCAGCATGTGTAGTTGTGCAATAGGGAAGCACAAAGTATCTGATCAAATGAAAGAATTTTCAAGTGTTAAGATATTATATTGGAGGATGGTTGTTTCTTGCAGTAGCATTTGGCAAATGTTCGAGTGAAACATTCTTTCTGAAGTGGGTGTCTTATTAAGACACTATTTCTTTGCTTATGAAGAAGCCAACCTGAGTTGCATAAATCCAGATTTATAATTTCTTGGTCATCAGCCTGCTTAGGACCTTGATGTTGCTCCATCCTAATTTTATCTAATTTTTCGGTACTAGGTCGTCATTTGTTAGGCAAGAAATCACATATTCTGACTCTTAGGCTGTGGTCCCATCAAGGGGCTTTAGGAACTACTTTAATGGAGCAGGGGGTTCCATAAGGCCAAAAAAATGTCACAGGAGTAATTAGAATCTTTTCCTGACAAACAGGAGCCCCTTCTTTCTAGTTTGTAATTTTGAGTGGGTGCATTTGGGGTGGGGCAAGAAATTGACCCCACCAACTTAGTAAATTTTCTACCACTTGTCAACCATCGGGAATTTTTAGGTTCCCACAAATTAATTTTTTTAATAATTTTATATTTATCTATTCTTTTAAATTGAATATACGAAATAATCAAATTAATGAGACCACCAGTTTCTGTAAATTTTGGATCTTAGCATTACATGATTTGTCAAATCACTTGCTTTAATATATTGCTAAAAAATCTCAGCAGCCACACACTTAATCAAGCTTTTTAAGAGGCCATCCACTGTAAATCTAATATCTACATAGTTCACTTATTTCATTGCTATATGAAGATCTGTTCTGTTATATCTGCTATATTTTGTTGTTGATATTTTGCTATTTCTATGCATCCTATTGAATTGGCCACGAACAGTTGTTGATATCGGAAGAATCTGTCATTTCTGCAGTAATATTTGTGAACAAGCAATAATTGAATATAGTGAGATTATTTCAGAGATATGTCTGAATCTCAAATTGTTCCATTTCAGAATTTCAAGAAAATAATTCTTAGCTCTGTTCATAAAAATATTGAGGTTTTACCCTTATAATCTATATCAGCTTCCCCACAAACCCAATCTCAACGTTCTGCTGGAATGAACTTATATATTATTAGTTTTCCTGCTGGACAGTGTATGCGAGTTTTATTCTAATGCTTTGTTTCATTTTCGTTACTATCTACTGACACACATTAATCTCTCAAGCACGCATCTCCTCCCATCCATACCTTTTTCTTTCATGCATCAGTATTTGAGGACTTTCTAAATTTTAGATCACCCATCAGTAAACCTGATTTAGCAAATATAGTATCAACAACTAAATTATGTCAAATGAACATCCATTCAGAACAACCCATTTCAAGCACCAAATATGAATAAAAAACAGATTGTCAAACCTTTTGGAATTTCCTGATTTTATACTTGCATTGAACATGCAGGTCCTGGATCGCACAGAAAAATTTATTCAACCTGGGCATGATGTTGTACTTGTTGTAACAAGAATTCAAAATATTTTCAACCCAAAACTACAAATTAACTTCCTAAAAGCTCAACGGGATCTCTTCAAACCAACATCATCAGCGCATTTACTATTTCATGGGACAAATGATGCTGGTGTTGAAGGTATAACACGGAATGGATTTCGGTTGCCAGCAGCGAATACAAAGAACATGTTTGGACGAGTAAGTACACATAATATTCAAAATTTTGGGGTAATTCGTAATTCACTCTTAATTCAAATGATAATAATTTGCTATTGTTGGTAATGAGCTTCCAAAGTTGGGTTTACGTGTTCACAGGGATGTTATTTTGCTACTGACTCAACAAAAAGTGCCCAAGATATATATACGAAGGGTAGTAACAAGCTCTTGCTGTGCGATGTTCTTCTTGGTCGCACATGGACGTAAGTACCTTGTGTTATTTAGCTTCATATTTTACCAAAAGATAAACTTATTACTATTTAGAGCAAGCGTATCTATTTCTAGAGTAATGCAGTTTTACTGTAATATAATGGCTCGCGAGAGAAAATGTGATCGGTGCATTGCAAAACTTTCAGAGTGCAAGAAGATCATCCAGAGATGGATAAAGATGAAATCAAAAGGAAAGGATACGATTCTTTGTTTTCAAAGAGAGGTGGCAGGGGCACGGGCGGCACACTCCACGATGAATATGTGATATATAATCCTCATCAGGCAATCCCTCGATATATTGTACACTATAAAAGTCAGCGAGAGCCACAAGTTCTGCATGCGCATAATTTTCAGAACAACTTCACACGGATTTTATATGAACCATCCTTAACTTATAACGATAACGATCCTGGAGAGTACCATTTCCGACAAGCAGAGTCCCAATTCTATAGAATGTCTAGCAGGCGTGACCAAAAGGTAAGTTTTATCACAAAATGGATGTGCATGATGCTTCTTGAAACTACTGAAATGGAATTATAATTTTAAGGATTTCCACAACTAGCCTGTGCTATTAGCCTGTGCTATTAGCTTATCCAATGGGCTCCTTATTCTTGCTGTTTCTCTGGTAACCATTTCTTGCATTTATCTGTCCTGCGAGATTTTTATCACTTTCCCCATCTTAGTAGATTTTATGATTTCGAATGCAACCAGGTTAAGAAGGTGGAGCTCATCTTAAATAAAATTCTGCAAGACCGTTATGACACCGCAAAGCAAGAGCTTCAGAAAAGTCAGGTCAAAGTGCGGGAGAAGTTTGTATTCCATGGTACAGATAAAGCTGCCATTGAAAAGATTGTCCAAGAAGGTTTCAGGATAGGGGGCCAAGGTGTCAGTGTGAGAAATGGGGCTGCATATGGAACAGGGGTATACACAGCTCTAGATCCTGATATATCAGTAGGTTATAGCAAGGGGTCAGGGATGATGCTTCTATCTCTTGCTCTGGTTGGTCAGGAAGGAACTCATTATAACGAAGGGGGTTCTGCCGATGTCTATGTTCTTCACAATGCTAATCATCTGCTTCCTAGATATATTGTACACTTTGCCAACAATTAAAGAGGATAGTTTTATTTAAAATGAGTCTTATGTTGGCCATAAAATTTTGTAGTATACCTAGAAACTTTACTATAGCAATTTTGCTTCGTTCTCTGTACATACAAAAAACAGGAAAAACACCCGAAATTGTTTTCCTTTTTTCAAGTTACAACTTTCAAGAGTAATTTGCAGTGTTTCGACCATTTTCTCAGACCATTAGACTATTTGATATTCGTTTAACTATAAATTTCACAATTAAGATCTATATTAGCAAATTTCAGCTTCTTCCGATTTCTTGATATCTTTATATTGAAAGTGGGGTCAAGGTTGAGGTTCTAATATGAATGCGTTGACTATAAGTATACTTTCAACTATAAATTTTACAATGAAGATATATAATAGCAAAGAAAAAGAGGAAATTTCAACTTCTTCCGAAACCTTTACTCTGAAAGTAGGATCAAGGTTGAAGCTCTAACATGAATGTGTTAATGGTCATGGAAAGTCCTATAATCCAGATATTGCCGTCTTCGAATTTGCAGGATTTGTACCTATAATCAGACATGGACTCACAAAATCATTTGACTGGCACATAAGAAGCTCTTAGTACACAAATATATTGCTTTGCATTCCTTTTCAATTCAGAGTTCTTTAATTCCATCTTTATGTATCTATTTCTTTTTAATGTATCTATCTAATTTTTTTTAACGTAATAACAGCCCTTAGGTTACTACTTAATTATTGTTTTTTCAATTCTGAAATAATAACGTAATTAATCAGGGATCCTCTATCTAATTTAGAAGTTCCACATTCATAAACTTTCAACTACAGTCATTACTTACACTAGAATGCGGTAACCTTCCATGTAAGAGTCATCCTTAGACATATACCTAATCTTTGAGGGTTTATTTATGATGAACTTGGTTATGTATTCTTATATAGAGCTTGAAGTTTTGTCATTTGTACACCAAAGATTGAGAAAACATCCTTTCTTGTTATACAAGATCCTTGATTTTTCTTTTAAATCACAACTATTCATTGAGTTTATATTTTCAATTTAATCTAATCATGATAGAATGCTAACAAATAGATTACAATCAAATGTTGGCTACATGACAATATTAGTATACAAACACATGTAATGAAAACACAATAGTTATATCCAAAAAGTTGGGAATCAGTTTTGGTTTGATACTTACATTTAATTGAGTTCAATGATTTAATTTAATTTAATTAAAATCTATCTAGCATTGACTTTAATATAATCAATTAAGTTAAATATCTTTATGCTTAAAGGGGACATAAGAACTCAAGTGTGGATTAAATATATTAATGACATATAGTATTTAATTATTATGCCAAGCGAGGTGCCAACATATAGAGGTATAAGAATATTATAGTGACTTTTTATTAATGAAGAAATTATATGGTAGGGTCGCTTTATTATTATTTCTCTGTTACACGAGATCCCCGACTTTTCTTTCAAATCACAACTATTCATTGAGTTTATATTTTCAATTTAATCTAATCATGATACAATGCTAACAAATACATTACAATCAAATGTTGGTTATGTGACAATATTAGTACATGAATACATGTAATGTCCCTATTTTTGTGTCTTCCTAAGCATCTATTATGTTTAGAGGTTAGCCTATTATTAATGGTCCCCGTAGGCTAATGTAGTGATTAGGGGTCCTTTGAGGGCGATTCAATGTTATTTAGCTAAATCTTTGGGTGTCTATTTCAATATTCTCCATTCTAGTTTATTAGTTTATTTGTGGTTGGCCTACTAGAGGTCTTTCAAGCATCATTTATACACACTATTTTTAGTAAGTCACTTGGACGTTTGCATTCATATTTACTATATATGGTAAGTCATCTGGATGGTCAGAGAACACAATAGTTATATCCAAAAAGTTGGCAGAATCAGTTTTGGTTTGATGCTTACATTTAATTGAGTTTAATGAATTAATTTAATCTGATTAAAATCTATCTAGCATTGACTTTAATATAATTAATTAAGTTAGATATCTTTATGATTAAAGGGGACATAAGGGGTCAAGTGTGGATTTAATATATTAATGTCATCAAGTATTTAATTATTATGCCAAGCGAGGTGCCAACATATAGAGGTATAAGGATATTAAAGTGACTTTGTATTAATGAAGAAATTATATGACTCGCTTTATTATTATTTCTAATCATGATACAATGCTAACAAATACATTACAATAAATGTTGGTTACGTGACAATATTAGTATATGAACACATGTAATGTCCCCATTTTTGTGTCTTCCTAAGCATCTATTATTTTTAGAGGTTAGCCTATTATCAGTGGTTCCTGTAGGCTAATGTAGTGATTAGGGGGCCCTTTGAGGGCGATTCAAGGTTATTCAGTTGAGCCTTTGGGTGGCTATTTTAATACTCTCCATCTTAGTGCATTAGTTTATTTGTGGTTTGCCTTTTATAGGTCTTTCAAGCTTCATTTATACACACTACTTTTAGTAAGTCACTTGGACGTCTGGGTTCATATTTATTATTATGGTAACTTATTTGGACGGTCAGAGAACACAATGGTTATAACCAAAAAGTTGGCAAAATTTGTTTTGGTTTGATGCTTACATTTAATTGAATTTAATGATTTAATTTAATTTAATTTAATTAAAATCTATCTAGCATTAACTTTAATATAATTAATTAAATACATTTATGATTAAAGGGGACATAAGGGGTCAAGTGCACATTTAAAATATTAATGTCATAAAGTATTTAATTATTATGCCAAGCGGGGTGCCACCATATAGAGGTATAAGGATATTAAAGTGACTTTATATTAATGAAGAAATTATATGACTAGGTCGCTTTATTATTATTTCCCATATGCAAATCAAATAATAAAATATTAAAAGTGGAAAGTTTAAATAGGGTTCCCAAAAACTAGAAACTTCATGAGAGGATTATGAAAGGAGATATGGGGAAGTTATTTGATATATTTGGTTTATTTTATTTTTCTCACTAAGAAGTTTGGGAGCTTGACTTTAATATAGGAAATTTGAGGACGAAAACATTTGGAGTTTCTCGGTGGTTTGGAAAGAAATCCAAATCCATCTTAGGTATGAATTCATCCGGAATTCACCATTGTGCTCATTATCAGTTTTTTAGAGGTTTCAACAAGAAATCTCTTTGGAGTATTTGACACGAATTGAAGATAATTGTAGTTTTGATCATGACACAACTGTAACATTCATTAGGCAAAATTTTCATGGTGTTTTGTGTTTTGACAAGGGTTTATGGACTGAAATAATTTTATGTTTTTGGAGTTAGGGTTTTAAAATACCATTCTGGTGATTGTGGCAATTTTTAAGGATTTGACATATTTTGGTAGTGTTTGACATTGTTTAGTTAGAGTTTGGAGGTCAACTTTATATATCAGAATTTCAAGTTATTTGCTTCCTATTTTGGTTAACCACTTCATATTTGGTCACCTTTTAAGGCAATCATGCTTTCCACTCAGTAATGGATTTCTAATTATGCATCTGGGTAAGTGTGTAATCATTTTGATTTAATTATAACCCTCATAATTGAAGGAACTTGTTTGTTGTTGTACTACTATTAGACCTATATCAAATATGATATTTATAATTTGACATTGAAAACAAATATCAAACTCAAATTCAAAACTCATAAGTGAGATTTCAGGCAGTTAGCATGCTAGGTGTTTGAAAAAATGTCAAACAACCAAAACTAAAAATTAATGCTAGGATTAACAAGAGCTATTATAGTGGTATCAAAGTTGTGACATTGCCAACTTGTAGGTGAATTTCATAGTTTTGATTTTAGATTGAAGCATGTCATCAAAAGACAATCAATGGTTAGCCAAGTCTCTACATGAAGCTGGTAACAAATGGAGCATTCAACATCAACTAAGAGATGGTGTCTTCAACAATATGAATGGGATAGGTGAGTGTTTGTGCTTGGTGGAGCAACCACCTTTATATTTTTTGTAGTTAGCACTTGCTCCTGTAGTTAACTCTTTAAAGCAACAAATGTTGTTGAGATTATGAGAATTTTGGTACCTTTAGTAACCTATTATGATGACACTATGAAAGATGTATTGCATTTGATTGTTAATAGTTTACATTATCTGGATGACTTCGTTAGTCCTAATTACTCAATAAGGGTTGCCATATTGAATATATTTGTAGAAAGTAGAGTAAGGAACCTTCTGTTGGATTTGGAGATGCAAGATTAGATCTACAATATGTTTCATCATTTCTTCATCACTATCAGGAATGAACATGATAATATGTCATTGCAGCAATAAGGAAAGTTATGGTTATGTCTATCAATGAGAGTGATGCTCTCTCCCAATGTGTCTTATCTTTACTATTGGTTGTTTGGAAACAAGAATGGGCAATTTCATCAGTTGCATATGCAGTGGTCCATAGTGTGTTTAAATAATGTGAGGGGAAGCTTAATTCTCACTTGAATAAAGAGGAGGAGATGAAAGAATGTGTTGAAGAGAATGCCATCTCTCATAGTGGATGTGGAATAGATTTCTAGGGAGTTTGCAAAGAAATATAGAATGAGGAAATCATTTATGATTCCAAAGAGGATGAAGATGAAGCCTCATGCATTTCATCTATTACAAATTAATGCATTGATGGTAACATAGACTCCAATCTTGCTAAGACAACAAAGGAAGGGTGCTCAAGTTTTGTTGTGGGTGATGTAGAGTTCAACATTGAAAGTGTAATAAAGGAATGAATTATTCTCATTAGGATGCCAAGTGCAAGGAAACAATAGAATATAACTATGTTTTGATACAAAATGTCGATGATGATATTTTTCTATTTGGAAATAATGTTGTCGTAGTTGTAAATCAACAAGTGTGTAGATAAGGTGACATATAAGATAGTCAATTTCTCTAAGGACAATCAAACACTCCATCATATGACTGATTTTTCTCATACATCCAAAATTGTTTCACCTATAAGACACTTTGTTGACACATAAGGAATGATTGAAGAATGCTTTTAGGATGTACGATTAGAGAAGAGACAAAAAGGACTCAAAGAGGAATTTTTACATTTGCAGGTGATCAAGGAAGAGATAAAAACTATAAAATTAGATTATCTATATCTTATTTTAGTTCAATATCAACAGAGATTTATTTTGAGGCATTGAGGAAGGAAGTAGACACCCTTACTTTTGAGCTTTCAAATACTAGGGACACCCTAAAGAATACCCTAGTGGCACTACGTGAAATAGAAAATTAGGTAGATGAGCTTGGCTTAGAATTGACCTTATCACATTCTTCTTTAGCTCAATTAGAAATCCCATCTTCTATGGCATCAAAAACTAAGATTTAACATTTAGATAAAACAAATACGGAGGACCAACAGGTGATAAGTGTAGATGATGTTCTTCATGTGGGAGATTTAGTACATGAAGATTTTGATTGTAGCTATGAGATTTTTTCCTTAAAAAATGTGGCAGGTGAGCATGATGCTTATTGTAATTTAGTCGTGGAGGAAACTTAATATCTCATTGGAAATAATGATGAGAAAGCACATCAAGAGTTTGAAATCTTGAAAGTGGAGGAGAAAGATTCACATGGAATTGCAATTTGCAGCCATGAAGAAAGGATTTTAAAGAGACTACATTTGAGTTTTGGTAGGTTACACCTCTTGGAATAGCTCTTAAGTGCAAGTACTCAATGGAAAAAGAAGTTGCACAAATCTTAGGCCATTTTGATATCGTAGATAAATCCATTGAATACCTCATCTCTTAGGTCATTTTGATATCACAGATAAATCCATTGAATACCTCATCTAGATAGGTCACTTTGACGAGAGATGAAATAGGCCTAGGGATGGAGTCTCAACATTGAGTTTACAAACACGTAGACACACACTTGAAGTGATAAAATCATATTACTTATGATTTATTTCAAGTAGAGACCATGTCATCATGTTTGCAAGACATCCAAATAGAACATTTGCAGGGAAAGAGACACAAGAAGCTACTTCAAGGGCTATAAAGATTGAACAAATTAATGATGGAGTTTATGATGCTAGAAGTAGTGAAATATACGAGGGTAGAAATGGTTCCATTATCATTAGAAGTATACATGCCGATAACACAAGGATAGAGCAAGATGAGTGTGATTTAACTAGGAGGTATGAAGTTCTATTATTGATTCAATACTTCCATCAAAGTTTGTTAATGCATTTCACTGTGATTACATTGTGAGATATGCATATTGTTTTTCATTCATCCCATCTACTGTTGACTTAATTTTTTGAATCACACATTAGATTGGGATGGATGACTAGTATGAGGTTTTTCTTTCTACGGAGGAAGGAACCAAATCTTGCAAGCCTTCCTATTTTCTTTTCTAGGATGGTCTCTATTTTGGGATGCAATATAGGGAGTCTATGTTGTGGTAGTTTGACATTTCACCTTTGGCCAATGTAGAGCGACATGAATTTTCAGATATAGAGGCAGGTGGATGACCAATTTGTCTATGGGGTCCAAGTGGAGTGTAACTATGCAAGGTTATGATATTGGGAGATTTTGACAACATAAGGTTACTCCCTTTGGTTGACTTATTTTGGGTTACCTATTTGGTCACTCTTGGGATATATGATGAGTCCCAGTCTTGGGATCCATGGATTCACATGATGGATGGAATGCTTCCCAGGATTTTGTGACATGATAGTGTGGTTGATGACAGTTAATTAGAGTGTTGTAGAAACTTGGCAAAGCTTTATCTCTGAGATTGGTATGAGATTATGGTATTTTGACTGACATACAAGTGTATATAGCATTTAGTTTGGTACAAGGCACACATTGCTTGAGGGAAAGCAATATTTGGGAAGGGCGAATATGATGTCCCCATTTTTGCGACTTCCTAAGCATCAATTATTTTCAAAGCTTAGCCTATTATTAGTGGTCCATGTAGGCTAATCTAGTGATTAGGGGATGATTTGAGGGCAATCCAGGGCTATTCAACTGTTCCCTTGGGTGTCTATTTCAATACTCTTCATCTCGGTGCATTGATTATTTTGTGGTTTTCCTTCCAAAGGTCTTTTAGGCTACATTTAATACACTTACTATTTTTAGTAAGTCACTTGTGTTGGAAATACAATAATGGGAAAGCAAGATACTGAGAGGGGGGTGAATCAGATCTTCAAATATAAACACTTTAAAACAAACTGGTAACACATTCATACATAAATGAATCTAATGTAATCTCAAATAACATCCACACCCTGAAATAAGTAACACATAACACAATAACTTGGTAACCTAGAAACCCAAATAGGTAAAACTGGGGTGGGGATGACACCCACAAAAGTCTCCACTACTGTAGTAATAAAGAGTACCTGTTAAGGTTACAATGTTTGATTACAAAATGTAATCTACCCTATTAGAGGTCTGCTCTGTTAAAAGCTTCAGATCATTACAATCTACCTTGTTAAAGGATTTAAACTTACAATGAAGTAAGCACCCTGTTAAGAGATAAATAAAGGCCTGCTAAAACCACTCTGTTAAGAGATTTTCACCTGATACAATGATTAAAAAGTCTCAAGTATTGATCCTTCGATATGCACTCTGATGCTGATGACGGATCTCCTCTTTTCAGTATCTCTTCTGATCTTATAATCTGATTTATCTTTACTCTGCTGTTCACTGTGTTATGCTCTGCTTGATCTCTACTTCTGAACAAAATAACCCTCTGTGCATTTCACTTCAAAATGCAGTCACTTCAACAATTACTCTTCTGCCTCTTGCACATACATACAAAAATAGGGTTTCGAAGCAATCTAATATATCTATACAGATCTGACAGTGAGATCTAGATCAACGATCAAGATCTAATACCCATACCATGATGGTATTACAATTAATGCTTACAATGAGTCATGCATAGGATAAAATAATTAAATGCATAATTAACTCCGTATAAGAATATTAAATGCACACATAAGTCGGCCGAAAAAGCTTATACAAGTCAGCCGGATCACTTATCGTTGAAGTTTGTATCATTCCTGACAAGTATACAAAAACTGTCCTGCTCGACACTTTGACTGTCTGTCGCTCGACACTTAATATCCCTGTATCCTACTTGGCTCGGCAATGTAACTCAGCAAACTTAAAAAATTCTCGGCAATGTTGCTCGACCTTGCATAGTTTTAGCTCGGCCACAGTGATAGCCAACTAAAACTGTCTAATAAAATGACTAAGTGTTGGGCACTAATCATCAACAGAACTTAGAGATTAACAATCTCCCCCTTTGATATTAGTGGCAAAAACACTTATCATTACTTCTGTACATTTCATCAAAATATTGCCTAAGTACG